>OX457028.1:78173251-78618251 GCA_949752745.1 Protula sp. h YS-2021
TTCTCCTACAATTTTGATCGGATTCCTTTCAAATTTTGGATAGTTAGACCTGACGTTAAAAATTATTCTTTTTGGCGATCCGGCAAAAATTGGCCAAATGGGGGACATTTGTAATTTTGTGGTTGCCAATTTTCAAAATGCTGTTTATCCCACAATTTTGATCAGATTTTCTTCAAATTTTGCACGAATATTCCCAAGGTAGGCCTCTTTTCAAAAATTACTCATTTTTACGATCCGCCAAAAATTGGCCAAATGGGGGACATTTTTTAATTTTTTGGTGTCAAATTTTCAAATTGCTTCTTCTTGCACAATTTTGATCGGATTCCTTTCAAATTTTGGATAGTTGTTCAGAAGGTAGACCTGTCTTGAAAAATTACTCTTTTTGACGATCCGCCAAAAATTGGCCAAATGGGGGACATTTGTAATTTTGTGGTTGCCAATTTTCAAAATGCTTCTTCTCCTACAATTTTTATGATATTTTCTTCAAATTTTGCACCCATATTTCCTAGGTAGACCTATTTTGAAAAATTACTTATTTGGCGATCCGCCAAAAATTGGCCAAATGGGGGACATTTTCAAATTTTTTGGTCTACGATTTTCAAATTGCTTCTTCTCGCACAATTTTGATCGGATTCCTTTCCAATTTTTGATAGTTGTTCTCAAGGTAGATCTCTCTTGTAAAATTACTTATTTTGGCGATC
Organism: Protula sp. h YS-2021; assembly: GCA_949752745.1. NCBI lineage: Eukaryota > Metazoa > Annelida > Polychaeta > Sabellida > Serpulidae > Protula > Protula sp. h YS-2021. The sequence continues at coordinate 78,173,953 of OX457028.1, forward strand.
CGCCAAAAATTGGCCAAATGGGGGACATTTTTCAATTTTTTGGTTTCAAATTTTCAAAATGCTTCTTCTCCCACGATTTTGAGCGGATTCCTTTCCAATGTTTGATGGTTGTTCTCAACGTAGACCTCTCTTGAAAAATTGTTTTTTATGGCGATCCGCCAAAAATTGGCCAAATGGGGGGACATTTGTAATTTTTGTGGTTGCCAATTTCAAAATGCTTCTTCTCCCACAGTTTTGATCAATTTTTCTTCAAATTTTTCACGAATACTCCTTAGGTAGGCCTCTTTTGAAAAATTACTCATTTTGGCAATCCGAAAAAAATTGACCAAATGGGGAACATTTTTTTATTTTATTTTTTGTGTCTAATTTTCAAATTGCTTCTTCTCATACAATTTTGAGTATGGCCGCTCATTTTGATTGGTACGCTGTGATGACAACTATCTTGCGTGTGACATTATCGCATTGGCTGAAAGCCGTTTAACAGCCGACGATGATAACAAAAAATTTTTAATAGATGGCTTTCATCCCATACTGAGATGTGACCAGTTCGTTTCAACAGAATGTCGACGACCTCCGCATGGCCTTGCTTTTGATCTAAAAAACATACATGAAGTGTTGTCCAAGGAGTTCATTTCAACTGCACTCTTTGAGTGTTTACACATTAGAGTAATTTCAAAGTAATTTTCTTTGAGTGTTTACACATTAGAGTATTTTCCTTCAACTAATCAGATTGTATGTAATCCCACCACACACTCTAACACGACATTAGATCTTGCATTTGCCTCTTCTACCACTGCTTTTTCCGAAATTATTCCCTGTGTTTGGTCTTTTCACCACACGCTTGGTATTCTTGTCCCCTTATGAAAGAATTGAAAGAATGACTCCTCATCAGCCACAACTACACCGAGCAAGTGAGCGAATATTTTCTTCATTCAGTTACGGCTTTTTTCGTAACCGCTGTCTGCCAATTGATCATGATTTTGTCTGTGATTCTTGGATATATATTCTGTAGGTCACGGCTGGTCACCATGTCCCTGGACATGCTTGTTTTTTTTGGCCGGTGTGACATTTAAATATTCACCCCCATGAAGTGTTCATCGGGGGGGGGGGGGAAAGGGGGGAGGTGCGAAAATCATTGTGAAATCTCATTATGGCCTAATCATGGGTAATGACTAGTAGGGGTGTGACGGTTCGTACCGTAACCGAAAACCGACCGCGGTTCTTCGGTTCGGTTCGGTTAAAAAAACCGAAAGAGAAAAACCGCAGTATTTTCGGTCTTTTTTGGCAGTTTAATTTTTTCACTGATAGTAGAAGCGATAAAATAAAATACTGCTTCGCGCTTTTTTTTTAAAGAAAAATATGTAAATTTTGAGAACTTATCACTCGACATTTTAATGTGAACTGTTCCCTCAGCGACATTAACATTATGTTTCCGAAGTATACTTCAAGGTTTAAAGCTTCTTATAATATGTGTAAAGGCGTTTTGTTTATGGCGTTGTAACTAAGAAACTCTGTAAATGTTCTTAAGTTGAATTTGCTAACAAAACTGAATGACTGCTATGTGATATACTGAAACTTAAGTTAGTGCAAAACTGCAATTATTGTTACAGGCTATACTTTTAACATCGTATTATTTAAAATAAGAATTCTGAGACAAATAAGGAACCAGATATTTTCTAGTAGGCTGTTCCCCCAATAGACTACGGTAACCGATAATTCGAATGTCACAGAAATCGATTTTTTTTCAATATTTCATAATTTTATGTTGCAGACTACATAAACAACTTATTTTCTTTCCTTATAAACAAAAAAATATGAAAAAAGGAAATACAAATAAATTTTTAAAACTTTTAAATTTCAATAGATTATTAACATTTGACAAGCCTTTGGCTTGCAAGGTGTTTATGAATTTGTGCGAGCAGCCGTTGGTATCTTTTGTTCTTGACAGTGATCGAATTTCTTGTGTCATCACCTCCACTGGCACTACGGGCCCTAGGGCCACGAAACTTGGGACTTAGGTAGAACTTGATATTAACGCGTGCATGACACTTTTTATTTTCGTCTTCGATTTCGTTTTCTTGTTTAAAAACGCCATGTGAAAAGAGTGTATTTTTTGCAAGTAAATGCGGAGCATTTCAGGCATAGCACAGAGCACAAAGTTGCTTAGCTTTGTGCGAGCTCTCACTGCGCAAATAGATAGCACGGCGTATACCTGACCAGCCAATAAAACTTTGAGTCAACAACAACCAAACACTACTCGGCTTATAAGACGTATTCAGGCTGTGTTGTTCGCAATATATTCTTCAAGAAATAAGCCATTGAAGGAAGTATTTTTGCGTTTTCATTTTTGTCAAGTGTTTAACATTTCGCTGGCGAAATGAGGTTCTAGTTTAATACTGAACTACCGATATTTTGATAAGCAGCCAATGTAGATTCCACTTTTCAATATTTTTGTTTTTCTTTCACTGAAAAAAAAAATTTACATTGTTCAACTTATTTTTACCCTTTGTTATCAGAAAAGTGAACCATTATTTGATTTCTTTGACATTCGAATTATCGGTAGTCTATTCTGGAATAGCCTGGCCTGCCAAAAAAAAAAAAAAACTATCTGGTTTCTGATTTGTTTCAGAATTCTTATTTTAAATAATACGGTGTTTTTAACTTAATTGGTGGTGTGGAATGATAGGTATTTTGATTGTTATTTGAGATATTTATGCTTAATTGTAGTTCCTGTGACTTTTTAAATATTTCACGAGAATTCCGAGACATTTGTTGTTAAAAAATGAACACCTTGTTAAACAAGAGCACCGGAATGCTGCAAATCCCCTCGCCCTTTTTTTACATGAGGAGTAAATCTGTATAGGATTTGAAATGTGGGTGCTTACCCGTTCGGAGGAGTTGTGCATATAAGACCACTACCCAAAAGCGGGACGGACGGACGGACAAACCAAATCCAATATCCCCTTTGCCAACAAAGTTGGGCGAGGGGATAATTAGCAAAACAATTTTATGATTAATAAAATCATTATTAGGTCTCCTCCTTTGGGGAGACCTGTTTGAGATGCTTCGTCACTGAATAAATATTAAAGGAGTGATGCTTTATTTTTTTTGAAAAGTATTCTTTTAATTTATCAATTTGTGCTTTATAAATTTTATAAACTGGTGTTTCTGTTTCAATCACATGGCTAAAAGCCATTATTGGGTGTTATACGATAAATATTTAGCTAAATACAAATATTTATCATTTCGGCAAAATTTTAATAATTTTTGCAAAATCGTACCGATAAAACCGAACCGAACCGAATAACTTAAGTGTATACCGAACCGAACCGAACCGTTGACATGGCGTACCGTCACACCCCTAATGACTAGGGTGAGAAAAAATTCTAGCCGAAAAAAAACATATAACTAATTAGAAAAAAAATATTTTGAACGAAAAAAAAATGAAAAAAAAAGTATCAAAATGAAAAAAAGGATTGAAAGTGAAAAAAAGTATGAAAAAAGGATGGAAATTTAAAAAAGTATAAAAAAAGCATTTAAGGATAAAAAAAGGATAAAATCGGGCTTTTTTTAAAAAAAAAAGGGATAATCCTTTAAAAAAAGGATAATGTGGCAACACTGGCATTTACTTTTATAAAGGGGGTGACGATTTAATGTGTAAAATTCACCGAGGTGTGTTTTTCATGCTATGAAATATTCACCCCCGGGAGTGCATATTTCATAACGGGGATGGATATTTCATAATGTAATATCCACCCCCGGTGAGTTTTACATATATAATATGCACCGGTTTTTTTTTTTTTTGGGGGGGGGGGTAAAGTTTTCATGCCACACCGGCTCCGTCTCAGTTTTTTTTTTTTTTTAGCCGGCTCGTGCTTCGTTTTATCACTTATGTTTGTACATTGTGACTGAGTTTTGCTTGTAGTTTAGCCTTTTGTCTATCTCTCATATTGTTGCCCTCGATGTAATCTGTGACCGTTGGGAGTTGCTAGGGCGGCCCCCCCCCCCTCGATGTAATCGATGACCGTTGGAAGTTGCTAGGGCGCCCCCGCCCCCTCCCGACCCTTGTAGGGCTGTAAATACGTCAACAATCTCATCCTCAATTATTTATTAAAATGGGTTAGAATTGACTCGGGTGCTTTTTTGGCGGGTAGCAATTATCCTGGCGCCAATCGTCCTGCGCTCCCCCCCCCACCCCCCCCCCACCCCCCCTGGGCCGTAAAGATTGAGTAACACAGTCCATCACAATCGAGGCTAAGAGGCAATCTCGGGTTCATCTGAGAGCGCGCCGTGAGGATTTAGTGCATATCCTTCAATTTTCTTGTAACTGTTTTGTGGCATGCTAGCAATTACTCTGACATATCCATGTACCACTGCGTTTGGCATTCCTGACCCTTTCTGCTGCCTGCTGTAAAGGACTGCCGTGTGCATTTCGATGGCTAGATAGGTATGGGAGTTACGTCACTGTTACGCATGTCTTCACTGAAACACGCACCAGTTCGTCCAATCACGTGATTTTAAACCAGTGCCCTTTGAGCGTCAGTGGAAATAGTTTCCGTTCAGATACGACACGTGAACGGTTTAACACGTGGATGATACGACACGTGAAGGTTATATCACGTGAAGGTTATGCACGTGAACGATATGACAAGTGAAGGTTATATCACGTGAAGGTTATGCACGTGAACGATATGACACGTGAAGGTTATATCACGTGAAGGTTATGCACGTGAACGATATCAGACATACACGGTATGCCACGTGAATGATATGACACGTGAGGGTTATAACACGTGAACGATATAACATGTGAAGGTTATGCACGTGAGCGATACGATACTTGAACGGTATGACACGCGAACGATATGACACGTGAAGATTATGACACATGAACGGCATGGTTTGATACTTAATGAAATAAAACCAGCGGTCGTTGAACAAAGACAAAAAAAGAAACAAAAACTAAAAAAAAAAAGAAAGTGAAGCAATGACCATTACCCAATTAACAGTTTATATCGTGTTTGTCGTGTGTTTCCTTCGCCAGGATGGAAATATTTCATACACCTGCAGTCTGAATTGTGGAAAAGACTGAGAAAAGAAACCTCGATTGGCGGGCATAAATGAATATTAACTCAATAGGTTAGATGGTGTTGATGTTTCTTTTAATCCACAGAAAACGTTTTCGCTTATATCTGAGTCTCCGAAGGCGTAAATTGGCATGAATTGGGATAAAAATACACACTTAAGATGGCGTTAATGTTTGTTTCTTCCGACAGGAGGCGCTGTCACTGATATCTGAATACTCGGAGGCAGGCATTACGGTGCGGGGCACGTACTACCCGCCGGGCAAGGAGCCCAAGACGGACGAGGATGAGAAGAAGCTTTACTTAGCCATCGAGGCGACCTCGGAATTGGCGCTGTCCAAGGCCAAGCTGGAGATAACGCGTCTTATCAAGGACGAGCTCGTTAGATTGGTAAGCGCTGTGCTCAGATATCTGTTGTTATGTTGTAATACACTCGCTCATAGTAGAGGGGGGTTGTAAGGTCTCACCCCCACTAAATTCCATCCCGAAATTTTGAAAGGTAAAAGATGACGGGGCAAATCTACCACAGTTGCAGGTGTCCTGGTCACTCTAAAACGGTAATCCTCCACACCCCCTACTCTGTAGTAAAGTGATTTGAAATTAAAGTTTGTTAGATTATTGGGGGGGGGGGGGAGATATGACCTGGATGTAGCAGTAAGGCCAGGGAATAAAATAAGCGTGTTTCTCATCCTCGGCCGGGTCCCAAACGTTTGGTCCCATCTGGGTCTGATTTGTTGAGAATTTAAGGGAAAATGGACGACAAACAACACAGTATGTCGTCATGGCCTTATTTTTATGTTTTCTTGATAATGTAAGAAAGTGAACTCGATTAAAGATTTGTGGTGTAAAAAAATAACTTATGTACGTAATTATTTCTCATATGGTTCTTCGTAACCGAGTGCATCGTGAAACTGTTCAAAATCATAACCACAGTTACAAACTCGTGTAACCACAAGCATGAACTCTTAACCACAGGTACATATTCTTAACCAGGAACGAACTCTTTTTAACGGTTCTGCTGCTTTCATTTCAGCAAACGTCGTACCAACCTATCAACAAAGGGCGATACAAAGTGGTGTGACGCACTCGCTCATGCATAGGGTGTTGGAACGCACGAGGAACATTTACGCTGTTGGAACAGAAGAGGAACATAGGGTGATGTGATTCACCCACACAGTCCGATTGCCCCACGTGTGTATAAACCACGATGATTGGACAACCGAAATTATACAGAATTGTCTTTTAAGCCTGTTAGTGACGCAACTGTGACTTGTTTGTTGACAGAGTGATAATAAGTTTACACCTGTGCTAAAGGTATCAGAACGCAGTCATTAGTTGTAATCATCAAATGAAAGTTTTCCCTTGGCTGCCTATAAAATTTCGTGTTTTTGTTTCGCTTGTTTTACCCTTTCGAACTTTTGTTGCGCAGTTTTAAGTTTAAATCTAAAGAGCTTGGACAAAAGGTATTGATACCAAATGTATGTCCTACCAATATTTTAGTAAATCATTGCCTTTATAACGAATTTTATCATTATTAAATATAAATTGAAATAGTAGCTTTTCAGTGTTTTCCCGCATATAATACAATAAAAGTTCGGTTTGCCTGGAACTGCAAGTTCTTACCGTTAGGCATTTATTTCTTTGGATTTTTTTCAGTAAAATATCAAATCAGTTTAACAGGCCGCCTTTTGCGAGTCGTACAACATTTACAGTACCATTTTTGTACAAGAAAAAAGACGAAAATAAAATAGTTAAAAGACATAATACTGATGGTTTTATTGCTTCACTATATCCAGTGTGTGACAACCTTTTGCCTAAAACTTCAGACTCCCAGAATGTCCCATAATTCCACGCGTCAGAGGATTACTTCCGGTTCCTCGTTGACATCCAGGTGTTCTGGAAGGGCTTATGTTCTCAGCAGTGTTTTTTTTTTGTAAGATAATGAGAGATAAGAGTCCGGGACATAATCCCAATGCTTTTCCTTGTGGGAGCGGATTATCTAATTCCGCTGACGTCACCGCTGTCAATCGCTTGACCAGGCTTAACGGCATGGGGCGCGGACAGCACGTGGGGTGTCCCCGGTGTCTGATGTGAACCCAGTGAGTGTGTGCGCACCGGAAGCTAGTCCAAGAAGAATATGCTGTTGAACTGCAAGGCACATAGCCTCTTCACTTCTTCTGTAAATACAGGCACACCAACTCACTATAAAATACCGACCAGATAGGAATCTCGCGAGCACGTTCATGAACCAGGAAGCGAAACGCGCAGCGCTGATTTCTCTGCCTCCAATCCCCCCCCCCCTCCAACCCTCTCCAAGAAATTTCTCCTTCACATAAGCACCAACGAAGCTGTGAATGCATTATTTCGGGAAATAGGACAAACTGAATGAGTTGGGGTGGGGGTGGGGAGAGGGAAGGGTGGGGGAGGGAAGGGGGAGGGTGACTTCAACAAAGGGCTTTCTGTCTTCTCTATTTGTACATGAAAATCCACGACATCAAATAACGTTTATTTCCTCTGAATATAGATTCATACACGTACTTAATCTCAACATTCTACAGGTTATTCTACCCACCAATTATAACGTCATTAATGTCGCGATCTGGTAAACTGACCATTAATCTCAGACAGGTTGGCTAGCTTGTTGTTGAGGACGACGTAGAACTCGCGTCGGTCTGACTTCTTCCCCACCACCCAGCACTCCGACGCTGTTTTAACCACCGTCTCTCCCTCCTCTACATTAGTGGCACTGTAAAACCAAGCTTTATTTTCTTACTTTCCATCACATCCTTTGTTTTAAATTCGTTTTTCTCCTAAATATCTTCAAAACCCAAGTATTAGGACAAAAAATATAACTGATTGTTCTTCTGTAGCTAAAACATTTTTTTTATTGATAAAACGAACTCATTTCTGTACAAATTAAAGTAGCTTTGACAAATGGGTGATTTTCTTGCCTTTTGAGATCGTGGTTTAAGTCCGCAATAATGCGTAGAATATCCGGTGGGATGTTCACATTTGCTGACTTCCTGTTGTCTGTATGTACAGTCGTCTTCTGTGCTAGGTTCATGTGATTAAAATATACGTATTTATACTGCGGTTCCCCGCTAGGCACACTGCAAAAAAGCAGACATAATCGTTCAAGGTCATAAGGGATCATTCAGTGGTCGATCTAACGAGAATGTACAGCGACATTGTGACAATCGCGATCCTCGCTGAAAACAGTTATTTATTTCAACGTGTTAACAGCGCGCAACATCCACTCTCCACCGAAAACCTATCCACAGCTTCTGCTTAGTTCTACATTGTCTGTGCCACACCATTCTGTGAGATGTACGTGGTACCAGTCATTATCTGTCCCACGCCTTCAGCACTCCTCCCCCCGCCCCCACCATCCTGTGACATGTACATGGTACCTATTACCAGACCTGCACGGTACCAGCCTTCAGTCGTCCTCTGGAAATTGCACACAACGCCCTCTTATTCTATTTTTCTCCACTTTTCCAAACTTACACAATTTCTTGCTTATTTTCACCACCACACCAGAAATAGTAACATACTCAATCGACAAGACCGAACAAAACACGTACCTTGAAGGTCGTTTAGAATACTGGTCCCCAATATCAGAAGCTAACCTACTCATATATGGTCCCAAATACTTGTCTAATTTCTTAAGCAAGTCAAATTCTAATCTTTCTTTACCTGGAACAGAATATACAAAATGCCATCTTACCGACAGTAACTTACCACTAACATGTTAATTGCAATTGAATACAAATTGCAAGAACGATTGCCAGGAAGCGCTGAGCTATAAAGCATTTTCTCAATATTCTCAAGTGTGGAATAGATGTATTTAGAAGAACCGAGAACAGGCCAAACATGTAATTTCTGATTTGGCATAGAAGCACAACAATACTGTTCTCATGTCAAACTATTATGAACTACAAACCATTTATTAAATTGGATTGCACTTTCAAGTGCAGGCAAGTTGAAGGAATCAACAAGAAATATACACAATTTCCAAAAGAACATGCAAATTTGAAATGACGTCGAAATGACATCGTAGACTCATCTGCCTACATTCTAACCGACTCTATGAATCGTGCTATTATGACGCCGAATGCTCCAGCCCAGGCTAGCAATGACGTCACAATGGCTACATACGGAATTCTTCTATTTTTATTCAAGTACTTTCGAGATTCAACAGAACTAAATACCTTACCAGACAGAATGAGACAAATAGTGGCACTGAGCGATCGATAGACTACCAAGAAGCACTCCCTCCACTCGTGCTCCACCTGCACAAACACACGGGGAATCTTCCCGAGCTCTGACTCATTGCTCAAGTTGGGAGGTCCCAGGATAAATCTGAAACCAAAACGAGGCTTAACTGACGTCATAAATGTGATATAAACTGCTACCCAAGCCGGTAACTCCGAAGACACAGGATATTTTTTAAATCATTTCTTTTCGTGTAAATATTAATTGGACAATGACTCAACAAATGTTTCCGCATAAATTAGTCACGCAGACATAATACACAGCTAAAACGACCCCCAAAATGTGTCCTTCATTTCCACCTAATAAGCGGTGAACTACCTAAGCTGCATAGTCGCAAGCGCCTCACCTGCCATAATGCTGAGACGACTTAGGCATCGCGGGTGCGCATGCACCCCAAATCCCCCCCCCCCACGGGCCTCGCCTGCCATAGTGCTGAGACGAGGTAGGATCGCGGGTTCGCATGCCCTCACCCCCCACACACACCCTAGGGCTCTTCTGCCATAATGCTGACACGAGGTAGGCACCGCGGGTACGAATTCCCCCATCCCCACTCCCCCATCCTGGGCCACACCTGCCATAATGCTGAGACCGAGTAGGCACCGCGGGTACGCATCCCCCCATCCTCCTCCCCTCCCTCCCCCCGGGGCATCACCTGCCATAATGCTGACACGAGGTAGGCACCGCGGGTGCGAATCCCCCAATTCCCCCCGGGGCATTACCTACCATAAGGCTGAGACCGGGTAGGCACCGCGGGTACGCATCCCCCCATCCTCCCCCCCCCCGGGCCGCACCTGCCATAACGCTGAGAGGAGGTAGGGTCTGCATGTACGCATCCCCCCATCCTGCTCCCCTCCCCCCCCCCCCCCCCCGGGGCCTCACCTGTAGGGTTGGGTATCGCGGCTCAGTCTGTATCGCGATACGTATCGCGATATTGGCTGTGTATCGCGATATATATCGCGATATTTTGAATTCTTTAAAAGTGAAAAATGCAGCTGTATTATGGCTTTATTTCCAGGAATTGTAACACTTACCTACGGTACTGATCATTTATAGAACGTCCTTATAACAAATACAAAAAAAGTATGTTGGCAATGGTGGTTTCGGATGCCATCAGTGACATTAATCCCGTTATACAAACAGCATGTATAACTAAATTTTAAGAATGTCTGTTTCATTGAGTGTCTAAACTTAAATGTCTGATTGGTATATTTTTAACCCGAAACATCAAAAGTTCTGTATTTAAAACTGAAACAACAACACAGCGTCTACTCTGACATTGAATCGCAAAATGTCACATGTTCTCATTCAATTATCCAATCAGTTCATGTCCAATATAGCAAAAAAAAATTATCCACGTTCTATCACGCTATAATTGGCCGACTTAATTAGAAATTTAAATGAAAAAGATATCGTGAAAATATATCTGAAACGAAAAGCAGCCGAATATGGTGTGTAAAATGATGAACAGCAGCATTGCAGATATCACTCGTTAGCACATCACCAAAAAATATTGAATTAAACATGTAGCGGAAAATATCGAAAAATATCGATATTTCAAAATTCGTATCGCGATACGTATCGCGAGAAAACATATCGCGATATATCGCTGTATCGATAAATATCGCCACCCCTACTCACCTGCCATAATGCTGAGACGAGGTAGGCACTGCGGGTACGCATTCCCCCATCCTCCCGCTCCCCCGGGGCCTCACCTGCCATAATGCTGAGACGAGGTAGGCACTGCGGGTACGCATACCCCCATCCTCCCGCTCCCCCGAGGCCTTACCTGCCATAATGCTGAGACGAGGTAGGCACCGCGGGTACGCATTCCCCCATCCTCCCGCTCCCCCGGGGCCTCACCTGCCATAATGCTGAGACGAGGTAGGCACTGCGGGTACGCATCCCCCATCCTCCCCCCCCCCCCAAACCCCTCCCCCGGGGCCTCACCTGCCATAATGCTGAGACGAGGTAGGCACTGCGGGTACGCCTGTCGTCTGAAACTCCTGCTCCATGTGGCTGGGGAACAGACTCGTTACCAAATACCTGTACAAAGTGCGCATGTCCCCCTGCTCCAGACCGCTCCTATGGCAACAAGAAACACCACGCCCAAGTCTTTTTACTGAAGGAGGATTAACGACAAATGCATGAATTTTTCTGCATTTTAAGAATCTTGATATATAAATATATATAATTATATTTTAAAAACATCGTTTTTCATTAAGCCTTTGTGTGCAGTAAAGGTTAGCAATCGTTTGCGACCTCTTTTGTTTGAACAAAGTTCTTCATATTGTACCCTTATCAATGCACAGGAGCTTCGGATGTGGGCGGGGGGGGGGGGGGGGGGGGGGGGGGGAGGGGACTGCGGAAAGGATTAGCAGTGGGTAGCAGGTCACGACAGGACCAGTGCCGGTAGCTGTAACTACTCCGGTGATGGTCAAGCATGTCTCTGCCCCGTGAGCTTCCAAACAAATTATTAGTGTCAGGGCAAAAGCCTGGGTTTCGTCGAATCTTTAACTGGCATCTGAACAAATGAATTTGCTGATAGTTATCGCAGATAGTGTCAAATGTAAATGTACTTAGAAGAGAGCGTTATGACGCTTGCAATAAATTGTTAAAAGTTTGGTATTTTTTTCTTTTTTCTGCTTTCATTTTTCGAGTTTGATTTAACTAAAAAAAATCCGATTTAAATAAAAAAAAAAGAAGAAAATCATGATCTGTGTGGGTGTGTGTAAACAGGAAAATTTTCGTGGGCCGAAATGAGGGGCCTCGGACCACCGAACAGTCGCAAAGTTTCATGCCCTGGCTCATACGTGAAATTTACGTCATTCTGTGTTCATATGGCTTATTTAGTGTTCCTATGAGTTAGTCAGTGTTCAAAGAACTTATTCATACAGATCCAACGTGTTATTTACATATTTACAGGTCTCATACATGCAACTTATACGTATGGGTTATTCACACTGTCCACACGAGTTATTCAGCGTTCATACGAATTGTTCAGTGCTCACAAGGGTTATTCAGTATTCCTATCAGCTATCCAGTGTCCATACAAGTTAGTCAGTGCTCATACGAGCTATTCAGTGTTCATGTGTATTATTCGCCCCGCTTACATAACATAACAACCAATCGCCCCCTCCCCCCTCCTCCCCCTCCACTGTAGCCACTGTGCCGCGCTTACCAGACGAGCTGATCGTTGTAGAGAAACACCGTACTTTCCACCAGGGGGAACGTGCTTTCCAGCTGATTCACAAAGCTCTGTATTCGCAGGTAGGTGTTTTTATCTAGCGGCAAGAAATGGATGCCATTGAACACGTCGAGGATATCACAGTGCTGAAGCTTCATCGTCTGCAAATACTGCCAAAAAAAAAAAAAAAAAAAAAAAAACACTCATAACGTTTTACGACACGACCCTTATTAATTAAAGATTTATTAATCATCAAGAGAGACAGAGAAGCAGTGAAATTATGCCTCACGTAAATGTGGCTTTAGTGTTTGTGTTAGTGCCTCGAACGAGGATCACTATATTGAAAGGAAAATTAATTCGAAAGAAATTAAAGAAAGACCCTTATCATTCAAGTGGCTATGTCAAAAGTCGACCTAAATCAAAGACGTGTACGGATAATGAAAATATTGGTTATGGATCTTTTTAAAATTTCGATAACTTCATCGTGTGATAACAACATATTTTTTATGTAAAATATAATCTTTTCTTTATAGTACAGTTGCTTGATATTTTTTTCGGGCCACTTTTGCCAGAAATGAGTAAATTGTAAGCGGAATGTTACCTTGGAAAAGAATCTCGATAATGTTTGTTTTAGCCCATCCATACTCAGCTGGTCTAAAACCTGTAGCATTGTGCCATTAAATAACTGAAACAGAAATCAGAAATAAATGTCAACCCTTTCTAATTCCCTCTTTCGCCGACGTTATATCGGATTTAGTCTCTCCACTGCCTATATGTAGTGCTAATATACAAACAGAAACAACCATTATCATATGAAGAGCATTGTGGTCACATCGTGGTATAGCTGACCTCGTTAACCTGCTTCAAATATACAACCGTTATTTTCATTAACAAAATAGGTTATTCGTGACTCACGGCACACAGTATGCTCATATCCAACTCCCTCCCTCCCCCCCCACCCCACCAACATACACTAAAGGCACAAGCCTCCCCCCCCCCCCCGCCCCACCAACACACACTAAAGGTACAAGTCTTATCAAACCACAAGACGCTATTTGCTGTGTTGTTCTTTAAAAGACTTTATTTTAGGCCAACAGCGCATTAATATATCGTTTGGTGAATCAGAGACATAAAGACATTAATGCAATAACTTATGTACATGATCAATATTTAAAATAAATAAGAATTTAATCCACATCATTTGACTATCAACTGTTCGACATAAACTACTGCTGTTGAACATTTGTTCCGACATCGTTTAAAGAAAGCTTCAGAGGTGTTCAGCAACACCGAGAGAAAATGATCCCTCAGGAGGCCGGAGTCGCCACGCACCTTGAACATACGGTAAGCTTGTTTAAGGACGGCCAGGTACACAGAGTCCTGTATGTCTTCTTCGTGATACTCCTCTATCACGTGATCGTCACGTGTTTTCTGGCTTCGCGGAATCTCCACCGTCTGTCAAACGCAAAAAAAGAACACGTGTTTAACATGCTGCCCATGAGTTGCTTATGCGCCCCCTTTACACCGAAGACATGCTGGTCTTTTCGAAGTCAGTTGCTCTAACTCTCTCATCTCATCGGTACTACTAACTATATGTGTATATGCTCAGGGAGGGTGGGGTGGGGGTGAGGGGAGCATCTCATGTAGACTTGTATGTGTTGTCGGACAGCGGTTGGTGCTGGATGAAATAACTGGGGGATGTGGGACAGGGAGAGAGGGGGAGGTCGGGGGGGGGGAGGCTTTGTGCAAAACAAACCATGAACATACCATGATGATCCAGAACTCGGTCTCGGGCTGGTAAAACAACTGTCGTGTTTTCTGCGTGTGGACAGATTCCGCGTCTTTTTCAGTAAATGTACTGCGAATTAAAAACCACTGCATCATGCAATCGATGTTTTATGTGCATTTTGTTTCCTTAAACAATGTGAATTCAGAAATACAACGATGAATGGAAGCTTCAGTCTAACAACCCGTTTTGCCTCTTCAAAACACGAACTCAATTTGTGGCGTGAGAAAAAAATAAGACCTGATTGCGTTTTTAAGGCACTGCAATTCTTATAGAAATTCTCAGTTTCAATGATTCGGCAAAGCATAGTTTGTTTGATACCACGAGACTAACACACTCGTCTGTAATATTTAAAATACCTTGTGAATTTGCAGATAGCTTCGCACAGACCCACATCCTTAATCTGCCTGTCCAGATCGGTCGAGGGAGGGTAGTAGAATAATATCTTCTTGTGTTCCTTAACAACCATAATCATCAGTAAATAAAACACTATTTCACGGCAAGGTTTTCTCAACAGTTTTATATGTTATTTTTGTAATTTTTAACATTTGACTTTTTTTCAGGATAGACTCTTTCAGTTTCACCAACCACTCAACGATTCATACCCAAGGCTTACAACGGTTCTTGGGTAAGCATTCGGGCTGCTTGGGACAAAATTCCAGCACATCTCATAAAAACTGTACTTATCTGTAGGTAGTGTAATATACGCATGCAAATATTGACAAACATTTGGTCTGTAGCAACTCAACACTGACCAGACTCGTACCTAACTAGCGTGAATTGCATGTATTGTAACGCCTGACTGAGTTATTCCCACATAAAAACAACAAACTTATTTTTTTAACTATTAACATTTATTTTACAATTAAATGCCTAATATTTGCCTTGTAAGCTTTCATAGAAGAAGCTATTATGTGGAAAATGTGGGATTTAGGGTTAATACTTTAACAACAAAATAAAGGAAATCTAAAGAAGTGCCTGTTTCACAAAAAAGGGGCACACTATCACTATAATAGAAGTCCACTTTACTGGAAGCGTACTCAAGAACAGATATAATGCATGCAGAATAAAATATAAAAATTAAAAAAATCTCATGCAAATTTATTAAATATCGAAGCCCATGTTAGAAAAGAAAATTAGTTTTGCTGTTTTTTTCCCTTATCATTTCTTTATATAGTTCATCACGTTTAATTCGAACACGCTTAATTTGAAACACGCTTAATTCGAACTGTTTTATCGGTCCAGTTTTTCCTACCATGTGAAACAGAAATTTACATTCAGTGAATTCGAACACGTTTAATTCGGTTAATTTAAAAGAAGTACTGAGCCATATTTGGCACTTTTCAGTGTATTTTACGGTGGATAACTCGAAATTGAAATTTTAACAGTTCCCCTCAAACTCAAATACATACTGTGGCAACACAATTGCATGCCTTGTTTGTTTCACTTTGTTAATACACAGTCTGCCCACTTGAGTACACACTCCAAGTGATACCGGTAGCCCCATTTCTATGCACACTTACTTACCTCTGCAACTTATTGATATCAATGGCAAAAAGTCGTTAGATTGGTGTAATTAGAAATGTGTACATTTAAAAAAAAAATTATGTTGGAGAATCTCACCATTGTTACGTATTTATGATCACAAAACACCTTATAAGTATCGGCACACGCACACATTCGACTGTGTTGCTGTCTTATTTAAGCTGAATGGTTTTTTTAAATCAAATGAATTTTATAAATCCAAAAATAAGCCATAACCCCGAACTTCAAACAACTTCAACGCGATTGAGAGACTAAATGAGCAATGCCTTGTTTTTTTTTCTAAAATATTGGGTCTATTTGCTGCGTGGTCAAACTGGCGGAAAGGGTTTCTATCAAGTCGGCGAAATCGAAACAAGGGTTATTCGAAGTAAAGAGTGGATTCAAAGTTTCGTCTACCGGATTTACGAAAATCAGGACTCGAGTTGTTCGGGAATAAAAACAGAAGCACAGAAATTAGAAACATAGAAGTCACTGGAGAAATGCATCAAAATCACTTTGAAATGGATATAGCGCTCATTTTGTGTAAGAAACCAATTGCAATGTCATGAATCAAAGTTATCAAATTTCAGTAAAGTTTTGACACCTTATAGATACTCCATGTCCGAGTAAATAAACTTTTTGCATATTATTCTTATTTGTTTCTTAATGTTCTCCCCCTGGAATCCCGCGAGTTTCCTCTACAGATCATGAGCATTCGAACCGTGAACGAAGTGCTAGCTCCCGTGCCCTTGGTACTTTCCTTGAAAAGCTGTACTTTAACCCACCAAACTTGCAGTCGAAACATTTCGAAATTTCCGAAAATGCAGACTGGCATATTATCAGCTGCTCGCAGCCAGAGACGAGTCAACTGCTGTGGAAGTAGTCCCAGCGGACCCTTTCTATCTTCCCAGGACAGAAAGGGTCACAGTTCCTTCAATAGAAATGGCCATTGATCTCAATTTTCGAGGCTCTGGATCTTTCGGCGCACGTTCAAGGACACCGAGGCTCGAACTGGCAGGCTTTTTCTTTAAAAGCACACTGAGAAGTACCCTGGCGCATTATTTTCGACCTCAGCGGAACTCCCAAACAAGAGTAAAGCGTGGTTTTGCAACTGTGGATTCACTGTTGTTGTGGGCGATAATGAGGGATTCGATATCCTGATCTCAAGAAAACACATATTTTTCTCAGTAAAAAATTGTTATCTGACCATAAAACTTGTGCGCCATAATTTATAATTGGGTCATTTATGTGATGCACCCTTTCTAAAATAACGCTGTTGGCCCCAGTCGTGCGTAGAGATTTGAAAATTGACATCAATGACATTTCCTATTATAGGAACTATGACTCTCGCTGTCATAGGAAGACCGCAAGAGTCATCTAGGACTACTGTGGAAGCAAACTACTTAGTCCCAGCGGACCCTTTCTATCTTCCTAGGACAGAAAGGGTCACAGTTAATGCAAAAGAAATGGCCATTGATCGCAATTTTCGAGGCTCTGGATCTTTCGGCGCACGTTCAAGGACACCAAGGCTCGAACTGGCTGAATTTTTCTTTAAAAGCACACTGAGAAGTACCCTGGCGCATTATTTTCGACCTCAGCGAAACTCCCAAACTAGAGTAAAGCGTGGTTTTGCTACTGTGGATTCACTGTTGTTGTGGGCGACACATATTTTTCTCAGTAAAAAATTGTTATCTGCCCATAAAACTTATTTATGTGATGCACCCTTTCTAAAATAACGCCGTTGGCCCCAGTCGTGCGCCGAGATTTGAAATTTGATATCAATGACATTTCCTATTGTAGGAACTATGACTCTTGCTGTCGTAGGAAGACCGCAAGAGTCATCTAGGACCACAAACTACTAAGTAGATTGTTTCCGCAGCATTCGGAACGACAATCTGGTCATCACTGGTCATCAGGTGATTATCGATACGTGTGGCAATGGACCGCTCAAAGCTCCACAAATCGGCTCGCTTGTTAGGGATAGATATACGAAATTATTTAAGAAAGAGCTGACTCGGAGCCAGGGGCCGGATTCACAAAACTTCCCTTAACTTAAGTTAATTAACTTAAACTTAACTTATCCCTCACTTAACGGGCCCTTAAATTTCTTA
The DNA here is from genome assembly GCA_949752745.1 of Protula sp. h YS-2021. Taxonomy (NCBI): domain Eukaryota; kingdom Metazoa; phylum Annelida; class Polychaeta; order Sabellida; family Serpulidae; genus Protula; species Protula sp. h YS-2021. The sequence continues at coordinate 78,191,917 of OX457028.1, forward strand.
AGTTAAGGCTTATATGTCGATTCACAAAACCCACTTGAGTCACACTTAAATTTAAGTGACTATTTGTGTCGTTTGCACGGACTTCAAAAACTAGGACTTTACCCAATGTAACAGATCGAAACCTTCCACAGGCATGTTTTTTTTTACTATTTGAAAATCCATTCTGATACTTTTTTGAAGAATCATCGCATTTTTCTTTCATTTACGAGTACACTTTCACTTAATAGTTAAGGGACCTCGGGATCTCCCTTAAAATTTTGCTTAATTAAAAGTTAAGGGCCGGCTAAGTGCACTTTTAAGTTAAGTGGTATTCACCACTTACACGTCCCTTAACTTAATCTGATTTAAGGGATGATTCAGCAAAACTGAAAGATTTAAGTGAAATTTTAAGTTAAGGGACGTTCGTGAATCCGGAGCCAGACCGCCCACCTCTCCTTCCTTCGGTCCAAATGATGAATTGAATATGAAGAAATTTAGAAGCGATATGTTGTTCTGACGTTCCATTGTCTTGGAAGGATATGCTTTTGGGCTATATGTGAGCATAGATTAAATTCGGGTATGGTAACAACACTTTATAAAAGAAAAAAAAAAAACTATCTTTTTTAGCCGGAAGTATTTTTGTTTACAAACACTCTTAGGACATGGCTCTACGCAAGAAAAATGAAACGGTCAAAACTGGAGGTAGACCTAGACTGGAAAGATTTTCACCGTTGCCCTAATTTGAAGTTACACACAAAGCTTCAAACTATGTCATTACATATGGCTTCTTAAGGAGATGCTTCAAAGAAGGACTGAACAGCAGACTAGTCCTATTGCTAGCTTTGTTCTCTGAGTCAACATAACAGTAACCCATCGAAAAGTGAAGATGCCGGAAACATCCATTTTGACAAACTTCTATTGCGTAGTGTTCCTTTTGCTACTGATATACAGCAGAGAATCCTATACATGCAGGTACTGTATAACTTAGGTCATCAGTAGATCGAATCAGTTGGGTTATCACTAAATATATCCAAAGTTTCTGAATTAACAAAACCTTTATCTGATGAATTATTGTCAATAATTGTCTTCATGAAGGAATACTTTTGTACTGTGCAGTTTAACCCCTAATATTGTCAAAACATTTAATATTTTTTCTCACACGCTTGCTAATAATGTTTTCCGTTATGTGGCGAGAATTGAAATAAATCCGGAGGATTTAAGATGAATCGTGCAGTTCTTCTTTGGGCTTTTATAGTGTCTCAGTGTCTATTTTTAGACATGGATGTAGAAACCCAAGCACTGAACTGGCATTTGTTTAATTTTCCCAGCATTTTAATTTTCCGAGCGTTAACACAACACAATACGAAAACTCATTACTTCTTACTCCCTGATTCATTTTCAGCGATCTTTTTCAAGGGTGACTCTTGTCTGTTTAGTTTTCAGAGAGTATTAGTGCGAAAGACAATCAAGACAAATTTAAAACAGGCCCAATCAAAAAAAAGAAAAAAGTAATATTTTGAAATACCTTATTATCAGCCTTCAGAAGTAATGCACAATTCAATCTTTACATCTCGAAATAAAAATATATCTAAAAAAGAAATCTATAAACTTTTTTGAGAATTAGGCTTTACAACAAACGTTATAATAATGGCAATATTAGGCCTCGAAACAAGTGCATAATCCAGATTATCTCCACATATATAATAAACTGCTATTGCACTATGAGCTGATTCGCCCTGTCTACGTGTGGGATACTTCCATTGGGCCTGATCAGGATACCCTAATGTTCTTACCTCTAGTGAGCGCATGACAATAACCGCATGTTTTGATTTTCCAGAACTATTTTTTTTGTAACTTTTAAAGCAAGTTTTAAAAATGGAAGAAGTTGTGGGACACGTAAACAATATCAAGTTTGATATTGAAGTTGCCTTGGAGGATCAACTGGGAGCCCAGAATTTACCATTTCCAGGAATGGATAGTAAGTGGGCGATAATAGGTTGTGCAGTACAAATCACAAGTACCAGTTACACCGTGTATAAGCCAATTCACACTTTCGGGTCTTTCCGGTGGAGGTGTTGTTTCGACTGCCAATTTTTTTGGGATAAATTATACAGAAATAATGAGGAAAAACATCAAATTTCTAATTTTCTTTCAACATGCACACTTTCAAATTTATAAAGCCATCATATGATCTTTTAAAAACTATTTGACATGTTATTCAGTTCTTTAATATCCAGTATGTGAATATATTTCTGGCAAAATGGAATTTCGTTGATGTTTGCAAGTTTTTTCTATCATTTATTTACATCCTTATCCCAACTGAATTCAGCCGAAACGCAAAAACTTTTCGGCAAAAGTCAAAGTGTGATTTGGCTTATTCTCGCGGGGCATGATTTTTTTCATTCCGGAAGATAAGCGTGGAACAGACTTTAATTCAGTTAACGCTCCACGATAATAACATCGCCCAAAAAAAATCATAACAAACTCTAATTTTGCGAAAACTTTTTCTCTGCATCAAAGGAAACTCAAAATAGAATCCAGCATGTGTATAAGTGTCATAATACTTCAGCAAAGCACATGGCGAGTTTTTATATGTAAAAATTTTTTAAAGTTTTAATATAACAACTGACCTCTGAAATTCTCTGTTCACCGAACCGCCACAGAGGCTGGCTGTAGAAAAGCAACGCAATTTATCAGAACCGCTACTCCCAAACGCTAACCTCTGTGTGCGTGCGATCTGTTATCACATCTTTTTAATCGGCAAACCCACTGGATATTCCACAGAAATAGTACTAATAAAAGACAGAAACTACTTTTTTTAAAATAGCCATCCGCTTTGTGCTTGTACATAATAGAGGTCGTCTGTTTTATAACAACGACTGCGGTGTGACCATAATATCGCGTGATCCCAGGTTCTTAAACTGAAGTGAACTCGGGTACAAAAAAGTATGAAAGGAACCGGTTACATCTTCCAAGAGAACGGCAGTTCGAGAAAAAATTCTTTTGGCGGATAATAATCCTGTCCACGAGAATGCACGAACAGTTAATACAAATTGGTTAAATGGTAAAGAACATCTTCCAAGTTTCTTTTCCCAATTATAGCAAATCAATGTATTTATTAAGCTGGGGTTGCGCGCCGGCCGCCACGAAAGATTTTAAACCCGGTTAGTCCTAGATATTTCTTGCGGTCTTCCTATGACAGCAGGAGTCATAGTTCATACAAAAGAACATGCCACTGAAATCAATTTTACCTATCGCGGCGCACAACTTTGACCATTGGCTTATTTTAGAAAGGGCGCAACGTAAATGGCCCAGTTATAAGTTACAGTGCACAATATTTTGGTCAAATAACAATGTTATGTTGAGAAAATACGAGTTTATTCAAGATTAGGATATCGAATCCCTCATTATCGCCCATAGAAACATTGAATCTGCACTTGCAACGCTACTCTTACTCGAGTTTGGGAGGAGGCCGAAAATAACGCGCCAGGGTATTTCTCAGTGTGCTTTTTTAAAAGAAAAAGGCTGCTTGTTCGAACCTCGGTATCCTGGAACGTGCACCGAAAGATCCAAAGCATCGAAAATTGAGATCATTGGCCATTTCTGTTACAGGAACTGTGGCCCTTTGTGTCCAAGGAAGATAGAAAGGGTCCTCTGGGACAAAACCGCAGTATCAACTGGTTGTATTGTTACGCGCCGTTTTCGGACCGGCGCTATTTTAAGACGATGCTGGTCCCAAAATGGCCTGGCCGTTTTTAGTCGGCGAGGGGCCGTTTGGGGACCGTCTCAGTCATGAAATGTTTTAACTACGGTTCAGTTTTAAGAAGCAAAATAAAAGGGATATTTTACTTTTTTTGTAACGTTTATTCCAATTCTACAGTGACGCTGTTACTCTTACGATAGCTAATTCCAGTTCATCATTAGAAAGCTAACAAGGCAACAATTCAAGTCAATTTAATTGCAATTCGCTACGATTACACAATTTAATTACATTTACAACTCTACAACCCCAATTCGCGTGAGATGTTAATCTAAACGACGATATAATGTTAATTGCAGTTTGATGTCAAACACCTTCATTGCAGTTCATCATCAGAAAGCTAACAAGCCAAAAATTCAATGTCAATTTAATTGCAAAAAATGCTTTGGCGTTTAAACAGTTGTTGCAAAACCAATTCTCTTCTGCACGCATCTCATCGTACTGACACAAACACCATGATACCATCTGTGACATCTTACCATTAAGGAACCATCGTCCACCATTCTGCAAGTGCAGTGTACATTATGTTTACTTTGGCTAGAACTGCGTTTTGTCTCAAACAAATTTGGCTTAGAAAACTTGAACTAGAACCGTTCTGTAGACACTGTTTTAAATGCTCTTTCGAATTGTTCAGGGTCTTCTCTTTTTGCCAGCAAGACGGAATTTCAATTTTTAACCCATCTCCAGTTCTTTATTTCGGGATTTAGGGATTAACTGTGGGAAAAGTCTGCTTTCAATCGACATTCACCCTAATCACATCTGAAGAAGAATTGTAATCCCTTAATTGCAATAACTTTTTAAATTAAGTAAATTTAAACCTGGTCCTAAAACGGCACCCGTTGTGGTGGTGGTAATAATGGTCCTAAACGGCGCTGGTGCCGAATCGCGGACGGTCTCAAAACGGCGACGCCGTTTTGGGACCTCTGTATCCTGAAATATGGTCCCAAAACGGCCCTGAACCCGTACCAAAACCTGTAATAACTGCCCAATCATTACACATGGTTACACTGCAGATGTTTTTAACGTGCAAGATGTTTACAATGGGTATGATGAGAATAATGTGATAAACATTGAATTGAAAGAAATATGTACCAGAAGCTTGCAAAAATTAATTCACCTGGTTACTCTAATACGCCAGATCAGGGTTTCTAGTTGGCATGCTCAGTGGAGGCAACTCGCAGGATTCCAGTGTGGAAAAACATAAAGAAACAAGAAAAATACACCGAAAGTTGATTTTCCCTATCATGGCTTATCTATAATGTGTCAAAACTTATAGCCTTATTATAATGGTTTTGTAACACAAAAAGAGCGATATATTTATTTGAAAGTTCTTTTGCTGTGTTTTTCACTGAATTCGATGTTTCTAAGTTTTTCTGCTTCTGTGTTTATCTCACAAAAACTTGAGTCCTGACGAAACTGTGAGTCCACTTATACTCATTACGTGTACCAGACTTTACTCTTTTCTTTTAATTCTTGGAAAAAAAAGGTATGTGAAAGTAAACACCCAGGATGATATTTTATAGATTAAAAATGAAAACCGAACCGCAGCAAGAAAAAAAAATACACATATACACACACATATCGCGGTATCCCGCTAAACCGGTAAAACCGAGATCCGTTATTGGAGTCCGAAGGGTTGCAAGATTCGTACCTGGCTTATTTAGTATCGGAATGAAACATTTTATTATCACCGATTATGATTTGCTGTAACCAGTTCTATCCGCACTGCATCTGCTTGTAGCCTATAACACCTATGTAGGGTCCATACAGGTGGCAGCAAAATTATAGTTAGGAGGGGTTCTTAGATGTGGATTCCGAGTATACCCAAATGCCCTGGGGAAAGGCTATGGAAATGGTGCAGCGATATGGAAATGGAACAAATCTAAACCTTCATAACTTTGTCCGAACCTAAAAATATTTCAAACTTTCTTCATTGAAATAGAATAATTGTCCATTAAAATCAGTTATAATGCTTTTTTCTTTGAAGAAGTTTTTACGTTCAAAATGAAATTAAAAAAAACGTTTAATTTCCATATATCGCTCCTCTCGTATTTTACCTGTAACCAGGGTCTTTACCGCACGTACCCGTAATTTCGCCAGGTCCCTGGATGAAAAGTCAGGACAGGTGGAGAAATAGGTGCACAGGTTTGGCGGTCGTGTAGATAAGAACAATGGTCGGACATGTAGATCTCAACCTGCCTGCTCGACTGGCCAGGTGTTATGAAAAAGTTAACGTAAAGTCCTGATAAAGGTGATGACATGGAAATAAAATGACAAAACTCGCCAGACATAAGCTCTGTGTTTTTTGTTGGCTTCACCGTAATGGTGTAGACCGCCATTTCCATCCCAGACTTGGATATTATGTACCCCTGTTACACAGGGGTATGTACCCCTGTTACGGTTATGTTAGGGTTATGTACCCCTGTTACGGCTGTTTTTTAGACCAGCCGACTATGTCGGGCTGGTCTTATCTTATCAATAGAGGGGTATCCGTCGTCCGTATGTACGTATGTATGTACGTGTGTAAACTTTTACTTAAAATGCTTCTTCTCCCTCAGTTTTGATCGGATTCCTCTCAAATTTTACACGATTGTTCTCTAGGCATACCTCTCTTTAAAAAAATTTTTTATTGGCGCTCCGCCAAAAATTGGCCAAATGGGGGGCATTTCAAATTTTTCGGTTGCCAATTTTCAAAATGCTTCTTCTCCTTCAGTTTTGATCGGATTCCTCTCAAATTTAACACGAATATGCCCTAGGTAGACCTCTTTTGAAAAATTACTCATTTTGGCGATTCGCCAAAAATTGGCCAAATGGGGGACATTTTTTAATTTTTTGGTGTCAAATTTTTAAATTGCTTCTTCTCCCACAATTTTGATCGGATTCCTTTTCAATTTTGGATAGTTGTTCTCAAGGTAGACCTGTCTTGAAAAATTACTCTTTTTGGCGATCCGCCAAAAATTGGCCAAATGGGGGACATTTGTAATTTTGTGGTTGCCAATTTTCAAAATGCTTCTTCTCCCACAATTTTGATCAGATTTTCTTCAAATTTTGCACCCATATTCCCTAGGTAGACCTATTTTGAAAAATTACTTATTTTGGCGATCCGACAAAAATTGGCCAAATAGGTGACATTTTTCAATTTTTTGGTGTCAAATTTTCAAATTGCTTCTTCTCCCACAATTTTGATCGGATTCCTTTCCAATTTTGGATAGTTGTTCTCAAGGTAGACCTGTCTTGAAAAATTATTCTTTTTGGCGATCCGGCAAAAATTGGCCAAATGGGGGACATTTGTAATTTTGTGGTTGCCAATTTTCAAAATGCTTCTTCTCCCACAATTTTGATCAGATTTTCTTCAAATTTTGCACCCATATTCCCTAGGTAGACCTATTTTGAAAAATTACTTATTTTGGCGATCCGACAAAAATTGGCCAAATGGGGGACATTTTCAAATTTTTTGGTCTACAATTTTCAAATTGCTTCTTCTCGCACAATTTTGATCGCATTCCTTTCCAATTTTTGATAGTTGTTCTCAAGGTAGATCTCTCTTGAAAAATTATTTATTTTGGCGATCCGCCAAAAATTGGCCAAATGGGGGACATTTGTAATTTTGTGGTTGCCAATTTTCAAAATGCTTCTTCTCCCACAATTTTGATCAGATTTTCACCAAATTTTACACGAATGTTCTCTAGGTATACCTCTCTTTAAAAATTTTTTTTTGGTGCTCCGCAAAAAATTGGTCAAATGGGGGGCATTTCAAATTTTTCGGTTGCCAATTTTCAAAATCCTTTTTCTCCTTCAGTTTTGATCGGATTCCTCTCAAATTTTACCCGAATATGCCCTAGGTAGACCTCTTTTGAAAAATTACTTATTTTGGCGATCCGCCAAAAATTGGCCAAAAAGGGGACATTTTTTAATTTTTTGGTGTCAAATTTTCAAATTGCTTCTTCTCCCACAATTTTGATCGGATTCCTTTCCAATTTTGGATAGTTGTTCTCAAGGTAGACCTGGAAAATTATTCTTTTTGGCGATCCGGCAAACATTGGCCAAATGGGGGACATTTGTAATTTTGTGGTTGCCAATTTTCAAAATGCTTCTTCTCCCACAATTTTGATCAGATTTTCTTCAAATTTTGCACCCATATTCCCTAGGTAGACCTGTATTGAAAAATTACTTATTTTGGCGATCCGCCAAAAATTGGCCAAATGGGGGACATTTTCAAATTTTTTGGTCTACAATTTTCAAATTGCTTCTTCTCGCACAATTTTGATCGGATTCCTTTCCAATTTTTGATAGTTGTTCTCAAGACAGATGTCTCTTGAAAAATTACTTATTTTGGCGATCCGCCAAAAATTGGCCAAATGGTGGACTTTTTTATATTTTTAGTGTCAAAGTTTCAAATTGCTTCATCTCCTACAATTTTGATCGGATTCCTTTCCAATGTTTGATAGTTGTTCTCAAGGTAGACCTCTCTTGAAAAAATTTTTTTTGGCGATCCGCTAAAAATTGGCCAAATGGGGGACATTTGTAATTTTGTGGTTGCCAATTTTCAAAATGCTTCTTCTCCCACAGTTTTGATCAAATTTTCTTCAAATTTTTCACGAATACTCCCTAAGGTAGGCCTCTTTTGAAAAATTACTCATTTTGGCGATCCGAAAAAAATAGACCAAATGGGGGACATTTTTTTATTTTTTTGTGTCTAATTTTCAAATTGCTTCTTCTCATACAATTTTGAGTATGGCCGCTCATTTTGATTTGGTACGCTGTGATGATAACTATCTTGCGTGTGACATTATCGCATTGGCTGAAAGCCGTTTAACAGCCGACGATGATAACAAAAAATTTTTAATAGATGGCTTTCATCCCATACTGAGATGTGACCAGTTCGTTTCAACAGAATGTCGACGACCTCCGCATGGCCTTGCTTTTGATCTAAAAAACATACATGAAGTGTTGTCCAAGGAGTTCATTTCAACTGCACTCTTTGAGTGTTTACACATTAGAGTAATTTTCAAAGTAATTTTCTTTGAGTGTTTACACATTAGAGTATTTTCCTTCAACTAATCAGATTGTATGTAATCCCACTACACACTCTTAACACGACATTAGATCTTGCATTTGCCTCTTCTACCACTGCTTTTCCCGAAATTATTCCCTGTGTTTGGTCTTTTCACCACACGCTTGGTATTCATGTCCCCTTATGAAAGAATTGAAAGAATGACTCATCATCAGCCACAACTACACCGAGCAAGTGAGCGAATATTTTCTCCATTCAGTTACGGCTTTTTTCGTAACCGCTGTCTGCCAATTTGATCATGATTTTGTCTGTGATTCTTGGATATATATTCTGTAGGTCACGGCTGGTCACCATCTCCCTGGACATGCTTGTTTTAATGGCCTGTATTTGGGGAATTGGCAGGGGGGGTTTTTTATTTGTAATGTTCGACTCCTTTTAAAACAGTACCGTACATTATCCCCATGTAACGGAGGGATATAATTATGAATTTTCCATCAATCCCCATGCGTATCTGGGCTAGATCCCCGACTCTGTAGGTGGGATTTTTAAAAAAATTTCACACACGTATGGAACACATATTGAAGGTATGCAACACCATACTTTACGACAGACGCATACAGCTTTTGTCTTGAAACCTTCATCAGCATACGGCTAGATCTAACTCTGTGCATGTTACACCTGATAAACAAAAGATTAAAAGTGTTGATGTTCCATCAAGATAGTAATAATAATTACAGTAAAAAGTCAAATAAAAAAAATCAAATAAAAAAATTCAAGTAAAAAGTGTAATAATGACGAACCGATTTCAGCCTGCTTCTCTTTTGTTTACATTCTTGCGTAGAATCTGGTGCGGGCGTGTGTACATTCTACCTGAGCGGCGACTGCACGCGGGCGTCCGCCTGTCCGTTCCGCCACGTCAAGGGGGACAGGACGGTGGTGTGTAAGCACTGGCTCCGCGGCCTGTGTAAGAAGGGCGACGACTGCGAGTTCCTGCACGAGTACGACATGTCCAAGATGCCCGAGTGCTACTTCTTCTCCAAATTTGGTAACGAGCACACATGCGGTGTTGTTGTTTTCTTTCTATTGTGACAGTTGGACACGCGTAATATGAAGTCCTCGGGGCCGAGCAAAAAACTTCATATCACACGAACCTTTACACAGGACACTTTCAATCATCCATACATTCAACAGGCGTAGATTAATTGCTCATTTTGGAAGATTATTGTGTTTATTTCTTTTCTGCATTACTTAGATCTAAAAACTAACTAAAATCAGTCGCACTATATACAGCTAAAGTCGAGCACACAATAGGCAGTCGACAGTAGCTTTGAATCAAACGCCTGTTTTGTCTGTTAAAAACATTTCAGAGACTGCCCAAGTGCAATCAGTGTCTATTTTGCGATCGCCCCACAATAAAGCCTTTTATAAACAATAGCATTAATGTTGACACTTACCCAAGTCTGTTGTGTGTTTGCGTTGTATCTTTGTTCTTGTGTGTGTTTTTTTTTTTTTTTTGTTTAGTTTTTTTTAACAGATTATGGCAGTAAATGCGGACTGTGTTGCCTAATACAGGACGTGAAATAGGCGAACTTCATATTAGGCGTGTTCACGTTACGCCAATTTTTTGTTCATAGAAACCAAAACATTTAAATTGGAACCAAGTAAATCACTTCATGACTTACGTTAATAACCGTGTTCATATTACGCGTGTCCAGCTGTACTTATTGCTTATTGTTACTTTGTTGTGTTCTTTTTATGATTTTTTTATGTAGTTATTTTTGTTGTGGGGAAAGGGTGTTGTTCTCCTTTTTTTCATAATGCCATCATATACACATCGGCCGGTGTATGATGACGAGAATGTGTAGCTGTGTTGTAGTTGTTATTGAGGACGTGCTGTCATAATATGGTGGTAATAGTATGGATGTTTTCTAGCTGGTGTTACTGTCGAATTGGAGTGTTAAAAGAATATTAAAAAATAGCTTGAACTGTGCGCGCGAGAAAGCAAACGTTTTGTTGAATTCGTTGAAGGTCAGTGTGGAAACAAAGAATGTCCATTTCTTCACATTGACCCGGAGAAGAAGATCAAGGACTGCGCCTGGTACGATCGGGGGTACTGCAGACATGGTGAGTGTAAGGGGGGGATGGGGGGGGGGGCAGCGCGTGGTACGATCGGGGGTACTGCAGACATGGTGAGTGTGAGGGGGGGGGTGGGGGGGGGCAGCGCGTGGTACCGTCGTGGGTACTGCAAGCATGGTGAGTGTGATGAAGGGGGTGGGTAGGTGAGATAGGGGGAGAGGGTAGCGCGTGGTACGCCCGGGACGTGCTGTAGAGACGGTGAGTGTGATGGAGGGGGGGGGGGGGGGGGGGGGAGAAGCCCGTGATACGGCGGGTGGTACTACAGTCGGGCAGTGTGTTTACATGGGCTGGGTGGGGGTGCGGGGTGACCGCGTATGGAGTGACCAGAAAGGTGATTTCGTCACTATAATTTATGTTCATTCATGAATGCATGGGCGACCAGGCAGAGCGACGGGGGTGGGGGGGGGGGATGGGGTGGGGGTTGTTGGCGGAGAGATACTTAAAAAGCACAAGTGCAAAGTATAATAACTAACGGATGTTTTCCACCATAGTGTTCGCAACGTTAGACCATTACGTTCCATTTAGTTTATGTAGCGCTGGGCGAAAAGAAAAAAAAAGAAAAGAAAAAGACCTGGCTGTACGGTTTATTTTTTCGTTTCAGGGCCAAATTGCAAGAATCGACATATACGAAGGGTGATGTGCCAGAATTATCTGTGCGGATTCTGCCTCGATGGGCCCAATTGCAAATACGTCCAGTAAGTCAAAATGGCTCCCATTAGTTTCTTTATGTATCTCGAGTTAATGCTGAAAAAAAATTTTTTGCTCATGTTTTATTTCTTGAAATTTCCTTTTTATCATTTAATCGCTGTATGCTGTGAAGTTTCTGAAATTTGGCTTAGTTTTTATTGATTAATAATTTCACGTTTTTTTTTGTGTGTGTTTTTCATTTAGAAAAAAAAAAAACAAAAGATTTTTATATAATAGAGAAACATCGTAAAATCTATTCTGGAAAATTTTAATCAGCTGAAAATTGATGAAGCTAAATTGAATTTAATCACTGACTGATGCTTTAGATGTGTTGTTTTTCCTTGTTGTTCTCCAGCCCACAGTTTGACATTCCTCAGCCTGACCCGGTCATCATGGCCAAGAAGAGTGCCATCATCTGCCACACGTGCAACGAGTCAGGCCACAAGGCCATCCACTGCCCCAAGCTGGCCGCGTCTGTTCTTCATGTGTTTCTGTTTATGTGTGCCCGAGAGAGAGAGAGAGAGAGAGAGAGAGAGAGAGAGAGAGAGAGAGAGAGAGAGAGAGAGAGAGAGAGAGAGGTTGATTTGTGTTGTGTGTGTGTGTGCGGATGGATCAGTGTTATTTTTAGTGGGCGTGTGAGGGGGGGGGGGGCGATTGAGTATTGATGGCCATGTTTAACTGATGGGGGCCTGTGTGGAGTATGTGGGCTATGCACACTGCCCTAGTTTTTAGTGGGCGAGTGGGGGTGTCGGATGGGGAGGGGCGGGGGTTGTGTGTGTTAACAGTATTGCCGCGTTGGTAAATGCCAATAGGCATTCTCCAAACTCGGGAAGATAGGCTTGCTGGGGGGAGGGGGGGGGGATTAGAGGAGTCACCCTGTGCTCGTATTTTCTTTCCTTTGGTGTAGGCTAACATTCTTTTAATACATTTTCTTCAGTTGATTCTGGTGTTAGTTTAAAAAAAACGCACCTAAGCGCGAAGAGAGTGGTGATTGGAAGAGAGTGATTGGTGATTGTAAGAGAGTGACTGGTGATTGGAAGGGAGTGATTGGTCATTGGAAGGGAGTGATTGGTCATTGGAAGCTAGAGTGATTGGTGATCGGAAGAGAGTGGCTGGTTTTCGTTCGTTAAAATTTAAAATTGCGACACCTTCATAACTGACGATATATACAGAGAGAAAAACAATAAAGTTTTAGGAGTCAATATTTATTAAATGCGGTTTTTTGTATTTATTTATTTTTGTGGTCACACGTAATTAACTTTTTCACTTGATAAAAAAACAGAAGATATCATATCGTAATATATTTTTTTCAATTTAATATTTTTTTTCACAGTATGATGAAGTCAGACAGTACGTCTGAGAAGCCGGGCGCTCCACAGCAGTCACAAAACAACCAGCCGGCCACAGCCTCCCAGGACATGGCAGCCAGACGTGAGCGACGGCCTTTGAGTGAGGTCACGTGTTTTAAGGTGCGCGGGAGAGTCTACAGTGTACTTATGTATTTTGGCCGGTTTGACCTTTTTTGTAGTTTTCATTTTTAGTGTTCATGATACTCACCTTGACAATTAAAAATTAACGTTTTCTTTTCTTTGGAGGGGCCGGGGGGGGGGGCGAAGGGCGATTAAAAAGAAAAATAGACTATCAAAATTTTTGTGTGAAAGAAAGTGATATGAGTGTGTCACAATTTAAAAAGTTAAAACTTCTAACAAATTCTTTCAAGATATATGTGAATTTTAAGAGAGCAAATAATGACGTTATAAATTTCTGAACTTAAAAAATGTATAAAATGATTCGTACCCCATTTCTTTCTTCCACAAAGAAATACCCTATATTGGGGCAATTCGGCGTGTGCTTAGTTTGCGTGTTTTATTTTTGTTTATAGTGTGGTGAGAAGGGACACTTTGCCAGTCGTTGCCCAAAAGGTTATCTGGGATTTCTTCACAGCAGTAATGAAAACCGTCATGGGCCGCCGCAAACTATAGCCACGGTGCAGTCATGATCTGCACCATCAAACTGTTGTATATTATGTTGTTATTGTGACTTTTATTATAATAAAGTGAATAAATTGTGTTCATAATCTACGTGTGTTTGGCTTTTAATATATGGAGAGATCGTGGAGCTGAATGTTTTGTATTGGGCACACGCGGAAGGCCTGTGAATGAACCGCAGAGCGGTCAGTTCATTAGCCCCGTGGTCTATCACTATTATAACCCAAACCCACACATTCATACCTCAGCCAAATGTAGAAAATAACGTTTTTTGCCTCTCAGATACTTCCTAGTACTGTATCGTCGCATAGCAACTGCTGTTACGCAAAGAAAGGGATTCCTCACATAGCCTTTGCCAACGTGACGTTAGCTAATACCTATGAATTTCGAGTGAATGTTGCGCGCGAAGTTTTGTACCCAGTTAGAGAACCTACTCTACTTGTTATATGTATGTGGGAATGCCTTGACACTCGGTACGTGTGACAACAGTTATATGTCTGCCCCTAAGGGGGAGACATATCCGTTTTTATTTTAACAAAAACACTGGCCAGTCTAGTTTGAATATGTCTTTCTGTGTTCATTATGTCATGTTTACTGCGAAATGAATTTCTTAAGCTGTAGCAATAGAGTTATTTCTCTAAACGTCATACGTATATGTATTACAGTCCTGGAATTTTGCGAATGCATGCATTAAATGTTATAAGCGACACTTGAAATTATCTAAATGGATGAGACAGTTCTTGAATTGATTGAAATTCTCATACAAAAAGCGAAATTGTATGTTGTAGCACGATAAAGTCACAGATTTCGCAATGCCATTTATGCAATCTGTGAGCAAGCAATTCGCACACTGGTATTGGGGATATACTTGCATATTCAGCTTTTCCTGAGTCTGCAATAAGTTCTTAATTTTTTTGTAGTATTTTGCATCGCTTTTAATTCGCTTTACGATTGTCGAATTATTCGGAATTTTAATCCAAGAAAAAATCTTTAAAAATGGTTAAGTTATCAATGTATGTAAGCAATTTTTCAAAATGCTCCTTTTTCTATACTTATGGTCGAATTGTTTTGAAATTTGGCAGGAATGCTCCCTGAGTAATCGGCTACACAACTTATGTGTGCATGTCTTTCAAAAAATTGGTCAAGATGATGGCCAAATTTAGGAAAACAGAAAAATGCTGCTCTTCTGAAAATCCGGCCCGATTACGTTAGAAGTGTGCAGGAATGTTCTCCTCAAATTCTTTCATCAGGCTTGTGTTTTGTTTGGCGATTTGATAAAAAATTTTGGCCAATAACGGTCAATTTGCAGAAATCACTGTGCATATTTGATGCTTCTTCATCAATAGCTCAAGCCGTTGGACTGATAATAACAATAACGAGGTCTCGAGTTAAAGCCCCCAAGTCTCCCTTTGTTTGTATTTTGTGGTTCTGCCTCCCATAGAAACAGGTGTTGTCGGAGTCGCCTGCGAATCAATAGCTTATATGTTCCAGGTCGGCTCTGGACGTACTTTTTCAGTGTTTCCCTTCATTGGTTTTTCATGCCAGATTTATAGTTCTGCCTCTAACAGAAGAATATAAAGGCCCATACTACATTACATTGTTTTTTGTTTCTTTTGTTCTTTCTTTCCCTCCCTCCGTTCCCTGATCACAGGTGTATCTTGCATGGAGTTGTAGTATTTTTGTTATCGGTTAGGCGGAAAACTGGCGAAATAAACGGATAGCTTTAAGAGAAACACAAAAAATGCAGCATAGTCCTTTTGATAACAATGATACCCAAGAGGCCTTCTACTAAATCTAAATTTTGTCAGAATCTGTTGGTTTCTCCTTTCACCTCTGTATTATCTTCGCTGTTACGGCTGGGCATAATGTCCACGGACGTTCTTGTTAGATTACATGCCACTATTACTATTACATACTACCATTGCATACGGAGATCCAGTAACAGTGATGTGTAAGTTTGTGTCAAACCATTTTTTTATTTCTACAACGTGTATTGTGTAGGGTATTAATCTGATCCGGAGCTTTCAAACAACCTTATCCAACAGATTAGCAGATAAGTAGAGTAGATTAGAGATGCAATGGCAATCTCTTACACCATAAGCGTAAGCAACAAGAAGGCGGCAGTGAAGTACCACCTCAAGATGATTCCATGCCAGCCCCTAAAAAGCTTAAACCGACACCTACAGAGATTTACGACTTGTGTTAAGAAAATTCGCCAATGACGAGTGCAAAATTTAATGCTACGGATGCGTTATACAAGGCCAGCATTAAGAATCTAGAAGTGCTTGAAGTGAAAGAAATTCTTAAGGCTTAAAAACGCTATTTAAATCAATCATGGGAGAGGTTACGAAAATTGCAGATGACAACGAATGGCCGTATATAGCCCAGAATTAGATTTTACATTTCAACTCTCTTTTATGAAAAAATCACAGTTAACTGTTGACCGCTTTTTTTCTTAAATAGAAAGCATATCACAGTCGTTTGAGCAATTTGTACTTGATGGTAATTAACGCTTGAGAAGCCTTTGGCTTGCAAGGGTTATATGAATTTGTGCGAGCAAAATTCGTCCTATTTTGTTTTCTTCTTGACAGTTTTTCCGATTTTTTGTGTCTTCTTCTTCTCTGACACTATAGGCCCTACGTCCATCAAACTTGAGACTTATGAAGAGCTTGATATGAACATGTGCATGTCACTTTTTATTTTCGTCTTTGATTTCGTTTTCTTTGTTAAAACGCCGTGTGAAAAGAGTGTATTTTTGCAAGTAAATGCGTAGCATTTAATGCACAGCCAGAACACAGTTGCTGAGCTTTGTGCGAGCTTACACTGCGTAAATAGATAACACGGCGTATGCCTGATCAGTCAATAAAACTTTAAGTCAACAACAACCAAACACTACTCGGCTTATAAGACGTATTCAAGCTCTGTTGTTTGCGATATATTATTCAAGAAATAACCTACTGAAGGAAGTATTTTTGCGTTTTAATTTTTGTCAAGTGTTTAACATTTCGCTAGCGGAATGAGCTTCTAGTTTTGAGATCGACAGTATCCACAAAAAACTGCCGAAAGGTAGTGGCCGAGTGTTGCCTGATATAGATTTGGAGTCATTTTTGCATAACAAAACATGCAGAAGTTATCACTGCCACACATGCCAAAAGATGCACAGCAACAATGAGATCCACAAGTGCAGTAATATATGTATTCAATGCCGTAAAATTCACTCAGAAACACGAGCAATTTTTGCATTGCAGTGAGAGATACTTATCCTTCAAAGGAAATTCTACGTGTAATACTTTTTAACAGTGTAGCAATGTAGTGAAACGGTTATTACATAGAAAAGAACACGTTTCTGGTGAAGTAAAATGCCACATTTTTTCCCCTTCCGGCCACCAGTTCTACTTGAAGAAAGTGGGCGATTGATGATGGACATCTAAATGCATTCATTTTCCTTGTTTTTCGAATGTACACAAGAAAATTTTGTTCAAAGTTAAAAGGGTTATATTCCAGAAGGTTTCACAACCCGAAGTTTTTTGTCGCGCAAAAGGTGTGCACACTTTGCTTGAATGGAAAGATAGGTGAACAGACATCATGTGTGAAATGTGGACCAAACGAAATGGTATTTTCCGTGAAAATACAACAGAGCTGTTTTGTAAGCGGCTAGTTTCGAAGTCAAAGGCTCACGGTCAACGAGTGGTGCCCCAGTTGTACCCAGCGGTTGCAAAAACCTGCCTGTGGAAGTTTCCGCATTTTGAAAACGAATGGTAGATTCTCTCAATTTTATGCCTGCAGCTTTTAAGAATCTGTTCAAAATGTTTTGATTGTAGGAGTTACCCAAAGGTTATTTAACTCACCCAGATACAGTGTTGCCACATCATCCATTTTTAAAGGATTATCTTCTTTTGTGAAAATAAGGCCCGATTCTATCCTTTTTATCCTTAAATACCTTTTTTATAGTTTTTAAAATTTTCATCATTTTTTCATACTTTTTTCACTTTTCATCCTTTTTTTTATTCTTTTTTCATTTTTTTCGTTCAAAACATTTTTTCCTAAGTAGTTATATGTTTTTTCTGCTAGAATTTTTCTAACCCTAGTCATTACCCTTGATTAGGCCATAATATTAACCGCTCTAACACTGTTTGTATATGTGATTTTGCAGCGTCTATGGCTAAGATCAATATATCTGTAGAAAAAGGGTATTTTTTCATGGAATTTAAACATACATTTCGTATACGTAATCAATTTCTTATCACACTGTAAAATATCCAGTAGTTAAGTAGTTCTTATTTCTTGAATGATTTTGAATAATTTTAATCCATAATTTGAGTTGCATGTCCCTAGGGACCATCGATAAAGTACTACGCACATTTGTTTTAAATTTCAGACACCCGTATTTGCTTGCACTAAATTGTAACGTCATCATGGAATTTGACTTTAAAGTTCGCATCCAACTACCACCACCCCCTCCCCACCACTTGCCCGGTACATATGTAATTTATGTATGGTCCTTTATGTTATTGCATGTTTTGATTACTTGTAGGATGTATTTTTAAGGTTTTAAAATTTTCAGCAAAATATGAATTATCCTTTTATTCATACTTTTTTTTCCAAAATTTATCCTTTTCTATCCTTTTTTGTCCTTTTTTCTCGATGACTCCGTGGCAATACCGCATATAATACAAGGTAGAACCAGGGCGCGAAATGCTCACAGGGCTTCCTGACATCGAGTATTACAATCCTGATGGCATGAAGGCTGAAGACAGAGTAGTATTTTTGTAGTGGTACAAACAAGTTAAAACAAATCACTCAATTTTAAAGACGAAATACTCAAATATTGCAGATCTGATGTTGACATTCTACGGAGCTTCGCAGACGTTTTATGAGCATGCATGGTGAAATAGATCCTTTTCATAATTGCATCACTGTTGCATCCGCCTGACTTGAAGAAGAGATAATAAGACGCATCCCAGCCTCAAGGCTGTTGGTCAGAAGACAAGCACAGTTTGAAAGCAGTAAATTGGTTGAAATATATCGAACATTTAGGGTGTATTTGAATACGGTGAATGCACGGCATGGTGTGGAGAATACGGTTCGGCGGTACAAACTAGATGGCTTTTATAACACGAAAGATGAGCAACTAGTTGCCTTGGAATTTCTCCGAGATTGCCTTGTGAAACAAAAATTCTTGAAAGAAAACGGTTTTCTACACATTAGAAAGTGGAGTTGTGTCTTCGAAAAAGAAGTGAAACTCAAAAGCTTTATTGATAGTATGGATGTAGTTGAGTCACTAAACTCAAGATACGTTTACAGGGGAACGCACAGAGGCCTTTGCACTGTACAAAGAAGCATCTGACCTTCTTGAAACTGACTCCCTATATTCATACAACAACAAATACGGAACATACCCGATAGGACACCCAACCAGGGGCTTTGAGAGATTTCAGGACATTGACAGCTCCGAAGGAATGCTGTTGTATAAAGTACTGCCACCGAGAGCTCCTTTCGCACCTCTTTTGCACTGTACGGTCAATAACAAGCTTGTGTTCCCTCTTTGCCACAAATGTGCCTGAACCAAACAACAACAAGCATGTAGACACAAGTCAAAGGAAAGAACATTCACGAATGCATCTACACTGACGGAACTACAAAAAGCGAGACGGGTTGGATATGAAATACTTATAAACAGTCTTACCCGCTTATCTCGACATCCTGGGGAGAAGACCTAATTTGTTGACATATCCGGGTTGTCGACAAAACCGAATTCAAGATGGCGACCAAATGGACGGACTTTAAAACAATTTTACAGTGAAACAAATTTTTACTAATTTTTCACACAACAGTTTTTGAATACTTTAAAACTACTCAAATTAAATAATAATCTACAATAGAAGAAATATTCAGGCGTTGAATTACTTAAACATTTTTTTCTGGAATTTGTTCTTTTCGACTTTACTGGTTAGCTGATCTATGAGTGCAAAAGACTGTTCGTCCGAATTCGCCATTTTCATACTGCTTTTTAATTTTTGACTCTAGGGTTTTTTATCATCCAGTCAATGTGTTGTGTTTTACATCAAATTCAATTTGAACGTCTTCTCGTGATTTTCTCTCCTCCAGTGCTCAAGCAGCAATTTTGAGGTGGTATTAGGGTCGTTCATCTGCTTTCTATTAATTTTTATCCCCCGCCGCCTTAGCCGGGGCCGGGTGATATGGAAACTGTTCATCAGACGTTTACAACACTGAAAATAATAATAATATGAGCTGGATTTTGATTGGTTGTTTATGATTTTACCAAATGACCAGATTTTGTATACTCATATACTCTTCTCGTTCCGCATGGTGCGGTGGGGGTGTGCAGTCTTGTCTTGTCGCATTTCTTCAGCCAACCAGCGCAGTGTTTGGAGCTGATACATGCCTTTCTAAAGTACAACAGGAAAGATCAGAACGCCGGATTTGCATCTCGTTTCATTGGAACTAAGGTTTGTTTCATTGAAATAGCCACTTGTGGAAAAATAATTTCCCTATTTTAAAAAAACACATGAACAAAAGTAGGTTTGCCCATGCTAAGAAGTACGAATGTAACTAAAAGTCTAACATCTACATTTTTAATATTAAGATTTCAACTCACATGAAATGAGTTTTTATGCAATTTTGTACCTTTCATATCTTGAATTTACGGGGTCAGAAAACAATAACAACTACATTAGTGATCATAATAATTAAAATAAATTAAATTGTGCTGTAACTTGACGTCAGCAGTAAAAGATGACAGAAATAAGAAAAAAATGTTGGCTATGGATTTACGAAATTCTTTTGAATATATTTTGAGAGCGTTAAAAGTTTGCGTAAAATAATAGCTGCATAAAAATTATGTGTCATTAAGTCAACAGTTTATAATTACGCAGTTAGGTGATCCCATAAATACAGTTTACAATGGTTTTCTTCAAGAAATTGCATGTGATAGGAATATGATATTTGTTACGTTTATATGGGGTTGAAAATTAAATTTTCAGTCTATTTACGTTGCCAAAGAAACTTTTGAAGTAGGAGTATTTCAACGCGTGCTGTACCAGATTGAAGGGAGCTATCTACAGAAGCTGCAATTCGCTTGAACTGTTCATTACCGACTTTTTAATGAAGCATGTGATAGTATTGATTTTGTGTAAGAAATTTAAGGAATCTTATAGTGATATTTATAGAAAGTGTGCCTCTACTGTTATCTTTCGCTACAGGCAAAGTTAACACTTGTTAATCTGATTAGGTATGAGCAGTTTACTGCCTTGTGGTGTCAGTTCTTGATTAATATTGGGTACCACACGTTATGTTTGTACAGTATTATGCAGTAAACGGTGTTCTATGTATTGCGGGGATATCTTTGCTGTAGTGCAATGTGTGAGACATGTATTGATGAGTACGTAAGTCATTGGCACGGCTTAAAAGAAAGGATTCCGTTATATCAGTGGTTTGCCTGTTTTACGATAAATTTGTCTCGAGACAAGCACAGAAGAGTGTCATGGTTGAAAGAAAGTCAATATGGATTAATTTATGCTTTGTCGCCATTATAACTGGATTTTATTATGGAGTTTTCCGAAAATTTGAAGTAACATTATTGTTTTTATGTGAACCGCATAGTTATAGAGACTCAAGTTCGATTGCTTTCAGTAATTTTATGTTCAACATATTTATAGTTAAATAGATTTGGAACAGTTATTGTTCTGGTGTTGCGTAATAAGAAGGAAAATGGTGAGTTTGGTGATATTTTCAAAAAAATATGACCGTACGTGTAATGGAATGGAAGCTATTTGAACAAAATACACTGTCATTGACAAAATAGTTGGAAGAGGTTGCTTGGTTGCAAGAAAAGCATTCACTTCTCAGTCCTCAAAGCAATAGACGGCGGACAGATTGTTCGAGTTTACATCAGACATTTTATTAGATGATTTTTATTGAAGAATATTTATCTAATATGGATAAAATGTCTGCAAATTGTTATTTACGTCATTTTTTTCGCCGCTAGATTGGGGTGTAATAAACTTTTGAGTGATTTTTGTTTACTGTGTGGACAAGTACATGGGCAATTATTTGTCTGCCATGGCAAATTTCGTTCGTGATAGTTTGATGCAATCATTTCTTTTTTATATGAATAATAATGGTGGGTTTGTAAATGTAGATAAATGTTTCAAATAGTCAGTAAGATGTAGTTGTACACTTATTGTGTCACCGTATTCTACACTGAATCTACAAGGGAGTATACAGTTTTGTCTTCGATGTTCTGTTCTTGTTCACGATACGTCGACACGTTTGCTGTGGAAATTTTCAGTTGTGCATGAGTTATGAATATTAATACGCCATTCGTTTTTATGTTTTTCAGAGCTCAGTATTAAAAACCATGATGAAATTTTCACATATATTGTCTTTTTAGTGTAGCCCACTCAAATGCCTCAAATGACTGTAAGTGACTAGAAATTTAGATGACCTATAGGAAACAAATTTCCGAAATTAAATTGCATCTTCTGCTCCAGTACATGTTTGAAAATATTGTAAGGATAGGCATGTAATCCCTGTACGTTGGTACAGTACAGGAACATAAAATTCATGTAAATTCAGCCTTAAAGGGCAGAAATTTTGAAACTAAAGGCGATCGGATGTTATAAATGATTGTAGCCAAAGCTTGTTCTGCTATAATTTAGGTGGATTCGTCTTAATATCGCACATGTTCAATCTCTATATAGTCGGGTGCATTAAAATAACTTTTTTCCACGATCGACAAAAAGTAACCGATATAAGGGGACATTTGAAATTGCATTAATACTTAAAAATAAAAATGTAAAAAATAAAGAGCAGTCCAGTAACCTTGACAATTTCATTCTTAAATTTCTCCTGGTGATATTCAGTGGTTAGTCAAACTGGTATTAGCTATGTTATTTATTGATTGAGGACCCTGTTGGCCACTTCCAATATCATTGTTTGAAGGCGGAATGGAATGTCCCTTTTGAGTATAATATGGCAAGATATAACCATTGCTCTTGAAAGGGATCTAAAGTGCAATACAATATATTGTTTTGGGAGTGGTCGGATTGTGCTTGTGATTTACTCTGAAAGCGTTGGGATATGTTGGTCGCAGTATCCCTGGGGATTCTTGTTACGAAGCTTAAATTGCTTTTGAGTGGCACTTCAGATTTAAAAATATATGCATATAGGGTTATTTCTCATTTTTGCCGGACACAGTTAAGAACTGAGTACCGCAGTAGTTTCACAATGCCTTACGACCAATAATATACAAGGTATGGAAGAAAATCCATTCTAGAACATCCAAAATTACAACATAGTTACTTTTTAGGAAGGTTTTATTTCATTTATAAATTTTATAAACACTTTGGGTTCATGTGCTATTTATTTCGGTTTGATTTTTTTTAAATTCATCTCCTCAAACCTTCACTCTTTAAGATAAATATAATTTAATTAGTAGAGGTAACATTTATGTGTCACATGCAAGTATACTTAATTTCAAATAAAACACTTTGATTAAGGTTTAAAGGATGGTAACTACTGCTTGTGTGTCCATGTGTTTATATATGCGGCTGTGTTAGAAAACTGGTACAAATGGTGCCCACCGTGTAGCTTTGGTGGAATCATCAGAATATGATGAGTAGATATTGATCCGAAAGGATGGGTTCTCTCGTGAAGACATCATCAATCATAAGAAAAATAAAGTCGCATATTTTGCTTTGGCGGCGTACCATTTGGCGACATTTCACTCGGTGACATGTCATTTGGCGACATTTCACTTGAAACATGCCATTTGGTGGCATGCCATTTAGCAACATAACATTTTGGTAACATGCTATTCTGTAGTAAAATCTTTTTTATTGACCACCTTCAAGAACCCGGTAAACATGTGACCACCTTCCTTCCCAAATAAAACACTGTTTCTGTACTTGTTTAAAGGATGATTGAAATAGCCATAAGTCAGGTTACGCACTCACCATTTCGAATATGGGATAACGGTGATACATTTATATGAGGTCAAAAGTATCATTATCGTGAAAATAGTAAAAACTTGTCAAAACAAAGCTGTGTGAAGAAAGGCTGGGCAAGCGGTCAAAAAGAGCGATGAGGTTGTAGGGGAAAACATTTGTTTTTCTTTATAAAAACAAAAAGGCGAAGGTTTACTTATAAATGTGTTTGGCATGTTCTGACCTGACACTGTTGTTAGTGTACACGAATTTTCTCCAAAAGATTTGTGTTTCTTTGAAATTGATTACACTAATAGCTCCAGTGCATCTGAGTGGAATTCTTTCATTCATAGAGCTGAGAAATTTTGGCACGTTGGTGACCACATTGGTGCCCAATTTCTGCCCCTTCTTCATTGCTCCCACGAGGGCGAGATTACACAGTGGATATCAAAACTAACCACTAAGACTGGTGTCCACACGGATGCCATGCTATCCGGCCTTCTGTGTGACTATGGAACTTGGACCCCACACAGAAGCACGTACGCCAACTAGAAGCATTCCATAGTCGTTGCATAATTCTGCAACAACCGCTCTCAAGAACGCTTACAAAACATGTCTGTTCTGGCAAAGCGCAGATTCCAGAATAGAAAGTCGCTTTTGCTGAAATGACATTTCCGCTGGGCTGATCGCTTAGTCCGCATGAACGACGGCTGCATATCCACGGTGCTATTCTTTGGGTGTTGCTCACAACTGCCCTTTATAGATTCATTGAATAAAAATGAAGATGTGTGGCATGAATCCATCCATCAGATAAGCTGACGCATAGAATCGTGTGGCGAGAGTGTGGAGAAGTCCGAAGTCAAACAATATAAAAAGATCGGACAGAATATGCGAAAAGGCGGAGAATGGCTTGAAAATCGAGCGAATCCGTGACCTACATAATGCTTTTCGAATGTCTGTTTGACAAGATTAGGAGAGTTTAATGTAGAGAAATGAACGAAATTGACAGAAATTGTCGATTCTGTCGGTTTATGAGCCGACAACCACATGGAGTACATCTCTTGATATATACCATACCCACCTGGGGTGTACTGATGCATATGTGCTATTTCCCAGAGTCATGCTCCTCTAGACTCAACTGAAAGATTTTTTGTTATTTGTGTGTAATGAGCATAATGATGTACTTGGATATTTTGTAAAATATGTAACTTCAGGAACAAAATAAAAGTTATATAACAAAATAACCACCTGGAGTGCACATGTCAATTATCTCTATGTGGGTTGCGAAGTTTTCAACTTGCACCCAGTACAAGGAAACAATGACATTTGAAATGACTGTAGGCAAGACAAATAGGGTATGATGTTGAAAAATGAATAAAATTGATAGAAAGTATTGATCTTCTCAATTTATGACTCGATAACCACCTGGGATACACCTCTTGATATATGCGATAACCACATGAAGTATACTGATGTCTGTATAGCATTTTCCACGGTTTCTACTCCTCTATGCACAATTAAAAGGTATTTTTGTTATTTTCCTTACTGAGCATAATGAGTGGCTTGGATTTTAAGCAAAAGATGCAATTTTAATGATAAAATTCAAGTTGTATAACAAAATAACCACCTAAAGCACACTTGTCAATTATCTCAATTTGGTTTGTGGGGTTTTCATCTTGCATCCAGTACAAGAAAACAATGGGCCTGAAATGACTGTAATGACAGGGCAAGTAGGTTAATATGCTAAAAATGAATAAAATTAATAAGAAGTCGTTGTCTCTTCATTTGAGACCCGATCTCTACCTCGAGTACACCTGTTGAAACATGAATCTTGCGGACATATGAGATTGGTTACAATAGGAGGGGTGAGAGTATTAATATAATTGGGTCTGTAACTGGAAGAAAGTTTGTCCATTTGTTTGAATGAAAAATACCAGTCATGAAGAAGACGTTTCATTCTTTATATGTTGCAAGAACTCCTGGAGCCTAAGTGGCGTTTTCAACAGTCCCTAGTTATCTAGACTAGAATTGAAAGATAATTTATGTTATTTGTGAATATTGAGCATAATGATGTGCTTGGATATTGGGCAAAGATGCAATTTCAATGACAAAATAAAACCTGTATAAGAAAATAACCACCTGGAGTATATATGTTAATTGTCTCTATATTGTTTACCAGGTTTTCGACTTGCATCCAGTCTAAGAAAACAATGAACTTGAATTGACTGTAATGACAAGGTAAGGATGGTGTGATGTTAAAAAATAAAATTTACAGAAAGTAGATATCATCTCAGTTTAACATCCGACAACCACATGGAGTACATCTCTCGATATATGGGATAACCACATGGAGTACGCAGATACGTATACGACATTTTCTAGAGTAAGTACTCCTCTTGACTCACATGAAACATTTTCTTGCTATTTGTGCGTATTAAGACTAATGATGTGCTTGGACATTTAACGAAAGGTGTGATTTTACGGAACAAATAAAAGTTGTATGACAAAATAACCACCTGGAGTACACATGTTAATTATCACTATATAGGTTACGACGCTCTCAAATTGCATCTAGTAAAAAAAAACAATGGAACTTGAAATGTCTGTAATGATCATACAAGGGGGAATGATGTAGAGAAATGAATAAAATTCATAGAGAGTAACTTATTTTTGTTTCGCTTACTCTATATTTGCGCTCACTTATTTTCCGTAAAACTGTAGGCGTTTCGGGATACAACTAATTTCGGGATGTATCCTTCAGGTGGATGTTGAAAGGGCGTTTAAAATGGATTTACGGTCTCCTTTGGGTGGTTTGCGGAAAGCTACAGCCGTTTAACGCTCGTCTTTTGTCCTTTTTTCATTTTTTTTGTGTTGACATGTAGCAGTATAGTTCACAAATTGTGATTTTTTTTCAAATACACCCATACAGACTCCAGTATGTGGTTTGAAGAAGCTTTTACATTTCTGTTTACCTATGAGCGATAATATATGATCTTAAGATCTAGCCCCAAGTTAGATAGGGTTTTGTTGATGCCATTTGGAAACCTTATGGTTGAATTGCTTAGAATTTCATCAATAAAACATGCATACATTAAGTGCAATGTACCCAAAAGTATAAATATATTTTGTGTATAGTACTCTAACATTCGTGTATTTCTATAGTTTGAAAGTCTGCTCACTTATAAGATTACTACGAGTACGGTACGAGTAGTTTTTCATTCACTTGAGTCAATATTATTGGTGATTTGTGATTGTATAAATAGCATGGAATAAAAGAGTTTTGGTATCTGATTGTCTTAACCTCTGGCAATGTATATAACATCGTTTGTCTTGTATTGTGACAATGTGTAATTTTTCCTGGGAGTAGTTTTCCTAAAATGTTGCCATCTTGCTTTACACACATTGTCTTTCCTCTCCTTCAGTGTTGTTAGCCAGTGTTTGAATAAAGTTTTTATCGGGATATATTATGCGTAGCGCTCTTCTCTGTGTTTTTCTATAGAAGCGTTTTGAGCTTCATTAATAGTGGTTGCCCAGACTTGGCAGCAGTACTCTAGGAGTGGACGTGATCTTGTAAAATATATTCAGATCCTTTTCACTAGCTTTAGCCTTCTTTAGCTGCTTCAGGAAGTAGATTTTTTATCTTGCATTTGCTGTTAAGGAGTTCGTTTTGTATATGTACTTCGACTAGTTTTGTTTACTTGACTTTTTGAATATCTTTGTTCTTAATGATTATGGGCTGTAAACTTAGTGGGGGGTTTCTGACACTGAGATTACCATTTCGTATGTTTTATCAGTGGTTTATTTTAATGTCGTTTTCTTCATTCCATCTGCAAAGTTGGCTAATTGCTGTTTGTAGTTAGACGAATTGGTAAAGAATTGGTAAAGTCAGGGTTTCTACAGATCCTGGAAGTGCTAGAAAATGAAACGGCCGAGAAAAAGTCATGGAAAACGACGACAAATCTTGGAAAGTCTTGGAAAACGACGAAAAAGTCGTGGAAATTTGATATAACTCATGACTTTGTAAATCTGTGCCTGATATTTTTTTTAATGAAATTGGTAGACAGGATGGCTGTAGGGGCGAGTGGCAGGCCATAGAGTAAAACGTCTTTTTTGACGTATATATGGTAAAACAGTCCGGGAAATGCCCTGGAAAATGGTCCCGGAAAGTTCTAGAAATTGGCTGTCTTAACTTTGTACAAACCTTGTAAAAGGAAACCAGACATTCGTGGCTAAACAGAATCCGAAAAACAAGCAATACGTCGGAAGTAGTGCAGCTGACTAATTTAACTGATTCGCAATGTCAGAGTTTCGTGCATCAATCTTATTTCTTCGCCCTCGTACATATACTCCTAATGGTACCAGTTAGAATTAAAAAAAACCTTTTTAATTCAGACAATTCAAAACAGAAATATTTTATGGTAAAATTACTTGCCACACCCATATGCCTGTCACTAGACATTGTTATTGCCGGACCCTTGATAGGGCCGGGAGGGGGGAGGGTGGGGTGGAGGGGGTTGGTTTATATCTTAGTAATAGTCGTCAGATAACAATTATTATCATTTTATTTTTTGTGAACCATAAATAAAAAATGTACATGGGGAAAAATAGTTGCAAGACCCTATGTTGGAAGTAGTGGAGACGTAGGTTGTAACCGTACCTATAATCTGTACAGCGGAGAATGAGGCGAGGTTGTAACCCGTACGTATAATCTGTACAGCAGAGAATGAGGCGTAGGTTGTAACCCGTACGTATAATCTGTACAGCGGAGAATGAGGCGTAGACTGTAACCCGTACTTATAATCTATACAGCGGAGAATGAGGCGAGGTTGTAACCCGTACGTATAATCTGTACAGCAGAGAATGAGGCGTAGGTTGTAACCCGTACGTATAATCTGTACAGCGGAGAATGAGGCGTAGACTGTGACCCGTACTTATAATCTATACAGCGGAGAATGAGGCGAGGTTGTAACCCGTACGTATATTCTGTGCAGCAAAGAATAAGGTGTAGGCTGTAACCCGTACTTATAATCTGTACAGCAGAGAATGAGGCGAGGTTGTAACCCGTACGCATAACCTGTGCAGCAGAGAATAAGAAAAAAAAAACAGTTGTCAGTGCTATTTCCAAGTATACCAAAATGCGAAGGGCATGAATCCAAGCATATTGTGTACTTATACTTGCCTGGAATGGTCACTTACTGTAGTCAATCACAGGGGCTAGAGGCTGCTACTTCGGCTGGATCACTTGTAAACTTTCTGATAATGTTTGGCAATATCGCTTTGACATTTTATTGAAAATCAGAATAGTAGTTTGTTAAGGGTGAGACCAAAGATGGATGACACTTGCCACCAAAGACGGGTTAGAATTACACAAATTGCGAGTGTACTTCTTTAATCTCGATAATTAATTCAGGAAGGGGACTATAGGTTTGGGTGTTGTCCGTCCGTCTGGCCACGCAGACTATTACTTCAACCCTGTGAATCCGTTTTCAGTAATATTTCCTGTAAAGGTGACCTATTATAGGGGGTAGGTGCACGTTATTATCCCCCGTGTAACGGAGGGATATAGTTATAAACTTGTCCGTCGTCTGTCGGCACTTTTTTGTGTGCCCGATATCTCTGTTACTATGTATCGGAAGCAAACCAAATGTTACAGGAAGAAAGTATATATAGTGAAGTTGTGCAACGGCAGCTTATTTTTTGATTTTGTAAAAAAAATGTGAAAATTTCGACGCTTTTACATTTTTGGATTTAGTCGTTTTTATATCAATTTTGTTCGGAATTTTTTATCGGAAGCAAACCAAACCTTACAGACAGAAGGTATATATAGTGAAGTTGTGCACGGAAGGTTATTATCCCCCGTGTAAGGGTGGGATATAGAGATGAACTTGTCCGTCTGTCTGTCCGCACTTTTGTTCGCGCGATATCTCCGAGGCATTTTATATTGTAGGCATAAAATACCATCAATATACATGTGCAGCGTCAGGTTATTTTTGAAAATTATTAAAAAAGGAAGAATTGGTGCGAGGTTGAAAATATGCTGTTATGAACTTTTCTTTAGGCAAAATGTATCAGGTTTTTAAATGTCCTGTTACACGGGGGATCCTGCCTTAGCAAGGCTCTAGTTTTTATTTTAACCGTGACCTTATTTCAAGGTCACAGTGGTTGCCACCTTGGATATTTAATTCCGGTTGGGGGCTGTGCTCTCTACGATATCTTGCCCAACAAGTATTGGAATGTTTAAATGAAAAGTGGGCAGTAACGTTTCTACAGTGTTTTTGCACGATAGTATCATTTATCAAAACAGTATTTTTATCGTTTGATGTTTGAAGTGGACTCAGCAGTAAATTGTATGCTGTGAACCCAGTTTGAGATGCAACCTAGCTGTGTGGGGTGACTTGTAGTGCAAACACAAGATTGCAAAAATACACACAATACACGTCGTATATTACCACAAGAACGTGTAGAAGTCTCGTGAGGACGAAATTTGTGAGGTTTTCTTATGTTTATGTTTTAACGATAGATTCTTTTACGACGTCCGCATCACCGTGTTAAGTATTTCTACGGAAGTTGTTCCTGTATCACATGATTTCGAATGATTTCTTTTAGTTCCGAATTAATCCGAACAAAGCCGAAACGAGCCGACGATGTCTGACGTCATCAAGAGTCTGAGGAGGTATGACTTCCCGGATGTCCTACGCAATGCCTTGCACCAACTAGAGAAAATCTTGCTGAACAAGTTTGACACTATGCCACCACCGGAGCTCAGTGACCAGATAGTGGAGGAATTTATATTTCAGCAGCCCATTGGCAGGAAGGGCATCCAGAAAAGGGTGAGTCACGTGCTCTGTGGACAGTGACGTCACTGGGTCACTGTCAGCAGAAATGCCGGAAGATTGCTTGTTTGGAGGTGATAATGGTAGTATGATCAGGGTAATAATTATGATAATAATAATGATGATAAAGCAATAAAGGGGCGATGAAAAAAAAATGTTACATTATTGAAAAGGAAGCCCTGGGAAATTATAAATTTAGTTTATAAATTATATTATGTGAATATGCGCGATGTGGGGCGATGAAAAAAAAATGTTACATTATTGAAAAGGAAGCCCTGGGAAATTATAAATTTAGTTTATAAATTATATTATGTGAATATGCGCAATAAGTACAAATTCGTGTGTTGGAAGAGACTTACAGCGATGCAGGAGCTGCAGATAGCCGAAGCCATGCTGCAGTACTTCAGCCAGAAATCCAACCTGGTGCTGCAACAGCACATGTTCACCACCCTCTTCGCAACCTCGGACCGCCACAAGATGGAGCTGCTGTATAAGCTCGTCTCCATGGCTGTGGGTATCGGCAGCAGCAATGTGCTCAATATGGCGGCCGTTTGGATGCAGGTCTAGTATATAGAGGACGTAGTTATCAATGTTAACGAAATAAAGTGGCCATTTTGAAATTTCGGAAGAGAAATATCAATTTCTTAACACCGTTATTTTTATTTAAAATAAGAATTCTGAAGTATATAAGAAATCAGATATTTTTTGGTAGGGTATTCCGGAATAGACTACCGACAAATCAGATGTCACAGAAATTGATTTTTTTTCGTTATTTCATCTTTTTAGGTTGCGGACTGTATAAACAACTTATTTTCTTTCCTTGGAAATAGGAAAATCTGAAAAATATTGAAAACACAAATGAAATTTTAATGATTAAAAATTTCAATAGGTTATTCAACACTGAACTACTGATGTTTTAACAAAAAGCCAAAATAACACTTTAATTTTTCAATATTTTTATTTGCCTTTCACCAAAAGAGAAGAATATAAATTGTTCAACTTATTTTCACGCTTTGGTTAAGAAAAATGAAGCATTATTGATTTATTTGACATTCAATTTATTGGTAGTCTATTCCGGAATTATTAGCTTCAGAATTCTTATTTTAAATAATAGGGTATTTGTTTTATTCACCCAAATAAGCAGGCTTTTTCAGTAGTTTTCAATAGTGAAATACCGTAGGTTGTGAATACGAGATACTTAAAATGATACTGCTTTGAGCGACACTATGACCGAGATGAAAGTAATACGTAATTGCTGTGAAAACGCATGAAGTAGGGGATGAATACATATGACATAGAAAGTCTTTTTTCAACTTTTTTTTACGTCTTGCCTGGTTATTGTATATCAACGTTACGTAAATTAATGGATATGAACAGCTGCGTTTCTTGTTTCAGACAAAAGGCTGCGGTTCGGACGTTGTGTGCAGCTTGTGCAAGCGGCTCGTGGAGGATTATTTCTCACTAATGCCCTCTACCGGCACCTCACCAATACATAAGCTACCGGTGCTGTCAGCCCACTTCACGTGCAACTTCATCACCGCGCTGACGTGCATATATCAGCCGCTGGGTAAGCCCGCCAGTACTCGGCTAAAACTAATTGTTTGAACTTACGTGAAATCCAAAAGAGTGCGGGACGCTTTTGTATGTAAACATCCGTATGTGGGCATTCATAACAGCTCATAAATGTACTGGAAATCGTGAAAAATAAAACCACACTCGCTTAGCCTTGAGCACTGTTTGCACTCGCCTTCCGTGCTCCGGCTACCAGTGCTACAGGCTGCGAGAGGGTTGTTTCTTTTCTTTTCGGAGCCGTCCTCCAGCTCTTGTGGTGTGTTGACAGGGTGTAAGAGCGGCCCGTGTATCCCGGCCTGCCTTCTGGAGGAGCTCTCGTGCTGGCTGAGCGACGATCCTCGCCTGTGCCTCGCCCCGCTGTCCAGCACCCAAGGCCCCCTGCTGGGCGCCCACCGCACTACCCTGTGGACGTCGCCCACCAAGTCCAACACACAGACGCCCACCCCGGGCCTGGTGCGCTGGTGCGTCAAGGCACCGCTCTACCACGAGGCGTACACGCGCGAGGTCAATAACAAGGTCAAGGCCACTGTCGGCCAATCAGCGCCCGAGACGCATCTCAAGCAGCTGTGGGCCAAGCTGCACCTGGCAGTATTGGAAACGATGCTCCATCTGCGCCTTGTGCCCGATGCTTCACAGCTTGAGCTGCTCACTTTGGTGGACATGAACCGAGCAGTGAGGGATGTGCAGGAATTGTATGGCAAATTGAAAGACAGTGCCACATTGAAATCGGACTCGAACTTACAAGTGGCAGTCGATAGACTTGTGCAAATTCTGCAGATTTCTCTCTCAACTGGAGCTTTCAGGTGCAGCCTGGCTGATTTGAGGAACATTCTACAGGCCTTGCCCCCTAGCCCGTAAGTATTGCCCATTACGTTCTACTTGAATAAGCTGGGGTTTATAAACAATCCCAAATGCTGCACACAAGTAACGATGTGGATTTGTAACATAGAGTTGTGGTCACACTGGAGCTTGCGCTCGCATGAGTTGTGTTTGGATGCGACTGGTCTTCTGTTTTGTCTGCTGTTGCCATTGCGGTCCCACCTACACCACCACCCTGTGACCGGTTGTCGCACGCAGCTCGCAGCCCCAGTGTGACCGAGCCTTAAGATATGGTTGTTAATCGGATTAATTTCAGTGTCTTCTAAGAGACAAGTGACCATATTTGTAATTGTCGTACAGTGCCAAACTTTGTAAATTTGTTGCATTGCGATTCCGTCTTGTATTTCATTGGTTATTGAAAGAAAAACCTCAACAACTACTCCGCATCCTTCCCCTCCCCCTCCCCTGCCCTCACAAAGAATAATACATAAGTAAACTAACATTGAAAAAGGCTTACACTGATGTTTATTACAGGCTCTTTGAATTTTTTTGTTGCAGTCTGATTGGCATGTTAGAAGCCCAGCATTTGTCAACAGCTCCGCCAGCCATGCACAACGCACCCATGTGAAGCTCCTTCTCCCCTCTTCCGCCCGCCGCCACCCCTCCGCCATCCACGCGCCCGCGGAATGCAGCTGCAGTGCCTGAACACCACATGTACGATGACTGCAAGACTTGCTTGGCTGGCCAGAGCCAATTTCCTTGGAATATTTTGTGTTTTTATGTGACTGTTGAGACAAGCTTGGGGGGGGGGGGGGGGGGGGGAGGTTAACTGTTGCTCGATGTGGATCCGCATTATTTTTCCACCATGACGTCATCGATGTTGCATTCAGCGAACGCAACCGATGACGTTTTCGTGTTCATTTTGACTGATGTCAGACCTGTTTTGGTAACTGTGGAAGTTTTGTCGATGAAGTCGTAGTGTAAGAACGATCCTGCTAAAGCATCGATTCGTCGGCGATTCTGTCTCCTAGCGACGTTGAATCGATCCCAGATACGCGACTTTTCGAATATGTAGTAGACTTAAGGAAAAAAAAACAAACAAAAAAAATCTCGTATCTTTTCCGACGGATGTTTCGATTTTTCTGAATAATGAACTTCACATGCTACTTCGACTATTCGCATCCTTTTTGCCATTTAGTATGATGATAAAACAGTTGCGTGAACGTTCCAACCAAAACGGGTGGTGAAATATACCTAACAACATACAATATTTTTACGTACTGTGCAAAAATGGTTTTTCGATTCTGATCTTAGAATTGTGGAAGTGTCGCTAAAGGCTCCCAAGTAATCGATTCTAAAAAATTGGCCGATTCCTAACACCACTGACTATCGTATGATGGCCAAGAAAACTGGTGATGTACATAAGATGCTTAGTAATATTGATGCAGGAGATTGATAATTTTCCTGGCTTCTTTTCTGGTTTCGTATAGAAGAAAAGTTGTGGAAATAAATACAGTAAAAAGTGATGACTATGAGTTTTTCTTTGACGTGCAAAATTTATTCGGTAACTGTGAAAAAAAAACCAATAGAGAAAACAAGAAAAAAAAGAAAAAAAGAAACAAATTACATGGATAAGTTTCAAATTAGCCTTACGTTATAATTTCCAGGGCTGTGCCGGGGGGGGGGGGGGGTAGGGGTGATGTGATCTGTCGCCATCGATCTCGTTACTTCCACACATGTTGCAGCTTCAGAAGACATGTTTATTTACATAACATCTTTGGATCAATTTTTGATATTTATTTATTGTTGGAGAGGGGGGTCTCTCCTGTTTTAAGGTGTTCATATATGCTGTTGGGGTTGCTGGGGGGACCACATAGGACGGAGTAGTGTGTAGGAGGGGCCGAAAAAAAAGTAATTTATTTGCGATTTGTAAGAGGTCCTTGTAGAAAGCTTGTACATGAGCGACTTTGAATGCTCACATTATGAAACTTCAGTTCAAGCAGATATAGTACAGTAACAACCCACCAAGATGTCGCCAGTGCGTCTGGGAATTGCTGCCATCGAGGGCTTGGTATTTACACACAACGCTTTCCCTTACCACACGTGAACTCTTATATTTCTTGATTGATAATTTTGATTGAACGCATGCAAGAGACCGCTTGGGGGGAGGGGAAGGGGGAGTGTGTCAAGAATGACAGATTTGTTAAACCAATTCCTTTACTTTTCCATTATCACGTCTCCCAATACAGAGTATTATTATTGTTATTATTATTATTATTATTATTATTATTATTATTATTATTATTATTATTATTGTTATGCGTATTTATAATGCGCTTACAATGGATTGAACGCTAAGCGCAACAATAGCTAAAATACAAGTAATTACATACTTACTGAATGAAAGAATCATAACTTAAAAATTACGCATAACACAAGAATCAATGACTAGAAAAGTTTTGTATACTGAAATGTAATTTTGAATACTTTCACAAAAGTTGTTAAAACTGAAATGTCTCACATCAAATCCTTACAATTATAGTGACTGGATTGGCATATCAAGGAACTACTTATAGAAGGCCAGTCTAAAAAGATAAATTTTTAATAATTTCTTGGACACTAAAATATCCTTTTCGATTCGTACTTCAAAAGGCAACGAGTTCCACAATCTCGGGGCCGCATGTTGAAATGCCCTGTCACCATAGCGCTGGTTAGTCCTATTCTTCAACGAGTAGATTTTGGACATACGACCTGAGACGACGAGCTGGATCGTAAGGCGTAAGTATATCTCTAGTGTATGCTGGTGCTTGATCGTTATGGGCTTTATGCGTAATTAATGCAACTTTATACATGATGCGTCATTCAATCGCAACCAATAAACAGCGATCAGTTTATCACGAGTGGAACTCTTCATGCGACAGTTTTACCATACGAGCTGCATGGTTGAGTATCCGTTGTAGCCGTCCAAGGAGACATTTCGGGACATTTTTTCAACAAACTGTTACAGTAGTCCAAGCGGCTGATAATCAAAGCGTGGACTAGTCTAGTGTCTTTGAAGCATGTTCCGTTAATCTGGGCCTGACGTCTCGAATCCATCGCAGGTAGTAATAGCATATGCGAATGACTGAGTTCACATGGGTTTCCATAGTGAGAGATGAATCAATCATTACACCAAGTGCACGGCAGTATCAGAGCGTGGAACACATTCAGTCCAAGCACAACTGATCGACCTCGATGAATTGCTCATTATACTTGCTAGTAATAATTAGAAACTCAGTTTTTTCTTTATTCAATTTAAGTTTATTAGCACTCATCCAGGCTCCAATGTCGGTAATCACACCTTTAACCTCGGTAAGGTTTGCAAGCTGATCTGCTGACGAACGAGGATTGAAACCTCTCTCTAATCCCGAATCATCTGCAGAGAAATGATACACTATTTCTCGAGCCTTGATGAGCCGACCGAGAAGTTTGTTATATTGAGAGTAACCTTTAGGGCCTATTTTGGATCCTTGTGGAAGTGCGCATTCTAAATAAAAAGCATCAGATCGAACACTATCAATCTTTACCCGCTCACTGCGATCGCATAAATAGGATGACATCCAGCCTAACGCATCGCCCTCGACACCGAAAGAGCGCTGTAACCGCCGAAAATAAATATCATGGTCTACGGTGTCGAAGGCGGCCGACAAGTAAAAAAATACCAGGTAGACTGCCTGTTTGTTATCAAGCTGGACCAGTAGGTTATTGAAGAGGCGAATTAGAGCTGTCTCTGTACTATGCTACTCTCTGTAAGCAGATTGGAATTCCTCATCTAACTTGAAAATTTCTAAGTGGTGCACTAGTTGCTGACAGATAACTTTTTTGGAGACAAAGGCCAAATTTGACATAGGCCGATAATTTTTAGGAATTGTTTCGAGCCCTGGTTTTTTAGAAGGGATTGGATCAAAGCTTCTTTAAAGTGAGTTGGAAATGTGGACGTAGATACTGACAGATTTACAATTCTAGTTATGATTGGGAGTAACTGATCTACACATTTCTTCAATAAACATGTAGGGATAGGGTCAGTGGCATATGACTTGGGGCTGATTCCATTATAATTTTGTGGAAGTCATCCATACTGAGTTCGCGGAAATGGCATAAAGGGGTTCCTTGAAAAGGACAGTCAAACGGGGAAGGATCAAGATCGCCACAATCAAATGTGGCTCTGATATTGTCAATTTTGGATTAAAAGTATTCATTGAAATTGTTTGCTAGGGCAGCAGGAGAGTCTGTCGGGTAATGGATTTCGTCGTTCCTTTGTGCATAATTCCATGAACCGTTTTGTACAGCTGCTTTTGGTCAGAACACTGTTCAATTAGGTCACAATAATACAATGAACTAGTCGTATCAGCCAGTTTCCTGTAACTTTCTCGCAGTGCAAAGTAATGGGATCTATCCACATCATAATGCGTTTTGTTCAGTTTTCGTTCGGCTGCTCGCATCCGAGACAGCGAAGCACGAGTTTCATCATTTTGCCACGGCTCACTACGCGTGGTCTTTGACTTACGATGAACAAGTGGCGCGTGTTTGTCAAGCAAAGTACGTAGTTCATTGTTATAACTAGAAACCAACAAATCAAGGTCCATTTCTTCAAAATTTCGAAACATTTCAGTTTGCTTAATGTCCTCCCTAAAATTTTGCGCATCAATTTTGCTTATACAGCGGTATGACGAAAGCGTTATTGGCTGTTGTTGATTTATAAGCTGGATATCGAAGTAAACCAAACACTGATCAGTGACGAGATTGGTTACAACAGGGATTGTTGGCGAAAGATTATCTACTTGTCTTGTGAGGAAGTGATCTAAAATATGACAATGTTGATGAGTAGACTGCGTCACATGTTGCATCAAGCGAAAAGCGTTTAAAATTTCACGGTAGTCACTCGTCAGTTCGTTTGACTGACAGTCCCAGTGAGTATGTATGTCGTCACAAACTACTATAGGACTACCACCAAGACACAAATTCTCAAGCAGTTCAGAAAGTTCGGATAAGAAAACGGTTGGCAAAGATCATGGTGGTCTATAAACATAATGACACGCAAGTTCTTACTTTTGGTCGTCAAGGAAACTAAAATGTTTTCGAACGAACTGTATGTTTTACAACATAGTTGTTTCGGCTTAAGATTGTCTCTACAAAGTATACCGACTCCACCATCTTGTGCACCATTACGATCTGTTCTAAGAAATGTGAAGCCGTTCGGGGTGAAATCACGAGGCAAAAAGGTATCGTCATTAAGCCACGTTTCAGTGATGCAAGAAATGTCTATGTTATTGTCTGTTATTAGGGGCTTGACTAGAGTTCTGTTAGCTCTCAAGGATCTTGCATTGACGGTTCCTATTCTAATATGTGGCACAAATGCGACATTTGCGTGGGAACAAGATTACTAAAATTTGCTTTTGGTACTGGTTTAGATGGATTTTAAAAACGTTGAGTATCAATTACTGATATTGAGTCAAACACTGCAAGATTTTCTTTGCACATCCCAGGTGAATGCTTGCGATCATCAGAGCGTGCAGATACCACGGTTGGCATAGTGTTGAAGAAATCATTGCCCAAAACATTGATTGAACATCTATTCATTGTCTCGTGTACAAGCATTATACCTAAACATAATACTGACCAATGCATTGCCTTACAAGGATTCTATGTCAGTTCACTAAGTACTTTAAGCTCAAATGCCGTTCTTATTGAAATCCAAAAATTTATAATAAAACAGAGTAATATTTAATCTGTAGTGTCTACACATTCAATACATCTAAAATTTTTTGCTTAAATGCGTACTCTATCCTATTAAATGTAAAGGTAAAATTACAATTTTTCAAAACGTGTCTTACAACATACAGCATTACAATGTCACTTTACTATTTCAGAGTAATACTGAAACGGTGAAGCACGATGCAGCGAGCGTGTTTCAGATAAAATAGCTGGAAACAATACCAGTTGACTCAAATGATATACAGAAACATACCGCAAACGGCCCCCTTCTCAGCAGGGTGTTTACGTAATTTTAAATCGGAAGATGGCTTAACGAAGAAAACGAGTTCTCACCATATTACGCCAGGAGAACTGAATTATCGACGCAGTGCGGCGTCATCTTATGGTAAAACAGAGTTGTGATTCCACGCGGTCAGATGCTGCAGTGAATTATACGACAGTCACCCAGGAATTGTTCCCATGCACGTTCATATTTCTGGTTATCCCAACGTGAATAAGGAAATAGAAATAATTTCAAAAACTTGTGGTCATTGTCTCCAAAAATGCAAATCGCAACCAAAGAGCGAACTTCACTCGTGGAGATACCCAAGCTACCCCTTTAAAGAGAGTACACATCGACTTCGCAAGGCTATTTGAAAACCAAATTTTCTAGTAGCCATTGCTACGTACAGCAAGTGGAGGGAAATTGAAATTATGCACCCCACAGCGTCTAAGGGGATTATCGAAAAACTGTGAGTAGTGTTTGCCAGGTTTGGTGTACCTGCCATCATTGTGAGTGACAATGCTAAATACTTCACGTCAGAGGTATTCGTGTCGTTTTGTAAGCGACTTGGCGTAAAACACGTCACGTGAAGTCCGTACAAACCTTCCACCAACGGACATGCAGAAAATTTTATAGAAACGAGCAATGGAAAACATGTCGCCGTCAAAATCGCTACGCCAGAAAATTAACAAGTTCTTGTTCAAGTATCAAACCATCCCCTACTCAACGACCGGGGAAAAACCGAGCATGCTGGCTATGAACAGAGCACTAAGAACTAGACTGGACTTAATCAAACCATCGCTCAGTGAAAAAGTACAAATGAGCCAGGCAAAGCCGGATAAAATCAACAGAAAACTTAGAAGTTTCGAAGGACAACCAGCACTTGTTAAAGGTTATAGAATCAGCAAAAATACTCCATGGCAATCAGCAGCAATTATCAAAAAGACTGGACCTCTATCGTATCACGTGAAAATATCAGAAGGTGCCATATGGAGAACACACGCTGATCAAATCCTATCTTCAAATAGAAATGTTACCGGAAATACCCAGCGAACCCCAGTCCGCTACAGTACCAGAAAAACCAGTTATTAGAAGGTCTGCAAGACAGCGACAAGCACCAAAAAACAAAAGACGCTATACCTTGGGACGCATTAAAATAAAGCGTATTACTATAGTTAAGATTGACGAAAAAATCAAACTCGAACGCTCTGAAATGACACTTTGATTGAATGACTCGATCCGTAATAGTTTTTCTAGTAAAAAAGAGAGGAGACGTAGTTAATGCATATTCTTGAAACTAGGTGTCACGCAAACTCCCCCCCCCCCCCACACCTCAATCCCTCCACTCTAATCCTCCACAATAGACCTTACTTAATATTCATGAATATTCATGAGCAAAAAAATCGAAAGCGAGGCTGTATAGGGCAAACATACACGATCCATACGAAAATAACATGGCAGAGAGCGAGAGTAAAATTAAATCTAACCTTCAAGACGTAAATACTCCAGTGGAAACACTCAAAAGGGATAAATCGTACACTTCAAGAGATTTATCTTTAATTCCATCCCAACTTAGCTTTGCATTTATTGACAACTATGTGAAAGAAAATAATTATCCGGGATTGAACACATGAGTAAAGAATCAAATATTTTCTGACGGCTACGTAAACAGCATATTTCGTAAGTGTTTTTAACCCATTTTTATTAATTTTAATCACTTTTCATAACAATTTTATATACTTTTCTGAAAATTATTTCTCATAAATACAACAATTCAACGGAGACGTTCTTCAAAATAAGTTTACTATCCATTGCACCGTTGACCTGCCTGCCATACAGCTTTATGTTTTCACAAAAAAGTAAAGGGGGCACTCCTTGGTTTTAATCAATCTTTTTTGTGTGTGTTTTTGTTCAGTGGAGAAACGACCTAATGGCTGTCATGTCAAGGGAAAATGCTATAAATCCATGAAGGAAAAACGAAGATCCACATGTTAGAGGAATTACTTTTCCCCAAAATGAGACTCTTAAAGTAGAAGATGGCACTTGTAAATCATGCCCAAAAGGACCAGGAAAAGCGTGTTGACATATAATTGTCGTGTTATATCAGATCGTACATTTGAAAGCACAAGGTCTCAAAGCAATACCAACCGATATCGCCAAAACATCCTTACCCCAAGTATGGCACCAGCCTACCAGAGGAGCTAAAGTAGGGGGCGTCAGTCTTCAGGATTTGGATGTAATCGGCTACAATGCAAAGAAAGCAAGTGCTGGTAGCGAAAATTATTTCGCTGGGGAGCCGTCTGTATAGCCCTTTAAGAAGTAAACTAGGTTACATCACTGTGTTGAAACCTGACTTTGAAACAATAAATGACAGAGCATTAATATTACCTACATTGGAACAGGCGGGTGAGACCGGTCTTGCCATGGTTATGACAAAATTCGGTTAGTTCCCAAAAGGCTCACCTCTTGGCATACAGCAGAAATTAAACTCAAACTTCATACTGAACATTTTTAATGGAACAGATTTTCCAAAATTACCATCCGTACACATTATGGTTAATAATTACAGTACAGTGTTGAATTGCCAAGAGTTGTTTGATTCATTAGTGTTAACCATTCACAAAATACACGAATTTGAGGAACAGACGCGATTACAGTCGAGTTCTTTTCTATGGAAGCGCCTTCGTGAACACCGAATTACGTCTTCGAAAATTCACAATGTATATATAAGAAGTAAAGACCCAGAAGTATTAGCCTCCAAAATGAAAAATCCATCAACCAGACAAAATCTAGCAATGAAATTAGGTATTGCAAATGAACCGAGAGCAGCGGAAACCTATTCTAAAGTTCGGAAAAATGAGTGCAATATTTTGCCATGCGGCATTATCATTAGTCCAGGTGCATCCTGGATGGCAGAAAGCCCGGATACAAAAGTATACAATCCCAACATTACTCCACCATTTGGTTTATTAGAAATAAAATGTTTCCAAGTGACATCAGTTTCGGAGCGCGACTATTTCGTAAAAGATGGCAATGACAAATTGAAACTGAAAAGAAATCATGAATACTACACCCAGATACAAATGCAGTTGGCTGTTACAGGACTTCAATGGTGCGATTTCTCTGTGTGGTGTGAAAATGATCACCACCTGGAAACAATAGTTTTTGATCAAGAATTACTTTGACCATTTTGTATCATGTTAGAATGTGTGGTCGATTTTTAGCTATATATATGGTTTAACGATAAACCAAAGAAAAGATAAAGTGATTTAATGTGAAATTTGAAACGATTGATTACATAGATGTCGATATAAATGCATACCATATATAACTGATTTACTTTATGAGAGGACCCCTAAGGTTTGCTGAAACACATGCAACAGTCCATATTTGGTTGGCTGATCCTGCCAGGGTCAGTGGTAGTGCACAGTCAAAAAGATGATTTTCTTTGACTCTTCGAATATACCGCTCGACATGGATGCGAAGAGATGCTATTTCTTCGTTTTTGCTTATTCCTTTTGGTGTAAACTGACCTTTATTTGCCAAAAAGCAGGAATGTTTAATGAAACTTTTTTTTTCTTTCAACATTTGCTCGACGATGAAGCCTTTATCAGCGATTGCACTATCTCCAGGTTCGAGTAGCTTTAAAATTCCCGACAGTCTGGCGATTTCGGGATCTGACATGTTTCCAGAATAAAGGGCCGAAACAAAAGTTACTGCGCCATGCGGGGCGATTCCATCAATGGCCTTGTATGTTTTCCTGCTTTTGTAGGATGAGTACAGTTGAGAGTTCACCAGAAGAGATGAGGGCATTTGAGTCCAAATTTCTGTACAATCGATGATTACTCTTATGGTTGGATAGCTATTCTTAAAAAAATCGTTGGCATCAAACGAACTATTTTGTCTCGGGAAAACTGTCCTACAATAAAATATAGAAAATTTACCCAGGTTATGATTTTTTACTGACACTACTCTGTGATATTGAAAACCGAACAGCTAAGTCTTGTTCCCCGAAATTCATTCTTAGCTTACAGAGGAACAAAAAAGCTCATCTATAAGCGCTAAGGTTCTAGGACTACTAGACAAAATGATTTATGGCCATTTTGCTGTTGAACACGTGCGTGTTCAGGAGCCACAGGGGCACACAAGATCACACGAATGTAGAAAACAAAAGCATAGAGAAAATGCCACAGTGAGTTATTTTCGTGTAGTCTTAAATAAGCCGTGAGGTTTTTTCAGATTTTAGGTTGAAAATTTTCTGACAGTGCTAAAACATTGCACGTTTCCTGGCATATTGTTACAACTTAAAGTTAAGTATTTTGACCTGTCTTATTGTGAAGTATTTTCCTTCATCCCGTCTTATCTTTTGTAGCCAAACTTTTTTTCTTGCTTCAGTCATCTGATGAAAACTGATATTATCCTTATTTTTTCGACCATCTGACGTGCAACCCGGTATGCAACAATTTATTTATTAAACCTTTTCCTTGTATCTCTACTTTTCGATGTCATTGTTGTAATTTAAAATCGTTTTTTAAACCAAAAAAAAAAACAAACAAACAAAAACAAACAAAAAAAAATAAAAAGAATAACACGCATTCGTAAAGCACAGTTCCAGATCCAGTTTGTTTGCCATATACAGCCTTGCTTTCACTTGGGGATTTCCAGTGTGCATGAATATTGAATAAAGTCTATTGTATTTAAAAAAAGCTAACTTTCATATCGTCTCGTTATGTGAAATTTTACAATGTTTTCGCAATCCAAGCTAATTTTGACCTCGCTGCAATCGAGCATAGTTCACACAGCATTACACCAGGCATAAATGTTAACCAAGATTGGCCTAGTTCATGTTTTATATATAAATAAAAGAAGAAATCATAAAATAGAGTAAAGTTCTATTTTTTGTTAAAGCACTAAATTAAAGCCAGGAGAAATGCGTAATGTACTCTGTGACTAGCCACTCCCTTATCTGGATCGCCTCCTATTTCACTATCCTTCAGTTCCAGAATGGATTAGCCAAGATGAAGGCGTGTTTCATTTAATCAAAATACATAACAATACCCTATATGCTGTAGACTTTATTTTTTCAGGCGATCATTAAAATGGCCTAGCGACAATTTCTTTTTAAAATTGAACATAAAGTCCGTGTTTTAAGAACGTGAGTGAACATGCGCTTTATCACGAGCTAGATTGTTGGATATCACATGTTTTCGACAACATTTCTTATTTTTGGAACGGGATAAATTTAATTACGGGCATGTAATTAATGCATGTCAATGTAAATTCTATAATTTATCTCCAGAATAATAAAAGCACCTACAGAATATGGTAGTGACCTGGATAACACGAACAGAGAAAGAATAAAAAAAATTTCTTGTATCCCTAAAAAACTGCCGACGCATAAACGACGTCGTTAATGTCTAAATTGCATCAGCAGCGTTGGCAGCGGATTTGAAACATCGTTTATACGTCGGATATACGGCGGAATATATGCGCATTTTTAGAAACATCGTATATACATCAAAAATGCGTCGGAAAAAAGATGCCGATATTGCCAAAGCATATTTTATGTGTTTTTTTAAACGTCTATAGAACGCATATTTTCCTATGTATAAACGACGTCGGAAATACATCGGAAAAAAGATGTCGATATTACAATCGTATATCGTGCGTATCATTTTATACGTCTATAAAATGCATATTTTCCAATGTATAAACGACTTCGGAAATACATCGGAAAAAGATGCCGATATTGCCAACGTGTATTATACGTATTTTTATACGTCTATAAAACGCATATTTTCCGATACTTATTCGACGTCGAAAATTTATCGGTTGACGTTTTGTAGGGGACATTATGAAGAATCAATAGTGAAGCATTATGAATATATTTAAAAATTATCAATGCTATAGGCTGTGTTCTGCAACACCATCAGTGACCATGTGTTCTGATTATTACCATTTTAAAGTTAAAAAAAAAACGCTTGA
Source organism: Protula sp. h YS-2021 (assembly GCA_949752745.1). NCBI lineage: Eukaryota > Metazoa > Annelida > Polychaeta > Sabellida > Serpulidae > Protula > Protula sp. h YS-2021. The sequence goes on from OX457028.1 coordinate 78,236,653, forward strand.
TACTTAAATGATTTAAATAGTATTAATGGTTAAAATTTATAATTTTTAAATTCAAAAAAGAATTTTATGTTTTGTTCATTTGATTTGCGATATATTTTTTTTTATAATTTTAAGTTATCTAAATAATATTATGTGTGACAAATATAAAGTTTAAGTGTGATAAATAATTTCACACTTAAAAAAATTCATGTCATAAATTATCTTAAATTTACATTTCAACCGTCTGGAATTGTAACTATGTAAAATTCTTCATTAAATGTTAAGGGGCGAGAGTTAAAATTAAATAGCTGAACTTCCCAGTTTTTTCGTCTATTAAGCAATAAAAAATCAGCAATGAATTTTGAAGCCACAAATTAATTTATTTCACTTATCATGATTATCCATTCAAGGAGTGGTTGGGGTGCACTTATGCCTATCACACTAAAAATTTCATTTGCCTCAATAAACTATCTCTCAGCAAACATAAAGGAGAAAAGACAATACAAATAACTAAATGTAAGAAGTAAACTTTTTGGGACGAAATAGAAACGTTAGACCACTTAATTATACTGCCGAGGCAGCCCCAGCCGCCGTAGAGTAGAGGTATGTTCCGCGCCTCGGAAAATATGCGCATAAACGACTAATAAACGATGAGCAAAACGGAAAAAATATGCGTATTTCCGACGTATGTTGCCGATATTGCCGACGCATTTAATATGCATCTCCGACGTCGAAGAATTTGTAGGGATATTAGTTGTACACAAATGCCACAGCAATGCAAAAATCCTGTCGGAGCGCGAATGTCATGATTTTTTGTAAAATTATACCGCCATACTCCCTGAGCCTTGTGCATTCTTCTTTGTATCTGTACCCCCCCCCCCCCCCCCTCGTGTGATTTTACATTGTCCTTAACCGCCCCTCCTCCATAGCTCAAGGGCACTAGGTATAACTCGGTTAAATAGTTTTTTTCTCTTGATAATATATTTTCTGAAATGCTCATGCGTGTTATAGCGATTCACGCCTGATCACCTCGAATTACAAAAGCAAATCGATACGTCTGATAACCTCGAATTACAAAAGCAAATCGATGCAATCTTTTGGAACCAGTAAAATTTGTTGGAATCCTGTAGGTGAAAACTGATCTTACAGAATATGCATATTATACTTTCTCAAGCCGGTGTAACCTTGGCCCCTGTACAGCGTCCCCGGGGGTGGGGGAAGCTAGTATAGTCTATCTTCGACCATCTGGTATTTTGGCCCCATGTTGAGCTTCCCCACATAGGCTACCTTTCCTTCCCGCAATTTTTCCGTTTTTTTCTCTCTGTTCTTTGTTTACCTCACCCAGCCATTCCAGCTTTTCCCGATTTTTCTCCATTTATTTTTCTTTCCGCTGCTGAATCAAAAGCACAGGTGCAACAGTCTTTTCCCCCTTGTAATATCTGACTCTGTGATAGTCAAATTAGTAAGGCTAGTCTGGTTGTTTTAGCTCCGTTTATTTTACAATGGTGTTGAAGTGAAACGAATCCACATCTTTGTTTTAATTTTTATTAATGTATTATATCCGTCGAATAAAACAGCTAGATATGAAATCTCGGATAATTTTAGGTTGCCGCATAAGATTTAGTCTTGGCTGTAAGTATACATTCAAAGTTTTTTCACCACCTGGTATCTAAGTAGAAGATAAAGTTGAACATACAGCAAAGGGGTTCTTGGATAATGTGGATGTTATTTATGAATATCTAAGCAATCAAAAGTATCCAGCTGGCTTCTCTAAAAATACTAAAAAATATATTAAGAGAAAAGCAAGAACGTTGGCATCAAAGATATCTATTTCATATTTTTTTAATCCTGTTGAATTTAGTCAATAAAGTAGGCTAAGATAGTTTTTATGCAGTTTAGTTGAGTCCATTTATTCACGTGAACAAATATTATCAAAATACATTTACACGCAAAAATGTTCGTGAGGGGGGAGGAATATACTGAAGGGCAGCTTCTCCCAGTCGGGGGAAGTTGCACAGGTTGTAAGATAGCCTGTTACACCGGTCCCATCATGTCCACAGTTGCTTCCCGGTTGATTACATATCCAATTCAATTGCAAATTAACAAATAAACTAGACCTAATTTCGCTACACGTAGCAAAATGGCACCCACTTGCAATTTTAAAATTTATCTGGTCAAAGACACATTTTTCAGTGTTTCGACATAATTATCAGCTTCCGAATTATTATCTTGAACCAGGACATCGAAGTAAATCTAATGTAATCTTTTCGGGTACAAATAATCAAATACAGTTTTCTAACTGTTTTCGAGATAATGGTCAACTTCCGGTTTTTGACATTGGCCATGACGGAGGAGGTAAAGGTCACCAAGGTACATCTTATATAACGTCTTTTAGGCCGAAAAGGGCGAAAATGAGATTAAAATCGCTCTATCTCTAACCGTTTTCGAGATAATGGTCAACTCAGAAGAGTTTTCTGGAAATCACTTTGAGGTTAAAAAAGGTCAAGGTAAAAAAATGCGGATTTTACGACATCTCATCACTCTCTATCTCTATGCCAAATTTGATGGTCCTACGTCAAATAGCGTAGGAGGAGTTTTCTGGAAACCTCCGAGACGGAAGAGAAACAAAAAAGGGAACAAATAAACTTCCAGAATTCTTAACAAAGCATACCCATTTGCAAACTATGTTTGCAAGTGGGAAATTACACTTGAGTGTGAATCCAGGCTAACTGAAGGACACTGAAAGAGATTAAGCGAACCATGCGGAAGACCCTTTTGGATGTTTCTCTAGCGCGTTACGTAAGTGCTTGTGCGCTTGATCCTTAAGAACAACATATTAAATATTTCTTTATTGATACAAAATAGCTTCGAAGAAGGACAGTAAGTTCACTTAACACAACTGACAAGTCCTCAAAAGACATCCTTTGACGAGATAATCAGCAGTGAGTTGCACTAAACAGAGGCGCAGGTTTGAAAGACTCGGTAACTGACAGGTCTTAACTTGTATCTGTGGACCTAGGAAAAAAGAATGTTAAATTGCACTGAATGGGGTTGAGGTGTGGTGATTAGATGTTCACACAGGTACTGGTCTCCACTGTCATGGAATACATTAATGCTATGGATTTGATTCAATATCGGATTGGCAGCCAATTTAATGATATCAGAGCATCCGTAATATCTTTACGTTTCTTTAGGCCAGTATTTTGCGCTCTATGTGGCTCGGCGAGTAATAAAAAGCACATAGGATCATTCAGACCCTATAAAGTCCTTAAAATGCCAGACCACCGAAAAAGAGACCTCCTTGGAATTTGGACCACTTTTTGCCAGTCCCGTCGGCGGTCAATATTCCAGGGTTGCCCTGTATATTCGTTATCATATGTTTTAATTGATGATCATGGCAGTGATAAATTAATCAGAAAAGATAGCTGCCCGGTCAGTTATTATAAAATCTCCTATAGTGTTTGGGTAGTTTGAATTCTCGTGTTCCTTTTTCGTTTTTTTTCTTATTTTTTGTTTTATCAACTTTTTCTGTGATTCGAATTGTTTTGTTTATTTTTGTTTTAATTGATTTGTTTACGTCATTGTTTTTAGTAATCATATAATGACAAGTGCATGATTGTATCTATTTGTCAACGCTCTGTGTCGAACATGAAAAAGGCCAGTAGGTGCCACAGATTCGTACTATTTTGAGGGTGGGAAGGCTTAATCAGTGATCACCAACATAAGAAATAAACAAATATGCAATGTAAAAAATATTACAACAAATGCCAGTTAGCACTGTTGAATTTCCCGACTGGGGTTTATTTCGACTGGAAATTACGAGTAGTTATGTTTATTTCCAAAGAAGTAGGAGAAAACATAAACCCCAATTTAAAACTATTGACGGTATCAGTTACGTTACAGGCTTAGTAATTTCAACTGAAAAGCAACACCTCCCCCAAACCTCTAACCCTCTTCAATGAAGTGGAAGAGAGCACATTTTCTGTCATAATTTTCTGCGGTATTGATCTACATTTGCAACCGTTTTTTTTTTGCTTACATAAATGTAAATTTGCCAAGTGTTACATTGTTAACAATCAGTGGTATTTTGTAGCCATTGTAGCCATTATAAGAGATATAGCATATTTATCTGTCTATGCAAGTTCAAAACTTCGCATTTTTCCAGTAAACCCTCATTGCTGTTAGGACTATTTTCTTTTGCTGAAAGTACTAGAGTTTGTTTAAATATGTTAATACGCGAATGTCAAGCCAACCAAGATATATTCTTGCAAGGGGATCTCTGCTCAATGGGCAATAATCATTGGACAGATTGCCCTTTTTTTTATTATATGCCTAACATGCCGTACTTTACGAAACGATAGAAAAAAGAATAGTGCAGTATTTTCGAACACGTATTGCATCCGCTTGCTTTTTTCACAATCTGTTCTCGCGTAGTGATTTTCCTTGAGGAGTCTTTTTCTCCTTGAGGAAGGAAGCGAAAAACTCTGCCAGTGATTGAAATTAGCTTAGAATAAAGTTTACGCATTTATGAAATCGTTCATAAGTATAGTTATTATTAAAACTTACTAATATATTCCTTGGATAGAAACGAATATTATAGTGTAACTTGGTGTAACCTGGTGTTATATTGAGTGTAAACTCGACAGATTATTTCTAGTGTAAACTCGACAGATATTTTAGGAAGTGACGGTGTCAACTCCGCCATTTTGAAACAAGTAGGTGATTATAACCGCGTCAGTTTGTCAAAAGGGGTGGGGGAGGGGCTCAGGATAAACTGTTTTTAGAGCAATTCTCAAATAAAAACATTTAAAAAAACATGGTAGCTTGATTTTCTTATCAAGTTTGTACTAAACAAGTTTAACAAAAAACCTGGCCCACTTAAAACTTAAACAACTACCACCATACCGCACACACACCGCATATCGCTCCCATTAACCACTTAACCTCCAATGAAAAAATAACAATAACGATAAGGTGAAAAAGTTAATATCAACACTTTAACACAAGTTTGGTGTATTATTTTTTAGAAAACTGTCTGCACTGCATCGATATTTATTTTTTGCTTTGAAGCGAGAAGATGATATTGAAATACAATTGTGCAAACTAGCGCTGTCGACAAATGTACTCGACTGCGTAGATACCGCTATATGTTACCGCCATAGTTACGCATTTTGAATCGCTTTCGCAACTTTTGGAGCCTTGTCATAATCGTGATTATAATGAGCAGTAACGGAGCAATCTGAAGAATAATTTGGTGCAGAATTCTTAGTAGCATTGTTACTGTAAACACTGTCACCAATCATCTCTACAGGTTCCGTTCTAGAAGTGCTGACTGCATAATTGCTTGTGCTTGCTACGTTTTTTTGAGGACGAAAACCTGTTGAATCAATGTCGCAGCAACATGCGCTTGACGTAGATGAGTACATACCACTTTTTAAATGGAGTGATTTGTAAAATGGCCCGATAACTTTGCCTGTTTAGCCTTTGCTTTCATGAACTTGCGGATGGTGTTTCTACCAAGAGGCGCACATTTCTGCCAGTTTAGGGGTTGGGTGGATTAATTGCCATATTGTTTAAAGCTAGAGGGTAAGGCAACTAATTTTCGTCATTTTAAGAGGTCTATTGAAACTGATAAATATGGTTCAGAGGGGTATAAGCGTTTGGCTCATTAGGACTTACGTATGTTGTAGGGTCCGTCCTTGTATTAGTTGCTCTTTCCCAAAAACGAGCTATTTTCGTTGCTAATCGTCCGTGGGAATAGTATTACCCCAAAAGAAGTGGCCTGCGGATAAAAAAAAAATTCGCATGACATCATAAAATAATAAACGAAATACATGGATGCATCGGGACGGAAAAAGACAAAGCAAGGAACGAAGGGACAGGCAGAAATTTATTTATGGTTTGCAGGTGATAAATTGTTTAATTTTGCCACGCTGCATAAAGGGGCAAAATTTGGTATATCGGCGTTGAACATGAAAAGACGAAAAAAGCGTGGAATGGAAATATTACCTATCAGCTTAGTTGTTAGGAACCAGAGCTCTCGAAGCAGGGCTAGTGGGGAATGGGATCCAATCAGTCCCTCTTCCCATAGTCTTTTCTCCTCATTCGGAGTAAGGGCCTCAGACTTGTTTCCGCGTTTGCAAAAACCTTGACTTTCAGTTCTTTGCGTCTTTATAAAAGAATAGAAGAACTTGTCTAGGTTTTGGAAATTCTTCGCTAATAACTAGAGAATATGGACAGCAATTGTCCTTCAAATACCCGCGATACTCCCAATATAAAAAAGCAGAAAATGCGATGGATTAATTATTTCGGTGATGACTTCAATCAATTACAGAAAATATTAAAAAATGCAATCATTTATACAATATATAGTTTGAAGCTTATTACGCATAGTTCTGTGTTTTATGACATTTGGGACTGTTATGAAGTCATTGATAACACAGCAAACTTATATTGGTTTTAATAGATGTATTAAAATACACATCTATCTACAGCGACTACATAAAGACAAATGAGTGGAGAAATAGAGAGGATGTTGTTTGGATTTTCTAGGAATTGGTTAGTTCTTCTCAATTTCTTAGAACTTGAAAGTTACTCATAATTTTGAAATGGTCACAAAATGCCGTGTATTTTGTGTAAAGAAACAAGTCAAGCAGTTAAGTAGTTGTCAAAAATCTTTTTTTTACGCGAAAAAGTTACCTGTGAAAGCTTATAATTCAATCAGACTCATAACTATGGTAGTTTTTCTTCTTTAATTCAATCAAAAATTTTTCAATGCAGATCCAAAGACGACATTGTTAAGTCTGTGATGATCAGCTCTCCACCACATTTTTCAAGTAATCTATTTACCTTCATGCCTGTGGCCTATCTTTTCATTGGTGTTTTGATTTTTAATATAATCATATCAACTTTAATTTTCTGTTTTCTAGGGATTAGTGTGTTCCATTTTGTTCCTTGGTGCAGCTTTTGTAGGAATTTCGGTGGCTAATTTTTGTGTTTGCCATTATAGTTCCTCTCTTGGCTATTGCCAATTCTATGTTCGCCTGTTTAAATCGAACTCTTGCAGCTCCAAGTAGCTCGTTTGCAGGATCTCTGTTTTGATTTTCGTGCTTTTCATCTAGTTCATGTGAATGTGCTGTTTGAGATGTCTTTATTTCCTGTGCTCTCGAAGTGCGGTTCGGACTGTTGTGTATAACGCGTTCTTACTCCCAAGACCAACTGGGGATTCCGCAAAAATAGTACTCATAAAAGAATGGAACTACTGTTTAAAATATCCATCCGCTCTGTGTTTATATAACAGACAGATCTCATCAGAGGTCAACTGTTTCGTAACAACGACTACTAGACCTGGAAGCGAAATCTTCAACACTTGACAAATATTAAAAGTTAAAAATATTTCTTTGAACTCCTTATTATTTCTTGAACAACAAAAAGTTTTTTTTTCACAAGCCGCATAGTCTTTAATACAACTAAACACAAAGCTTATAGCGCAGCACTTATGCGGCTTATAAAGTTTTTTTAAGTTATGGCCGGAAGACTCATTTGTGCTAATTTTGAATTCCGTGGTGGTGAATAATCCTGTGCAGTCGTTTAGCTGAGGCAAATTTGAGCGAAGGTCAATCCCCCGCTTTCCACCCCTGGTCGGATTCGAACCAGGGACCATGGGATTACAAGACCAACGCTCTAACGACTGGGTTAACCGTCACCCCCTGCGGCTTATAAAGTTCATCTGCTTGGTTATGTTGGTTCAAAGGCTTTATTGATTGAACGGACTAGCACTTCCTCGATGCAGGCAGAGCTCACGTGACGCCCATAAGCTGTGCTATTTGCTCAACCATTGCCATTGCTTTTAAATGCGCTGTATTTACCTAGGGCCTGTAGTGTCAGAGAAGAAATTGAGACAAGAAATTAAAAAAAGCACTAACGGCTACCCGCACAAATTCATAAAAGCCTTGAAAACATATCTTCAGGTCCTGAATCTTTTTCTACTTTTGAATGTCAATACTTTCTTTAGTTTGGTGGTGTCATCTTGGGATTCCAAACAAACGATTTCACTCTAAAGTGTTTTGTCAAGGTCAAGTAAAAGTCTATGACTTTTCGGGATCTGGTATCGTCAATTTTTCGAGGGTGGAATTTGCACTATCGTCCATTCCTTAATGTGTTTATAGAAGGCGATAGTTCTAACCCAGCTGCGAAACGTAAATATAGCACGGCCAATAAAAACCCACCACATTACCCAAACCAAGCACGCGTAGGGGATAAATTGTTAAGCATATACGACTCTTAGTCCGTATGACCCTCTGGCTTAAGGCAAAAATAACATTCTGCAGTATATAGTATAAATTATTACTATTACTAGTCTTGTACATAGTAAGAACCTGGAAAATTCAGACAACACTCTATTTAAAACACGTGACAGAGTTTTTATCACCAGATGTAGGTTTTAATGTGTGTTACCTGCTTAATTATACTTGGGGATTTTTAATCCCCATAGTTTATTGAATTCGCACGATACTATATATGTTTACATTTGATTTCTTTTTTTCCTACTATAATATACTAGGACGAATAAGTTTGGTAGCGGTATAATGAAGTATGTCTAGTTGGCTCACATCAAGCCCATATCTAAGGCACATACTATAATAGCTCAAAGTCTAGCCTATCGACATCTCTGCTATCGACAAAAGTGAAATAATGCACGGCCTGCACGGTCAAAGCAAATATTGCACTATGTTCTGTGTGTTGTATCTTGCTATTTGGCTAAACAGCAAATGTCCCAGCTTGTCTCGAACGTTTGAAGTTAATAATAAGTGAAAGCCATGAAAGCCATGATTATTTGATTTACCAGTTGCCTTCCTTGTGTCTTTACTTATTATTTTTCATTTATTGTTATTATTTTTTGCTGTTATTTTCGAAATACGTTAAAATATATTTCTGAAAAATGTATTTTTTTCATTCATTTTGCCATTTCAGGTTTCCTTGACTGTCTAAAAATCGAGTGCTCCATCGATTTGTTTCAGGTTTTACATATGACGTAACATTAATGCTTATGACGTTGTTATAATTTCTTCATCCCAGTAGACATTTTGAGGTCTCATGTACTTCGGTTTGTCGTTGGTTTTGGGTGCCTACATGGCAAAAATCCGGACACTTGTCTAAACAGGGGCATTCCGCCCCCAAGATCACAACGTTAACCCACCGGCTTCATTTAGACGTCGGGAGAGTTGCATACAGACGTAGTAATCAAAATAATCAGATCACTGTAGACAGTGACAATAAAAAGGAATAATGATCATCGCTTTGTCAAAGTTATCTTGGGTCATTCGGCAAAACAGGATATGTATGAATTTAGTTTACATAAATAATTTTTAAACGCCGGCTGTAAAAACTATATTTTTTTGTGGCTCAAAGTGTAATTTTTGCTACTCGCTAATGAAAAGCCTCTAGTTCACAAATGTTCCATGCTGCGTGTGCCCCACACTTTATCAACAACACGACTGTGGCTGTACAAACACGACTTTTTTTATGTTTGCTAGCTTTTAGTACCGAAACGCGTGTCCTATCCCAATAAGTGTCCTCCTTCGTAAAATTGGAACTTTTCGAAACGAACAGACAAATCGCAAACGAAGTACTCTTTACATGTACTCCCTGGGAAAATACAGATTATCCTCTCCCTGTAACTAAAAAGGTATCACCGACAGGTCCAGTGGCAGAAGTAAGTCGTTCGTTCTGCGTCATCAGGCTCAACATAGAAATAACAACTAAATTATTTATAAATTTAGTTATCCTTTAATTGTTCGCTTAAGAATTTGTTTTCTTCAAATTTTACACTTACTGACGAGTTACACTTGTTTCAGTGTGACAGTATAAGTGGAATCTTCCCTGTTCTGTATAAGCTATTAGATCAACAAGTTAGGTAAAAAGCTCTATTCAATCTTTAGTTCTAAAAACTGTAAGTCAGTTACGTGCTTGTGAATTAGCCATCTTCAAACGTTTATTTAGGTACAAACACATGTGTTGGAATGTAGCTAGGTCTTAAGAACACTCTTCAACCATTTGCATGCAGTCAGCCTATTTTTAAATTGCGTCCTTTTTCGGCTGTATCATAGTCATTTCCTAACGTAAAATCTTTTTAGTTCTGCATCATTATCTATGTAGCAGGTATTTTTGATAAAATATTACAAATTTTAAATGGAAGATGAGAATGCAATTGGAGAAATTAAAAAAGAGGGGGATTTTCATCTTTTGCCATTTGAAGCTCTTAGGAAATTTCTAGATTTCATTATTCTCTGAATGCGAGTAATTAAGTTGTTTGCTTTCAACAGACCTATTTAATATGTCACACCGTTCAAACTATTGGCCAAATCTTGAACAAAAGAAATCTATATACGATGTTTTACATGCTGTGCCATTACAAAATTTAAAGCCTACCATTGAATGAAACGGTTTTTGAGAGTAATATTTTACATTTTATATTATGCTTGTAGCAACGACAAAACTGTACCGGTTCAGATCAAAAACAAATAATCACAAAGTGACTTTGAAATGTTCCCAGTAAACATTTCGACGGCGCATATGCGTCACACCCGACTTCGGATCAAAGTCGGGTTTTGGCTATTTATAGAAATCGAAACTACGACTACCCTCTTACGTTGGATAGACGTCAGAAAAGCGACGATGTCTAGACCTCGTGACAATAATAATCTAGAATCGGCATCTAGACAGAGACTGCATTAGTATTTGCTCAGAAGTATGGGAGCCAACTTGCGCGTACCTGAAATGTTCATATTTTTCGTCGTTGTCTTTCTGTTTAGGATTTGTAACTTTCATAAGTACTTTGAAACTTTGCGGTTAGGCGGACCAGTTCGAACCATACCTATCAAAGGGTTTATTTTAAGCGTCTGTCGTAAATTTTTACAGATTTGCTTGAACAAGTAGATTTTTGACATAATCTATCACTATGTTTAAGTATACTCTGTGAAAAATTTATTACAAGAAAAATAAAACGAAAAGAAAGGAAAAAAAAACAACGTTTTGTTTCTACAGAACAATTTATTCGCACTATTTAGCAAGGGTAGAAAAGTCATTCTAAGAAAAAGTGTAAAGGAAAAAATGAACAAACGACAAGGATTCAAAATAATTCCTTTAATTCGATGAAATTATATATATATATATATATATATATATATATATATATATATATATATATATATATATATATATTGTTTGAATTTGAAAAATATTAGTGTTTATTGTTATTATTATTTTACTATTACTATTTTTTTATGTTCTTCTTGAAGATAGTATACCATGCTTGGATCCGGTGGAAACTGGTGCCTGTTTGTACAGCGGCTAAACTGAGTTTTGCTCTCTCTCCGAGGCTTAAAAAACCCGACTTTGTCTTTTTGAGACAGAAAATTTAAACAGATTTATTTCAACCTAACCTGTTTAAGCTACTGTATGAAAAGAGTATTATTTTTCATTGCCTTAGAGTAGCTGGCCTTTTGAGATATCTATTTGGTATAAATAGAAAGAGGGTGGAATATTTAAAAAGTTCTGTCTTTTAATCAAACTGCCTACTAATTTCGCGCAATCCCCAGTGGTCGATGGAATATGAAGGTCTAATACACAAAAGTGATCGCGGAGAGGATAGCTGATAAAGAACAACGCTATCGAATTCAGGTTCTACTTCCTAACGCGTTCCTAACTCTGACTCCGAAAGATTCTGAAAAGATTGCAGCGGCAGAAAAGGGAACTATATAACCGAAATGTTCATAATATCAAAGCTCTTTGATAATATTGTTGATGAGAAGATATCTAGTTGCCCCATTCTGAGAGTTTTACAATAAGAATGTTAGCAATTCAACCAATGAAAACACTGCTGGTGAACGTTTCCATAGTAACAGTAAAACGCAGCAAATGAGATTTCTCTTTCATTACGTGTGGAAAGCATATTATGAACTTGATTTAATGAAATATTTGCGTTTGTTCGGAGGGTAATGTTTTCTTATTTCATGCAAAGTGATGTCAAACCCGATCTTTTAGAACAATTTGTCAATTCCCTTAGAATACAATGAAAAAATCGCAATGAGTTTCAGAACCGGAGTTCGTTTAAGAACGGTATAGGTTCTATTAACAAAAAAGTTCCAATTTGACTTCTAGTTTCTGTCAGCGGGAAAACTTTTTGGCCGGCATGATATCGGCGATAATACAGGTTTCCATCGAATACCGCCACACAATGCAAGAAACGGCATTTTAGTGTTACGCTTCGTTATTTTAATCTTAAAATGGGTCCTTAAATCACGCAAGAAAAAAAAAAAACAAAAACAACGTTGTTTCTCATCCAGCACTCACTAAAGTCGGAGATAAAAAGTTAACCGACCGCGCCTTAATATATGTTATGTGATGTAAGCGTTATTTCATTTAAATCCATCAAACCATACTTTGAGGGGAAAGGCTGACACAAGAGTTTTGGCGAATGTTGAGTCATTGAAATTTTCCAAAACAAAAAGTTAGGCCCCGGCCGTCTTTTTTTTTTGTAAAAAAAAGAAAAAGATCGCCGAGTGGGCCATTGAAAAATGAATAAGAAACCAGACTATTTTTCTTGCCACCCATGTATGTCTAGCATTTGTCAGTCTTAAATTTAAAATCGTTAACATAATTGGAATGATCATTTGTTTGGACTTTTTTACAGCTTTGAAAAACATCCCCTCCTTATGTAAAAGTTTGGCTCAACATCTCCACTTTAACATTAGCGAACGCAAACCCCTGCGAGCGTTCTTTGCGATTGGCCCATTAGTCCCAGATTATTTGCAAAACGAGTGAATCAACCTCCAAACTACAACAATTCACTTTTATTTTCTAAATAACTATACGAGGACAACATTATATAACTGAGGCTTATATAATGTTCCTGAAATATCGCTGGATCTGTGCCCTTAAAACGTAAGGCAATAAAAGAGATGACCGGTAAAAAGGGTAACAATAAAACCAAAAGGAATTGATTTGTTAATGAAACTGAATCATTCTGCAGTATGAACAAGTGTATTTCACGCCAATTATGCAATGTTAAGTAACATATCAGAATATAAGTTAGAAAGTTTTTCCCAGCACAAAATAAGCAACAAAAATGATAATAGAAAAAAAGAAAATATAATAAAAAACAACAAAATAAAAAAATAAATAAAATAAAATAAAATAAAATAAAAAGGTAAACATATTTTAAAAAGGCAAGAGATCGTACAAAATCCTTTCTCTTGACCGTTTAACAGTTTTTTAAAGTTTGGTGTCTTATCGTCGGTTCAGACCTCTTAATCGCCTAAAGTAGTATGATAATGACAGTTCTGGGTCACTTTGTGACGTCATACTGTCTGGAAATGACGTCATCATGTCTGGAGCGGATTTCTGGGTCACTTTGTGACGTCATACTGTCTGGAAGTGACGTCATAGCGTCTGGACCGGAAGTGTTGTCTGGACCGGAAGTGTTGTCTGGAGCGGAAGTGTTGTCTGGACCGGAAGTGTTGTCTGGACCGGAAGTGCTGTCTGGACCGGAAGTGACGTCATCATGTCTGGACCGGAAGTGACGTCATAGTGTCTGTTTGTTTCTATCTGCTTCAGTTTTTTGGATGGAGCGTGCGCACGTGTTGGGATGACGTCATGATGAAGGGTAAACGTCACAGCAGAGTGTGCGTAAACGAAACGTCATTTTGTTTTCGTAATTTGAAATAACGGACTTCCGTTGAAGTGTGGAACTTATATTTGTAACATGCCGCCATTTTAACTGTGTAAAAAGTGAAAAAATGGGATAACTTTCGTTATAGTTGACCGATTTGAATGACAATTTCACTGTTTGATTCAGTTTTATATCTAGTTTTGTTATAAAGTGGTCACAGGCTATTTACACCGGTGGCTGTATGCATTTTTGTAACATGCCGCCATTTTAACTTTGTAAAAAGTGGAAAATTGGCATAACTTTCGCTATAGTTGGTCGATTTGCATGAAACTTTCACTGTTTGGTTCAGTTTTATATCTAGTTTTTGTTATAATGTAGTCATGGGCTATTTGCGCAGCTGGCTGTAGGCATAATTTGACATTCGCCATTTTAACTTTTTAAAAAGTGGAAAAGTGTAATAACTTTCGTTATGGTTAACCGATTTGAATGAAAATTTCACCATTGAATTCAGTTTGATGTCTTAGTTTTACAGTAGTTTGTGCATAGGTGGGGTTATTGGAATGGCGCGCGCCCCCCACCATTCAAACATGTGTTTGAATTATTTTTTTTACGTCAAACTATTGTTCAACAAGTTGTTTAGCAATTGTACAACAATTGTTCAACAAGCTGTTGTTCAACATGTTCAACATGTTCAACATGTTCAACATGTTCAACATGTTCAACAACATGTTCAACAAGTTGAACATGTTCAACATGTTCAACATGTTCAACAACATGTTAAACAAGTTGAACATGTTCAACATGTTGTTGAACATGTTGAACATGTTCAACATGTTCAACTTGTTAAACATGTTGTTGAACATGTTGAACATGTTGAACATGTTTAACAAGTTGTTCAACAAGTTGTAGTTCAAGCAAAGAAAATACAAGACATATGTTGAATAGGTTTATTAATACATTTAAATACACTTAAATACACTTAACTACACTTAAATACACTTAAATACACTTAAATACACTTAAATACATACAGCTTAAATCTATAACAATATTATAACATTTATTGATTTACAAAGTCTTTATTATAATGTTTAGTCAAATAAGTCTATTTTTCTTCATCTGCTTCACTCTGTTCACTGGCATCCATATCACTTTCTTCGTCACTGCTTTCATCTTCCTCCTCCTCATCTAGAAGCTCTTCAAAGAATGCATCGTTTCTTCTTATAGCCGCCTTTAGTGCCTTTGAATACTCGTAATGTTTTTCATCAACAAAGTAATTAAAGTCTTCTAAAATGGTTTCATAATGTTCGTTTTGTTGTAGACGTTGGGCATATTTGAATAGTCTCATAAACAGTTGTTTAAGTCGACGCTTATAAATGGGTCGAAAGTCATCACTTGCTATTTCACGCGCATCTTCAAGCCCTTGTTCTTCATATTCTGAAACCTTTTCTTGAAATTTGGTATCATATTCATCGTAGACTTCTTGAACCATATCATACCAAACAGAGTCTGCTTCTGACTCACTTTCAGAGTCTGTTTCTGACTCACTTTCAGAGCTGTCGTCATCATCACCCTCAACACAATGTTCCATATGTTTGAACAAAGCTTCTTGACTGTTGTACAACGCACCACATTCTGTACAAGCATGTGCATTCTTTTCAGTCATGTTGACGCTTTGACTTTCCATAGAAGACTCATCTAAAGTTTCAGTGATAGGTGGTTTTACAGGGTTTTCCATATCTATCTCCAATTCTTCTTCTTCTGAAGTGTGAGCATTCTTTAAGTGCCTTTTAAGACTTTGTGGCCAATTGTAAGATTTCAAACAAATGTTGCATTTATACATCCTTTCGGTTCAACATACACTTTTCAAATGAAGAAAAAGCCTTTAAACATAGCCTTATATACAACTTGTTGAACAACATGTTGAACATGTTCAACTTGTTGAACAACATGTTGAAGAACATGTTGAAGAACATGTTCAACAAGTTCAACATGTTGTTGAACATGTTGTCTACGCCTAGGGTTAGGGTTATGCCGCTTAGAGGAGTCTAACGTCATGACGTCTTTATGACGTTATCATGACATCATTATGACGTCATCACTTCATCATTATAACGTCATAATAACGTCATTCGAACAGGCGCGCGCTTTACCAAAAAAAAAAAAACTGACTCAGCAGAATTTGTTTCTGTTTGATAGGTATGAAATGCATGTCTCACTCTTCCTTTTATGTTACTTCGATGTAATCAAAATATGGTGTGTAACTTGCTCAAAAATGCCAAACTTGTTAAAATTGCTAAAATTGCTGACTCAGCAAATCGACCAACTTGTGCAACAACATGTTGAACATGTTGCTGAACATGTTGAACATGTTGAACATGTTGAACATGTTGCTGAACATGTTGAACATGTTGTTGAACATGTTGAACATGTTGTTGAACATGTTGAACATGTTCAACTTGTTAAACATGTTGTTGAACATGTTGAACATGTTGTTGAACATGTTCAACAACATGTTGAACATGTTGAACAACAGCTTGTTGAACAATTGTTGTACAATTGCTAAACAACTTGTTGAACAATAGTTTGACGTAAAAAAAATAATTCAAACACATGTTTGAATGGTGGGGGGCGCGCGCCATTCCAATAACCCCACCTATGCACAAACTACTGTAAAACTAAGACATCAAACTGAATTCAATGGTGAAATTTTCATTCAAATCGGTTAACCATAACGAAAGTTATTACACTTTTCCACTTTTTAAAAAGTTAAAATGGCGAATGTCAAATTATGCCTACAGCCAGCTGCGCAAATAGCCCATGACTACATTATAACAAAAACTAGATATAAAACTGAACCAAACAGTGAAAGTTTCATGCAAATCGACCAACTATAGCGAAAGTTATGCCAATTTTCCACTTTTTACAAAGTTAAAATGGCGGCATGTTACAAAAATGCATACAGCCACCGGTGTAAATAGCCTGTGACCACTTTATAACAAAACTAGATATAAAACTGAATCAAACAGTGAAATTGTCATTCAAATCGGTCAACTATAACGAAAGTTATCCCATTTTTTCACTTTTTACACAGTTAAAATGGCGGCATGTTACAAATATAAGTTCCACACTTCAACGGAAGTCCGTTATTTCAAATTACGAAAACAAAATGACGTTTCGTTTACGCACACTCTGCTGTGACGTTTACCCTTCATCATGACGTCATCCCAACACGTGCGCGCGCTCCATCCAAAAAACTGAAGCAGATAGAAACAAACAGACACTATGACGTCACTTCCGGTCCAGACATGATGACGTCACTTCCGGTCCAGACAGCACTTCCGGTCCAGACAACACTTCCGGTCCAGACAACACTTCCGCTCCAGACAACACTTCCGGTCCAGACAACACTTCCGGTCCAGACGCTATGACGTCACTTCCAGACAGTATGACGTCACAAAGTGACCCAGAAATCCGCTCCAGACATGATGACGTCATTTCCAGACAGTATGACGTCACAAAGTGACCCAGAACTGTCATTATCATACTACTGCCTAACTTGATTTAAAATATAAAAAAATAAAAAAGTCTTCTCTTTTTGAGAGTTTCAAAACACTCCGAATCGGTTATGTGCAGTGGAAAAGACTCCCTCCCCCTTCCCTCTGCCGAAATAGGCGATTTTAAAAATTCAAAAAGACAAAACATGCAAGTGTTAAAGCTAATTCCTTCAAGCATCTTACTAAATAAAAGAAGCGACCTTTTCAGATTTTAAGGGAATTTTTAGGAGCCATCTTGCCGAATAAAACATATTTTCTATGTGGCTATGTTGTGCAGCCTTCGTTCATCTGCACACCGCTTCAGAGCAAACACCCTTACCTCCCCTTCCCGATTTACCCACAACGCCTGTTTAGCCATTTTTTGATAGTAAAATGTAGCATTGAAACAACCCAGCATTGAAACTCCACATCATTGTATGGGCCCATTCAATGGCAGGGCTAAATCAATACAGAGGCTTGATAACACATGAGTGGCTATTGAAAACAGTTTAAACATCTTTTGTGAAGAATTGAAAGAAGCAGCACTAACGGCGTACAGATCCATTTCCAAACTTTATTCCTAGCGATCACCTTGTAAGTATTGTAATTTAATCGGCTGTGAGGTGAATAAGCTGATTAAAGCCGTTTGCGTCATGCAACTGTGCATAAAAAACAGATGTGTTTACAAAAGCAACAATATTGCAGTATTATGTTACTTTCATTAGACGTTTTGACTTCTTTTTTTTTTTGTAGTTTCATCTTAAATCCATTTAATGCATTATTCTAATGTTATATTTCGTAAAACGAGCTTTTACAAGTAAAAGCGTAATTCGCGTTTTCCACTTTTAATGGGTTTTCTTCTGGTTACATTTACCACGCACCAACAGAAAAAGACTTTTTGTGTTGAAGTTCGAAAGCACCTATCCTGCGATCCATCCATCGACCAGTCAGAATGACTGGTCGTCTAGAGACATCGTCTGCTAGTCTTTGTGTATGTAGGCCATTCCCTTTTAGCCCTCAACGGCGATTACAAACTTGCCCAGGCTAGTTGGGGATGGATAGGATGGGAGCATTAGCTTAAAAGTGGAGAACGCAAATTACGCTTTTACTCGTAAAAGCTTGTTTCAAGAAATAAAACGTTAGTTTTACTTCGCAAAAGCTTCGAATTCGCTTATCTCCACTTTTAATTGGACTTGAATCCTGCCAGGGGAGCCTGCCATTCTTTTGAACTGCCAAAAAAGATCGCGAATTACATTATGGCTTAGAAAGCTCCTTATTTGAATCAATGGAAGTGCTGGACACTTGATGCACACGAAGAAATGAACCTTGTCAGATAAGTTTCAATTCTTCTAATGATTTTTTACTGAAAGTCCGGAAGAGTACCATTCCGTCTTGTAACATAAAGTAAACAAGTGTAGAAAATATCACAGCAACTGTAAGTCGAGATGAGAGAGGCTTCCAGCCATGACTTAATCTTTGAGAACTCTCACCATCCCCCTCCAACCGCCCACTGGATGGATCCCTGCCTCATGTTCTCATTATTCACTTGCTATGGATTCTTGTACAATTACGTTTATTAGTAATTTACAATAGGATCGTAAATCCATAGGATCGACCTAAACTAAAACTCTGACACTTCAAGCATCGAGGCTGGAGTATTTTGACAAGAACATGCTGATAAAACTTGGATAAAGCGACTCTGCTGTCTAATTTTTCTTTAACCAAGCATTTTCTCTAATTTTTAGACTAAATTTCTTTGAAATCTTCTGTGAGTCGACAGAAAACGAAATATAGACAATTAACTGCTGATTTATGACTATTTCCTAGCATGGGGCCGTTATGGTCCCATGGGCCTATTTTGACAGTATGGTATTCAGTACCATGACTAAGGGGCCGGTCTTCTGATCACCCGGACATGCAAGTATATGTTCACTGCGGCATGCTTGGGGCGGTAATGGTCCCCCTCTCTTTCTGAAAGACTTTTAGAAAGGAGCCAAAATTTAGGATACTCGAGTAGCCGTGAGGCCGACGACTGGGTAGTACCAATTATACTTCTTTCTTTAAACAACCCTGAATATGCTGAAAATGCTTAATTAATTAAAGAACGTCCCTCGTTTGCCCGAAACTTAATATAAGTACACGACCGACATGGTCCAGTAGGAGCCAACGAGAAAAAGACGAAATGTCCTGAACAGCAATTCCTTGTGGCATGGGATCGGGATTGAACTCACTACTTTGCTATGGGTAGGAGAGCCAACCATGGGGCCTCTGGGGCCCATGAGCAGTAGAAACGATGGTTTCAATTCGATTATTGAAACCATGCAGGACTTGACCTAAGATTGCCTGAGGAGGAAAGGCAAACAGGACTTCGTTCAGTGGCTACTGACAATTGAGGGCGTTCACTGCCCAGGTTGCTTGATCTGGGCAGGGGGACATGTACCGGGAAGCTGGGCCGTCATTGTGTCTGCAAATAGGTCTACGACCCCACGGTGATTGGCGTGATATCGACTAAAAGGATCGCCGGGACATGCACCATTCGGTGTTGATTACTTGGCCCTGTCTGGAGGCTAAATCCGCTACTACGTTCAGCTTCCCGGCTAGGGGACGGGCTGAGATAGTTATGTACTCCTCCCGGGCCCTGATATGAACTTGAAATGCCAGTTTGGACAGGGGCCATGATTTCGTACCTCCTTGTTTGTTTAGGTAAGCTATGGCCGTAGAGTTGTCCAACCGAAATTGGACTGCTTTGTTTCTGAGTTGTCTGGTCAATTTGTTCAGGGCAATCCAGACCACGCGGAGTTCCAGCCAATATATGTGATACGAATGTAGGTAGGGGGGCCATGTGCCGTTCCATACCTGACCGTGCCAGTAAATTCCCCACCCCGAATGGGATGCGTCTGTCTGAATTTCCACATCCGGGGTGGGGGGGGGGGCGGGGCTGGATTGACATCCCCTCGGACATGACCTGGACGTCGCACCACCATTCTGGGCATGCAAGGCTACGTATGATACTTGCGTTCTGGCTGTGGGTGAACGTCCCTGATGCAATGCCTATCTTACCTGGCTTTGAAAAGGGACCGTCTTCTCTGTCGCTACTAGGAGACCTAAAAGGGACTCCATCGACTGTAATCTTACCTTCTTGCTTGCGGGGATATTCTTTACGGCTCCTGAATCCTCTGGCAGCGTTCTCTGTTTGGGAATTAGTTCGGATTTGGCCAGGTTTACATCTAAGTCTACCGGTAGTGCCTTGCCAACCAGAGTCATTGTCTGACTTATTGTTACCTGTCTGTCTTGATTTGCCAGGAGCCAGTCGTCTAGATACTGGAAAACTAATATCCCTTCTAGGCGCACCCATGTTTTTAGTACTTTCATGAACTTGGGGAAAACATACAGGGCTGTCGATAGACCGAAGGGAAGTACCAGAAACCAAAATCGTCTTTCTCCTCCTTGAAATGCTAGAACTTTAATGGCCGAGTGATGTAGGGGGAAATGGAGGTAGGAATCGAAGAGGTCTATGGAGGTGCCCCACATTCCTTCCCGTATTGACCCATTTATCATCTGGAAGATGGTCACTCGGAGGAAACCGTTTATGGGGAGAAATCGATTACTAGTCTCCAACCCCCCGATTTCTTGGGGACCAAATACACGCTGCTGAAAAGGCCCATTTGACTTTCTGGCATTTCCTCGATTACCTCTTTTTGTGTCAAGCTCAGCAATATTTCGTGTCCTTTTCTGACCCTTTGGGGTAGGAGGTGACCAGCTGTTCTGGCGCGTGGTTGATTAGGGGATTGGGGCACTTGTGCCCGCTTCGATCTCGATTGAATGGAAGGGAGTAATCTCTCTTTAACCATCGTACTACCTTTCGAAAAGCTCCCATCTGCTCCCAATGCCGCCAGAACTTTCCTAGTCTTCCTCCTACGGGCACGGAGGCGTTTGAGGAGAGTAATTTTTCGAAGTTTGTTAAAGTATCGTCAGGAGAATCTACTTTGATTGATTGCTACGTGAATGACTCTAGAGACGGGCCCTCTGTTTTACTGCCGATATTGGGTTTCGGTCTCTTTACAGGGGCTGTTCTGGCTGCGCACTCGGCTTGCCCTGTGTCGGCGAGGGTTGCTGCGGCCTTTTCATCTTTAGAGGTGGTTTCAATGAGGATCGGGACATCCTGGACATTAGAGCATAATCCTGTGATAGTGAGCGACTTTTTTCGTTCACCCTCGCGAGCTCGACGGAGGGAAACAGTTCCCGTTCCCCCAGAATTGGGGCATGGCGCAGATTCCGTAATCCTTTGACACTGGACCAGCAGTGCTGGAGAAAGGCGTCTCGACGGAGGTAGACTATTGACGTCATTAGAAAGGTGGACAGCTTGACCACATCCAAGGTGGCTAAGGTCAGGCATTCCATCAGTTTAGCAGACACCTAACCCTTGGGAAAGCGTTAGTCTTCCCATCCGTTTTTAGAGCTTTTAGCGTATGATCTTGGAAAGACATAATATTCAGAATGTCTCTACTAGCTGAATGTTCTAGTCACTACGCACTGTGGGTATCCAGAACGTGCACCTCACGGGTTGTTCCAAGGCCTGCAGAGGGAACAATTCGTCTGCTGAATGATAGGTTCCTGGTCGTACCAGGCAGTGTTTAGACAAGTGGAACCGCGACAGTGTGCGACCCTCACCGGCGTACATCTTCTTGAATTCCTTGTGCGAACCATGACAGCATTGGCGATGACCTCGCTGATGGCTAGTGCTATGAAGGAGTCCTGTTGTGGTGGAGCAATCTGAGATGTCATACGAATGGGCAGAGTCTCTACCTAAACGTGGGGCGCCACAGGAGACCTCTGCTAAGAGGGCTATCTCTTGAATGGCGTCTCTAAACGGAACGTCTTCCGGCGTTATCGTGGAGGCGGCACTCGTGGGGGTTGCGTCCTCGACCGGAGGAGATAGGTCTGGTGGGGAAGGAGTTCGGATAGGCCGTCTACCCGCTGCTGCTGGGTCTCTCCAAAGTCTCCGACCCCGGCCTGGGACCGAACCTGGTCCATTGTCCGTAGTGGAAGATGGAAACGGGATTGGACTGATGTGCCTTCGGCTTCCTCCTCCATGTGCTTCCCTTCCGAATCCTGATCGTCAGAGCTCATTTCTGGAAATTGTGGTTGTTTCTGTGACGTTTGGGGTTCAACAGATCGGGTGTAAATTTCTCTCTCCCTATTGCTAGGAACTGTATCGAGGTGAGAAGTATCCATCGCCCGATTTCCTCGTCCTCTAGCAAAGCAGACTTGGCCCAAGGGGGGCACGCCCACGGATTCCTCTTCACTGACGGTAACCGTCTCGGGAATATCCGTGCTCGGGTCAACGGGGAGGTGTGGTGAGGGCGAGCCCGACGTAGCTGCCACTGACTGATCCTCCGGAGGAGGGCGAGAAATCGTAGCTGACGGTCTGGGCTTTTGCTTTCTAAGCAATGTCTCTCGTTTTTGCACTTGCTGTTGTTAATCCAAAAGCTTCTCTTGAAGCTGAGATTGCATCGACAGGAAAGCTGAAAAGTCACTAGGGAGACGCTGTAGCTGGAGGAGCGGGGTTAACTCTTCCAAAGGGGGAATGCCTAGCTGGCCTGCCACTACTGGGAGTACTGTCCCCGTATCCCTGTGTGTGATTGTCACTTGCTCAGTTGAGGATGCTTTGAATGCACCTTCCGGACTGCCAATGGGATTCACCCTCGGGGACGATGCTTATGCCTCTCGCAGAAGGTCACGTTCTTTCCCCTCCGGGATATCCAACTCTGCTATAGGTGCGAGAAAAGCCCGTCAAATGTTCTTGGAGTTTTTGTGTCTCTTTTTTTTCGATTACGACGTCTCGTCCGATTCTGGCTCGCCTTCGTTCGTTATTGGACCTATTCCGTAAGAGGGCCTTCCAATCCTTTGGGGTGAGGTGTTGACACTCCAGGCACGGGTTGCCTTGCTTGCACAGAGGAATTCCGTTGTTTAGTCTGCAGTGGTCACGGATGGAATGAGGATTACACGAAATGGACCGATGAATACACTGAGGCAGTAGCGGTGGAGATTTTAGATTGGCCTCTGTCATATCTGAAAAGCAAGCAGAGAAAACGACAATGAGATCATGTAGGGTTACGCAAACAAACTGCTACGCTTTCTGTGGGTTCTGCATTTACTGTAAGCTCTACCCCTCCAGGTTATGTAAGCAATCGCACCAATTACTACAGTGGGCCGATTGGGTGATTCACGACCGTTTCGGAACGGATCTTAAAGAGCCTACTCCCGTTCCGGGCCTGGGTCTATGTTGCCTCTGATGGTTCCTGTAGACCATCGGACGATAACGTGAAAATTGTCCCGTTGGGCCCAGAATGGTCTACACGACCCGGAGATCGTATTTTCATAATGGAAAACAGTCCCGGTAGTGAAAAAGATGCTCAGACGTCGCAGAATACGTCTCTTTTCGTCGTAAAACGCTGTCAGACTTGCAGAACCTGCTCTGACAAGGCTGAGAGGCGTCACATGGAGTACAGCTTAGCAAAAACTGGCCATTTCCGCCATGACACAGTTGGCTGGGTAAGCTTGGAGTCTAAGTAGGCACAGCAGCCTGAAAAGATCCTTCTCCTGGAGGAAATGTGGTAGAATCGGCAAGTTCCTCGATCTGACATGATTGTGGAGAAAGAGGCGCACTTCTCGGGACCGAAAAAATGTCACCGTGTCGTGCAAACTCAACCTTACTTGATCGAAGAAGAAAGTATCGAATTTATGTTAACTTAAACTCCATAAATGTTCCAAAAGCAGAGTAACAGATAAAATAATCCATTAGGTAGTGAATCTAGGAAAAAATGAAGCAATTCGGACCTTAAACCAGTTACCTTGCTGCAAACAAATCGGCAGCACACAGAATGGCGTGTTGCTTGTAACGCCACGCAAAAGGGAATGGCCTACATACACAAAGACTAGCAGACGATGTCTCAGTCATTCTGATTGCTCGATGGATGGATAGCGGGATAGGTGCTTTTGAACTGCAACACAAAAAGTCTCTTTCTATTGTTGCGTAGTAAATATAACCGGAAGGAAAACCATTTAAAGTGGAGGTAAGCGAATTCGAAGCTTTTGCGAAGTAAAACTTAATGAAAAAAACGGAAAGAGTTTTATTTGTATTGAAACAACCCATCCGTAGGATGGGCCCATCCAATAATAGCGAGGTATTGATTTAACCCATATTCCCTGTTTTTACGCAGCTGCAGCTTTAGCATATATTTGGTCATTGAAGCAGCACATCTTTTCTTCTCCCTTTAAAATCGGAAAAATGTAGGAGATCGTCACGAAAACTGGATAAATTCTCTGGCAATATGTTATATAAGCCTTTGTTATACCAAAGTTGTACATAAATAGTGTGTTCAGCAGTAGAACATACTATTTACATAACATTCTCTATTTAAAAATACAACGAAATTATACCGTTAAAAAAGTCAGACACACCAAAGCACACTTCAATACGTCGACAATAATTTCTCACGCTGAACCGTATTGTAATAGCCCATCCAGCATACTATTAAAACACATCAGAAGAAGCTTTACAATGAATATAGTGACTTTTCCATCAAACAATGTTAAGTATGGGTGTTAAAAGCAAAATAGCAAGTGGAAAATTAAATGTTATGAATGTTCTTCTCGGATTTTTATTTAAATTATGTTCTACATTTTTTTTCATTTTTACAAAGAAATATAACGGTCCGTCCCATTACATCATCCCAATACATCTGTTGTATTGAATTACATCAGCAGTATAGTCGTGTTTCATGGGAGGAAACTGTATGTGCTGTTTCGATAGCCTCGGTATTGATTTAGCCCAGCCATTGGACGGGCCCATACAATGATGTGGTGTTTCAACTCTTGGGTGCTTCAATGCCACAGCTCTGGTGTTTGCTTTCGAAAAATGCAGGGATGTATCTGTCATTCTGGACCCCCACCCGCCATATAAAGGAAAACTAAATTTGCTTTTCAGTAGGACTGGAAGCGCTATGTAGGAGGGGGTTTGGAGGTATTTGGTATCATATGTGTTTCAAATAAAAAGGTGGGTATATATATATATATATATATATATATATATATATATATATATATATATATATATATATATATATATATATATATATATATGTGTGTGTGTGTGTAATTCCAGCAATACGGGGACCATTTTTGCTAAAAACCACAGTATAAGGGAGACCAAAAATTTAAGGAGACCAAAAGTAGGTCTCCTTAATTCTTAGCCTGTTTAAACGTTATGAAACTACATAGTAAACAAAAAAAAACGAATGATTCTATAACATAGTGAATATAATATATTCTGTTTTAAAATTAAATTTCTGTGTTACCACTCGATAACAAGCTAAAAAACATATATTATTTTTTCCAAATGGTCTCCCTAAGTACTATATATAAGGCATGGTCCCCCTATGACTGGTTGTAGATATATATATATATATATATATATATATATATATATATATATATATATATATATATATATATATATATATATATATATATATATATATATATATACACTGAAAGACAGAAGAAACTTAACATGCAAATGAAATATATCATTTTGAGAAAATGATTTATTCAATTACTTTCATACTTACAAGAATGTAAGATTTAATGATTCTTTAAAATAATTTTACACAAAATGACCCATACTCCTAAGCGTCTGCAAAATCCAGACTGACAAAAGATGGGACTGTCACAATTTCGGTGTGTACAGAATTTAACGACCTGGAGCGTCCTCAATTCCGTGTGTGTCCCCCATTGGCTTGGCGTAGAGTACGGGTCCGGTGGGGCATCGACACGATCAGTCGGTTGATTCGGTGCTGAGGGTACCGGTACCACTCTGCTATCAAAGCCTAGCGTAGCTGAGCGTGGTTTTGAGGAGGCGGATTTCGATCACGAACCTTCGTATCCAGATAATCTCATAGATGTTCTATGGAGTTCATGTCCGGGAAAAAGGGTGGCCAATCCAATGTGTTGATATTATTTCCTGCCAGGTAATCCCTAGTCACCTTAGCGGCACTTGGGAGCACATTATCGTGCATGAATATCCCATCAACGTTCTGCTGCAGAAAGGGGACTACTTGAGTATTGAGTACAGTATTGATGTAGCGATTTGCAGTCAAATTACCATCAATGATCAGAAGCTGTGACTTCCAGCCGAATCGAATGGCTCCCCACGCCATCACAGAACCGCCGCCAAAACGATCCACCTGATTGACTGCGCATGCGGCGAAGCGTTCGCCGATCCGTCGATACGTGCGGTGGCGGCCATCTGCGGGGTATAATTGAAACCGTGACTCATCGCTAAATATCACACGTTGCCAGTTTTGCAATCTCCACCCTCCATGATGGTGGTTATCAGCCCACGTGCGGCGTCGTATGCGTCTCCAGAGTTCAGTGACCCTTTTTACACTTATGCGGTTGTTGGCTATGCCTGGGATCTCCATCGCTGTGGTTGCAGCACTGCGAAACCGATCGCGCAGGTGGATCAAACGGTTCCGGCGATCCTGATTTGGCGTAGTTACTGGAGGGCGGCCTCTTCTTGCTCGGTCCCGAGTGCACCCAGTTTCATTATACCGCCGTTGCAACTGGTATATTGTAAATCGGCTACGTGCCACTTGGTTGAGTGGTAACCAGCTTCTGGCATGCCAATAGCGTGGTCGCCAGAGTTTTGCAAAAGTCGAGGCGTCTTTGTGCGCTCCATATTTAAACCAAAATTGACGTAGAAACGTTGCAATATCTTTCTTCGAAACAATTGATAGTAAAAATTAGAAATCAACTCAAGCAGGACGAGCTCCTGCCTATCAGTATGGCTTAGAGCTCTGTACCACATTAACACCTTGATAATCAGTGTATTGGAATAAAACAATAGATTATGTCGCAGATTTAGATCACTAACAGTTATTCAAAGTTTCAAGCAAAACAAATTTAGAATAAGAAATATATTTCACTTTTTGTATGTTAAGTTTCTTTTGTCCTTCAGTATATATATATATTATATCTCACATTCCAGTCGAGTAGTGAGAATGAAGACTTTTTGCAACAGATTTTTGCACAGCACATATGCGTACCCTTTGACACTGACTCTTGGTGCAATGTTTCTCACACCCAATCACACATATGTGTGACCCTCGCCTCTCGTGCTACAGGTTCACACACGGCTGTTCTATGTATTTGCACTGCACGTTTTATGGTCAATAGGTTATTCAGTTATCGCCCAGATTTTAGGCAAAAGTTGCTCTTCAAATTTACTAAATATTGATTGAATATTGTTATGTATTTTAGGTTTTTGAATCATTCGATTTGTAACAAACAAGAGCATTTTAAATATCTTGTTGAAAGTTTTATCGAATGACCTGAAGAATCCAATTGTTCCAATATTGTGCATAAAAGGTCATAAGTCGGTACCCAAGCAGGCTTGTCATTTTTTGGCAATAAGTGAAAAATGATCTTTCAATATTTTCTTTCAAAATGCTACTTCTCCCCATAGAATATCAAAATCGCTACAATAATGTACCGGTGTAAGGAAATACTATTCCCCCATAATACTTCCCCCCGGGAATAGCAATATATATTGCTACTCCTTCCCCGGGAAAAGTTATTTTTAATACTTTTACCCTCTATATTACTATCCCGCCCCACCCCAATTTTTTCATAAAATTACTTTGTGTTGATCGAACTCTTAGGAGGGGTAAAGTAACATATCAAGGCAGCTATGTTACTGTCCACCTGGGGGGGGGGGGGGGGGGGGTACGGATCAGAACGCGGCGCGTGCAGGGGGAGTAAATCATTACACCGGTTTATTTCGGAAATCATTTTAATTAGAACAGTACTTTTCCAACGGTCTGCCAAAAACTTTGATACTGATTTTTTTAAGCCACTGCGATTTTTTTGGGCCTGGTTTTCATGCTTGCGCAAGTGTTTCCTGTGTTCCAGCCGAATATAACGTTTCCGCGACCTACAGAAATTTGGACAAAATTTTAACTTTTTGAATGAACAGTTTCATAGCACAAAAAATCAAAATTCATGTGAACGCTTCCTTGTCGGTTTTTTCAGCCAATTACTTTTTGAATTTTCAGACTTGGATATTTGAAATACTGAGACTCAACGACTTCTTGGCGGATGGCTGTTTAAAAGGCATGTAAGTATTCAAGTAGGGGTATAAGGGGCCAATTGGATGCGATCCCCTCTCTTAGGGACCGACCCCCACTAGTAACTGATCCCACTCCTAATGACCGACCCCGCTAAGCACCGTTCCCACTCCTAATCACCGACCCCCCTAGGGACAGACCCCACTCCTAATGACCGACCCTTCTATTTACCGGCCCCCTCCTAATGACCGACCGCCTCATAATGACCGACCCCTCTAGACAGCGACCCTCTGCTAATGACCTATCCCCCCCCATCGACCGAACCCCTCCTAATGCCCAACCCCATAGGGACCGATCCCCCTCCCAATGCATCCATTGTAAATGTAAATGCACCTGATCCCGAAAGCGAAGTTTAAAGTAAATGGAAGTTATGAAAAAAGATAAAAGTTTGTGTAAGACGCACCACTTAGTTATAATGACCCCATGCTGCTGTGAGCAGTGATGATAGTGCGCGAAGAGCAATTTATAGTCATGTTCTTGTTACTAATCCCTTTTTATTAATTTATTTTTATGCTTTTTTTTGGTTGAAACATTATTATATGTTGCTAGTTATGGCTTGTATCGGGTTTTACAGTAGTTATAACCCATTCTGAGTTTGAATATTGAGCTTTACCGATGGGCAAATTGTTATTTCTCGCTGTTTCTGCAGGTTTAATCGGGCCCGGTTTTAAAATCTATCTCGTCGCGAGATATGACATTTTCACAGGATTTAGTTGACAACTTTGTTGTTCTATCATGGTAAAATTTATATTTGTATGTTGCTTACATGTATTGTAATTTTTATTAATCCCCCCTTTGAGGAAACATAAAACACAAAACAGGGTGCAGATCAGTGCAATTAATGTGTTTAAGCTGCGGTTTGCTTTATGTCTGGAATATATATATATATATATATATATATATATGTATATATATATATATATATATATAGAGAGAGAGAGAGAGAGAGAGGTGGTGAGATGCTGCTCGGCAGTATCACCTGCTCAGCATAAGAAAACGGATAAACAAGAAATGAAATAATAGTAGTGAATAAAGCGACAAATGAAGTAGTAGTGGTTCAATACTTTTGGGTCAGTTTGAGGCTAGAGAGCCACAATTTCGGCAAGTCGAAATAGTGTTATTTAACAACGGTGTAATTTATGCCTTAGTAAATTATGTGCGTTTAAAATATCACGTTTAATATTTTAACTTGTTACTGCTATTGTGTTGAGCGGTGACTTGATGCTAACTTGAGAATTACGTAGTTCGTCTCAGCAACACGTGTACAAATAAGTAAATCTGAAATTGTAATATTGTTTACTGTTTATTTACATATTCGATTACGTGATGCATGCTCGATTCATGTGATGAAATGCATTTCGTAGGGATGCTTTGCATTCGCATTAATTGGTGTGGCGATATCTCACATGGTATTTTTTATTCTGTATGTTTGAACAGAGAACAATCGCCTTCGTCATGACCTCAATAAACTAATGCGTGCTCGATTTGTGTCTTTTCTATTGTGAACGCCCGACTGAGCCACAGTTCTTGAAATTGTGCTGTTAATATTCTCGCATCGAGTGATTGTGCAATGGCGGATGTCGATGTCGGGGCGTTGCGTCGCCCTCGTGATGGTCATTTGGCGTAACTGACCAGGAGCTCAAACGAGCTTGATACCCTTATGGACAGCTTGGATAATGCTGTCACGGTGCTGTCACACCACTGCGAGTATTTTGAACGTTTCAAGCGATCGCACCTCACGTATGTGGATGCGGAAAGTGATCCCCCAATACTCGCCAAAGTGGAGGGGAAGTTCAATGGCACGTGTAAGAACTTCGCGAGTGTGACAGGTCGGGCGAATCAATTCCTCGACGGCCTGGAACTACTTATGGATGGACGCTCCTGCATTTCGCTTTCCAGTGGGAGCTCCGTGGCGTCGTCCAGGTACAAACTGCGCGACACAAAGCTGAAACAGACAGTAGCTGTGCTTGAACTGAAACAACTAAGGAAAAAACAAGCGCTTAACCGCAAGCATCAGGAGCTGCAACGTGAGCATGAGATATCGGCGTGGCTACTCGCAACGCAGCTCAATCGGAGCTACAACGGCTCACGTCAGTTGTACGATCTGCGACGAGGCAGCGCGCTAGTGATGCAGAGACGGTATTCCGGTCCGACCCATCTGACGCTGCGCCTGTGACATCCCACTCTACGGTAGAGGCTACTCGCACCACACCGATGTCATCTCAAGCACCAGCGTCAAATGTGAGTACAAGTAATCCGATTCATTGTATGGCAAGTGCAATGCGAAGGACTTTTTACGTAAACATTTTGGTATACCGCATGTGGCAGCTAGGTCGCACATTAACAAGGTAGCAAATGTCCCTACTGTTAAGCAGAATGATTTGAAAGGGTTAATGGAGTTGTTAAAAGAGATGTTAAGGTGTCACAAACGGGTTACTTGGCGGATATGAACAGTTCAGTGACCTTGCGTAGTGTTGTAAAGCGTTGGCCCATGTCCCTTAGGAAATCTTGGTTGCAGGAAGCGTTTGGTATCTTGTACCGGGGTATGGAAGCTGCATTCTCAGACCTGTCTAACTTCATATCTGGTCACGCACAGGCGCTGAACACCGCTTACGGCCAAGACCTTGATATAAAGTGCAGTGTTAGGGCTTCCTCGAATAGGTGGGTAAGGTTATTACGGGCAACCATGGAAGCAAGGTCACAGCGCTTGTAACACAAGATGGCAATAGTCCAGGTGGTCCTACGGGTGCATACAAGTGTCGCTGTTGCAATGGTGGGTGTAGAGTTTAGCCAGTTGTGAGAGATTCAAGTCCCTGAGCTTGGCGGATCGGAGAAAGTTGGTCAGGAAGTTGAAGCTATGCGACAAAGTATAACCCTTTTGCTCGGGAATATAAACGCGATATGTCTTGTGCTGTGTCATTTTGTAAGAAAAAGCATCATACCTTGTTACAAAGTTGGTACCCGCATACTGCAGATAGCGCGACAAATGTAAGTTGCTCAGCAACCAGTTCGGGTAGTTCACCGAAAGTGTGTATGTATGTTGATACGTATGCCTTGCTGGATGACGATTCGAATATGACACCCTGCGATGAGCGTCTCCTGGGGGGGGGGGACTTGGGGTAACAGGAAAGCCCAAATCGTTCACAATTACCATCTTGAACCAAAGTGCCGAAACCCGGCATGGCTCCGAAGTCGTTTTGAACGTCAGTGCCGTCGACGGTGCCGAGAGTGTACCTGCCGTTACGTACACGTTAATACATAAATATTTGACATGATAGAAATCAATATTGAGGATGACAAAGGTGTAGCATTTGAAGCTGAAAAAGTGATCTGTAAACTTCATTTTCGATGAACAGTATCATGAAAGTGAAGACTAACAATAAATCCGCCCGGTAATCTGTCCCCCCCTCAAATTTGCAATACTAGGTAATCTGCCCCTACCCCCTGCTCATGCATTGATTATGCGTATGTGTGCGTTTCTTTTTTATTTTTTTTGTGTTAATTAGATTACTTAAACCATTAAAATTGTTCGCACTGTTTATATTACATTTAGTTGGATTATTAAGAGCACTTATTCCTGGAACTAAAATCACTAAAATAAACAGTCTATACTATCAGTCTATAACATCTATTAATTACCGAAGTCTGGCATTTCTTCCTAGGCCTCGAAGAACTTCCTTGCTGCGAGAACTTGCATAGGATGTTGAGGTAGGAATTCCGCAGTTTATATAACAAAGAGCCTTATTGCAATCAACATAATTGCAAGTCACAAAGCCTTCAGATAATGCACTTCAATGATGGTTGCAAAGAAACTAGTTGAATACGGATTGCAATTCAGAAATTGAGTATTTTGACACGCCGGTATAATTAAGAAAAAAATCCACTAAGGCAGTTGCTTGTGAAGATGTAATCTGGCTAAAACTTGTTAGAAAATCAAAAGTGTTTGATTAACATGCTTCCAAGAAAGATGCAAGAAAATCAAAAGTGCTTTTAAATTCCCTTTTAACATAAAATACAGAAAAGTAATGCCTGATAAGGAAGGGACAGATTACCTAGTCCTGCAAATTTGAGAGGGGCAGATTACTGACCGCAAATCACCATGGGAGGGGGAAGGAGATCACCGGGGGTCATTACTGCTTAGCTTTAAATGAGTTCTATTTTTACAATGTAGAGTAGTAAGATTTAGAAATTGGTCACGATTCAAGTGTCGCCCTCATTGTAGCATGGTCTTTAGTCGGAAGTGGCCTTGATTCCGGTGTGGTTTTTATTGCGGTGTGGTTTTTATTCCAATCTAGTTTTTATTCCGGTTATGGTCATTCCAAAACTGAATGACTCACTTCCATCGTGTTCGTGTCAAAGACACGGGAGTCTCCATTACATTGATCAAAGCCTGTCTCTCCTGGCAACAAATATTATGAACTCAAAAACCTAGATTCTACTCCGTCTTTCGAAAGAGCAGTGAGCCTGCACGTTATGCTTATCACCCTCTTTAACATTGTTTCTTTCTGGAGACTTTTGGGCAGTTAAGGGGATGTCTGAGGCAAGGTCTTTTTAAATCTGCAACACTTTGACAAATGGACATTATGTTCAAATAAAAATGGTGATTAAAAGGCCGATTTCATTTGTTTACCTGAAATTGCGAGAGACATCTGTTTTTAGAGATGGATAGCATAAATGGGATATCCATGTCTGGATATAGATCCTCCGCCCAAATCAACTAAATTATTTCTTTAACGTTCTATTTTCATACAAAGCCAAGCGGACCAAAAGCCATGGACAAAAAAAGTAAATAGCCCCTTGAATAAAGAAAGCGACAGGGCGGAGTACTGGGTGCTTACGTTTTATATTTATTTGAAGAGTATAAGTGGATCATTAATAAACTTTGTGGTCAAATTTAATGTGTTGATCCAGAATGTGTGAAGTTGAACTCTAGAATGCTAGCAATAAACGAACAGAGTGGTTTATTGGGTGCTTAGTTGCGCATTTGTGTACTGGTGTATTAGGTCAAGTGAGTCATTGATGAATTTCGTTGTCACAGTTATATGAAAGTGGATTGCCCACAAAACTTAGCACTAGCTTTGGATCAGGACAAGTCAATTACTGAACGCGAGGGGGATTGGGGAGGGGAAGGGGTATTTCATTGCGATTAGGCGGGCGTTATAAACGGAGGGATATGCAATAAAACATGCAAGAGATATGTGTCAGTGTGTTCTTTGTTTATTATTCACTGGAGTATATCTAAAAACGGTGCCTAACATATTCTCTTCGGTTTTGTGCTGTGCAAGAAAAACCCTGTGGACCCAAGCGGATTAATTTGAGGCATAAGACTTATAGCAAATGAGGAAATTCAAGTAGACATTATTCTGATAAGGTACTGAAAATCACGAATAATGTTTTAACGTAAAAACAACATTTTCTGGCATGAATTAACAATGTGACATGCAATGAGTGCCAGTCAAACTAAAATGACTTTTGTAAGGATCTGCTTGTCCTCTCTCAAGAAAAACTTGTCCTCTCTCAACTCTTCATTTAGATGGGAAAAAATCCGTTCGGGTGATTGATACGTTTTTCCTCACTTGAATGCGTGTCCAGATATTCGGTTGCTATGGCAACCATGTGCGGTATGTCAAAATAGTTACCGCCTATTTTTTGTGTGTTTGAAGCATCTATATCGGTTGCCATGGCTACGTATAAACTGGTTGCATAGAGTAGTGGCGTGTAGAATCAAATTGGTGCCATCTAGCTTTAAAAATTTGTACTTTTGTATGTCAACATTTCCTTATTTTTGCATGTGTCGGCAATTTCTCTGGAATGTTGCTATCCAGACGTCCGCCGTCCAGGGGAATAACCGTTTCACATTTCTGTGTCCAATCAAATTATTACTCTCGATCTTTTAAGCAAAACTGCCCTTTTTCTTACGGAACCAGTTTTATCATTATCATTCCGAGGAAGTATGGAAAAAATGTTGCGTTTGCAACAGATTAGCACCAGAGCAGCGGAAGTATTGTATTGAAAGTTGGTCGATTTTCAAGTGAATACAATCCCTGGAAATTTTATATATAAAGCACGTAGATAACTTACAGAAGTTAATAAAGGAGAATTAAGATTTATTCTGTTTTCATTAATATTGCCCAAAAGAAATGTTAAAAAAATCCGGTTGCGAGTTTCTCACTTAGTTGCCAGTTGTCCAGTTGCGAGATATCAGTTGCGAGTTGTCTCGTTGCGAGTTGTCCATTTGCCAGTTGTCGTGGATTCGTGATATCTTTTTTTATCTCAGATTGATAGTCCACGCCCGTGTTATTGTGAAAACGTTCCTGGGCCCGAGAAGTACCGTTAAATGACGCTAGAATTAAGTTTCAAGAACAGGGTTTTAATAATTTTCTCTAATGTTGAGACAGACGGGGAATTATCTTTTTGAATGAGAACCTATTTCTCAAAGCAAAATATTGAACACTTGGCCAAAACATTATATTTTTAAAATAAAACCTTCTCCCTTCGAGTAGCATTTCAAAAACGTTTGAACCTAATTTAGAGGTGCACAACTTCATATCAAGTACTACATATGTGCAAAATATTGGAGTCCTAAGGCTATTATGGTCAGAGGAGTCGTAAAGCAAAATGAAAGAGAAAAGAGAAAAACATTGGCTCCGTACTACTTCTGCTTGTGAAGTGCTAATAAAGACAAAAATGCTCACGAGAATTTCTATTTGTGTCGTTGTGTTGCCAGTTGTATTGAAACAGCCCATCCGTAGGATGGGCCCATCCAATAACAGCTAGGTATTGATTTACCCCATCTTCGTTGTTTTGCGCTTCTATAGTTTCAGCCCATATTTGGCTATAGGACTAGCACATATTTTCTTCTACCCTTAAAAATGGGAACAAACTGCCTTGTGATGTGAACAAGATGGGCTGTTTTAATGGTTGATGAGTGTAGAATAGGCCCATCCTATAGCTGTAAGCCACAGAAATAGCACATATAGAATCAGTATGTGCCAAATCTACAGACAGATGCATACGAATGCCCCATCCATAGAAACAACACATCTGATCAAGAATATGCCAAAAAGAGAAATTTCGCATCTATTTTTTTCTTGAACATATTGTGAATAAACATGTGTATTTATATATATATATTATGAAAAAAATTTCAGATATTGAGATAAACATATTGGGCGGTGGGGGCGGGGAGGTGGGAATACAAGAAGATAAAAGATTCCATGCCACCCCTGACGGCGTCGCCTAACGGGGTGGCAGGGAGGGGGCGGAAGAAGCAGTGATTTTAAGACACAATTAAAATGAGGCGGGGCGGGGACGGGAAGCTCACATGAAAAATTTGTCGGGCCCTCAGTGCCACCGGGTCCTCAGTGCCACTTCGGGACCTCAGTACCACTACAGTGGTGCTGAGATCCCGAGCAGACGACAACCCTTACTGTAATATATATCACGCTGACCCCCCCCCCCCCTCTGGGACCGAACCACATACTAAGTGCCAAAATGCAGCAGGGGGAAGGGAGAGAGAGAGAGAAGCTGTGCTGAGATTATAGCTGACTTTTCCAAATAATGTGAAGTTTGGGTGTTAAAAGCAAAATGGTAAGTGGATAATTAGATTTTATAATTATCTTCTCGAATTTTTATTCACATTATTTTCTACATTTTTTTGCAAAAAAATATAACGACCCGTCCCATTACACCATCCCAATACATCTGTTGTATTAAATTACATCAGCAATATAATCGTGTTTCATGGGGAGAAACTGTATGTGCTGTTTCAATAGCCTCTGTATTGATTTAGCCCAGTCATTGGATGGGCCCATACAATGATGTGGTGTTTCAATGCTGGGGTGTTTCAATGCTACAATTTAAATGTCGTGTAGGTGAAGGCAGTGAGTTTACAGGTTGCGCATGCGAACTAAGAGTGCAAGGGTCCTTTATGCATGATCAATGTTTGGGCACAAGT
Organism: Protula sp. h YS-2021; assembly: GCA_949752745.1. Taxonomy (NCBI): domain Eukaryota; kingdom Metazoa; phylum Annelida; class Polychaeta; order Sabellida; family Serpulidae; genus Protula; species Protula sp. h YS-2021. The sequence continues at coordinate 78,272,986 of OX457028.1, forward strand.
ATTGCATAATTGGATAGGTGGATAAAGACGACAGCGAGTCTTTTTCTACGTTGGCCTAAGATTCACCTGTGAAGCCATAACAAGAGGTGAGAAAAAGCAGTGCTTACAAATGAGATGCCACTTGAGACTTGAAATAACTTGGCTCAAAAACATACACAGACACAAAGCATTGTTTGAAAGGTCTTGATTATGGCGGGGAGTGGGGGGCGGGGCTGTGGTTGGAGGGGAGATTCTACATTCTCTTGCTAAAATCTGGTGCATTATTACACTAATTTCACTAGAAAGAATAGCAAATACAAAAAAGAACAAAAAATAACTACAACTTCGCCCCAAAAGTGAAAAGAACGTTGTATTTGAACACAAAAACCCATCCAAGGTATACATTGGAGTATGCCTCCTTTAACAGACCTGCTGTTTGGAGAGTGAAGTAAACTCTTCAAAGATTAATAAAAGGCAATACTAAAGTGGAAGTGTTTGTTGTAAAAAAAGAATAAAATGCTCATCTGATTTTATTTACACACACATTTTTATTTGCGTTTGATGCATAGGTTTAAATTTAGCGTCAAGGTATTTAATTAAGAGTCTGTAAATTAATTGGTTGTGGATTTCCAACAATCATGAAACTACTTAGAGGGCCATGTTGTGGCATGCTGTCTCATACTGTCAGCCTATTGATTAAAGTGGGCCACGCTGGAAACATTGCATGTGATGTGTTGCACAAAAATAACGGTAAGAAAAATCAAATAAGAAGCCAGCCAAACGAAAATAAACAGCTGCCGCCGTATGCACAAAAGCTAAATCCGAAACTTAAGTTAACTTTGTTGAGACGAAGTTTAAACCTTTTGGCTAACTTCTGTAATATTAGTTAAGTCAACTACGGTTTAACCCGCTCGGTCGAACCAAAAAGTTAACTTTGCTTGTGAGGTGGATTAAACCAGGATTAAGGTCCTAATAAGTGTTATTCAATTTGTATTCTTCTTCTTCTTCTTTTCTTTTGTATTTTTATCTAGAAACGGGAATGGGAATGAAGTATAGCTGTGCTTGACTACGAAATTGACTTGTCCTCCAAAATGTCAGGTTTACAGAGAAAATCATGGAGAAAGCAACGCCGAACATTGAGTTTTGCACCACAAGGCATAGATCCGAATTTAAAATGAAAAATACTATAATTTACAAGTGGCAGTTCCTAGTTGACGGGGAGGGGGGTGGCTGTCGTTTATGGGACCCAATGCCTTTCTTCCAAAAATAACAAATGGGCAGTAAAATTTTGTGTTCTAACTACTTTGGGTGATAAGTATAACCCCCTCCCTCCCTCCCTCCTCTCTCTCTCTCTCTCTCTCTCTCTCTCTCTCTCTCTCTCTCTCTAAATCTCCTAAATTAGTTGAAAGCAAAAAATTGTGCGAATTTTGGCAGATGTTTTTGCTTGACATTTAGCGTTTAGATGTTAATAGAGCTATATTTCACCTTTGAACAATGTCTGTGTTGATAAACGAAGTTGTAATAGATATAAATATTGTCACTGAAAATAATTGACAAAAACGTGGGGGTTGAGGACACTTGATATCATATGTGTAACGATGTGTTTCTAAAAGAAAGACTCAAAGCAATCGGGGTAGTTTAATATGGAAGCAAGGAGAGTTCCACGTGGAGTTCCGATTTTGTTAGAAAGAGGATACTTTTCACTCAGTTCTCCGCGTTTCCTATAAAAAGGTGTTATTTTGGAATTACACTCCGCGTTTCGTTAAAAATGGGAGTTGGTTTCACACTTAGCACTACGCTGTTAGGGGTCGTTTTCAAAAGTTTTGGACACACATGGTAATCTGTTGATTGGTAAGTGCCCTCCCTCCTCTGGAACTAAAATTATAATGATGAGTTACAAGCAGAAATAGAGCTTGTTAAAATATGTTGTTGCGATAGATATGACTTAGAAATAATGTCAATAAATAGCATTAACATACCTTTTTAATAGAACTGGCACTAATGACTGATTAACAACGAGTTTGATCCAGTATCATACAGTGTTTTGTTTCTTGTAATCCAAATTGCAAGCAATATAAAGCCACGATTATTTTCCGTATATACAAAGCTATTTTGTCGTTGTTTTCTTTAAAAAAGTCGTCTTTGAAAGTCATAACAGTACAAATGTTGAACGTTCGGCAGCTTTCAGCTGTATGTTTGCGGAGAACAATTGCCAAGTTGTTTATACATGAATCAGTTCGGCATGCGACGTGACGTTATGGCATAGGGGGCGGTCCTTAATATAGACCTAGACAAATCATGTTAAGGCTACATTTCAATATCATACGCCATCTGCTGTTTGTGAGGAAAAGCTACGAACATTTGTTAATGTTGGTACAGATTTATGGACTGTTATTCTAACATTCATCCCTTGTAGCAAGGAAACCTGTTCCTTTGGCTGTTTGGTCTTAGTTAATTATTATTATAGTTACATAATTTGTAATCGTAAAGCATTAAAGATAACAGAATGCTCTAAATATTTTTAACTATTATCTTACAAAAAATAATCTTACAACTATTCAAGATGCGCTATGATGCTTGTCACTTTCCAAATAGCCTATCAAAACACAAGAAAAAATATTTGAGAATATATTTGTATAAAAATATGTTTAAATATATTCTAAATAGGCAGCGATGCAAATTTAAAGTGTGCAGGGTAAATAAATTAAGGCAACTTAAATTTGATTTTTTTTTCACAAGAACGTAAAGATTCATTATCGATTACAATGACAACAGAGATTGTATAACTGTGTCATTGTCTTTTCACACGGGCTTTATGCCATATAGAATACACTGCAGGTTATTATTGGGAGGAGGGAGACGGTACAGCTAACTTTATAATATCACACCATGTACGCATTCAGTTAGATAACAACGTTTTTGTTATTGCTTTAAAATTGTTTGTAATAATTTCACGGTGATTTTATGTTTCAAATATTTTACATAAAGTTTATTTGGCTTTTGGCAGCATCTTTAAAAGGAGGCTTACGCAATGAAAACAGAACTTTTCCACATGTATTGCTCTGAATAATAGTACACAATGCAATTATAAGATATCGATTATTGCCAAAACCAGCATAACATTGCAACAGCTTATGTTGTGGTTGATTAAATAAATATTAAACTTAGAAAATAAAGTAAAGCTAAATAAAAAGCAAAAGGGGTCTAATCATGCACATCAAAACAAATCATAATTTATATCTAATTTTATAAGCGCAATTTATGTCTTTTTGGAATAGAAAGAGCAGTTGAACACATTGCGCAAAATCGAAACCAACTTATCAAACCTGCACAAAGAAATTTAATAAAACCAATATCGGGTTTATTACAAATGAAAATATTTGGACTTAAAATAAAGAAAATTTAGAGGGTCCGGCCAAAAGTTCTACATCGGCATCTTACCATCTTTCCACTATAGCTTTGAACCGCATGAACTTTCTTCTTAAAACGTCCTTATAAATATGAAGAGAGGTCATTGAATAATTGATGGTCATTGATCTTGAATAACAGCCAAATATCTTTCTAGTAAACGACGAGAATCGTACGAGTGTTTTATGACCTATAAATTTATATATTTGAAACTTTCTTCACAACTACTTCGGTGATATTGTTGATGAAATATAAAAATAAACCGTACGATGAATCATATCGTTAAAGTGTCAAGTGCGACAAGATTGATGAGACTCCTATCATTCCGTTGGCGCTATAAATTAGTCGAGGGGTATTTTAAAAAGATTATTACGGGTAGTTTCTGAAAAGAAGCCCCACCATTCTTATGGAGAAGTTCTGGAGCTTCTATTTGGTTTTACAATGGTAACAATAAAAATGATTTCCGAATAAAAGCCCCCTCCATACTACCTCTTTCCTTGAGTATTTCCTGGGTATTTACTCTTACTACTGACATGGTCAATCTTTCAGCCTATACAAGACAAACCCCCTACTCCCGCCTCCTTCAGTCTACACAAAGCAATCCCGTACTGACGTCTCTACTTTGAAGTATTACTCTATTCGTAGTCAGCTTTATTCCTTAGTGGGCCCCACGATGTCACAAATGGAACTTAGCTTAGCTGAACCTAGCTTATTTGACTGAACAAATTAAAATGGCAGAGTTGAGTCCATTGTAGGCTGTGTGTTTTCAGTGTTTTTGTGTTACACAAGGCATTTCTTGTAGAGATTTTCTATTGTTATTTATGAAATGATAGAAACTCCGGGGTTTATATTTAGGAACAATTTCCGGACAAAGCCCCAGGGGTCTCAAAACGCCAAATATCCGTTTAGAAGCCCAAGCCTCTTTTCCGAAACTTAATTGTAGCCAGTTTACAAATTACAAGATTTCCAAGTTAATTATTTGCTTGAGTTTCTCGTTTCTGTTCGCACCCGCGTATCGCTAATACTTTTACAATATTGGTTGTTGTTGTTTCTTGGAGAGTCAACACATTTAAACTTATTTTTGAAAGTGAAAAATTTTAAAATACAGAAACTTATGCATCCAAAAGATGGCTCACAAAGAAGTAAATCCGAATGCAAATTCAGAGGCAAACGGCATTAAAGGCATGTAAGAAAACAAGAGAAAAGTGCAAAGGCTGTTTTCTTCGAGGTGTATTTTTTAATACTGTTATCACTTTTTCTCTTGATTGTGTAATACATCAGTTAATAAAAAACAAATATTAATAATTTAACTAAATGCAAAAAATATACTGTTAGGAAATTTTCTTTCACCATGTTTTACAATTGTTGATTTTTACTACTTTATTGCATATGCCAGTGCAGTGAGCTTATATAACCGCACAAATTCATTTATTTTGCATTGGTATTTTTAAGACGTCAAAAAGACAAACTGATATCATAATGTGCTTTTCGCATTATTTGTGCAGCTGCATTGATGAGGGTGAATTTACACATCTTGTTTTGTTTAGTTTCTGAAGAAGCAAAGCTGCTTATTGCCCAATTCAACTGATTTCTAGCTGAAATTATAGCATTATCGAGTTGCATTTCTGCATTGTATTAAATAGTAAAACTCTATACATATTGTTATATCCTCAAAACTACAATGGTTTGAGATTCATATGAGTTAGGACACAAATGCATGTAGATGTTATGACAGCTTCGCAAACCGACATAATGACTTGAAGCTAAAAAATAAATATTGCATAATAACAGTCAATGCTAGAGTTGAAAATGAGTCCAAAATCACTCATTCTCTAACCGTTTTAGAGATATTGCTCAACTTTCGGTTTCTGATCCTGGCTGTGAAAGATGTTACAGTCACCGAGGAAACTCTTATGTAACTTCGTTTGCGTCCAAAGGATCGAAAATGAGCTCAAAATCTGCAAATCTCAAAATCCAAGACAATGGTAAAGAAGAAGAAAAAAACAAGAACAAAAAAAATGATTTTGAAAACTACTAGTACTGACGTAAATACAAGTAACACATTGGCACATAACGTAAACTAAGGCAAAACTCATACAGACATATCTACACAAACACAAACAACGAAACAAATGTGTTTTATAAAGAGTTTTTAATTATAGTATAAGGAAAAGTGCGAACATATTATACTTAAATGTATTTCTTTGTACTTATACTCATATGTCATATTGGCAAACATAACAGAATGGCTTTAAAATGCACTTTTCCCACGTGTATAACTTATACACAAATGTATTTACTTGTTTAGTTGTCGATTTTGAATATAAATTCTTTTTTCAATGTCATATTTACGAGGTGCTAAAAATTACATGTGGAATCAAATAACAATATTTCACGTACAAAACTAAATATTCATTTTGATAAAGTTTAGATTTTGATCTTTTCTCTTACGCATTTTAAAAGAACTTACTTTTGGCATTGCATTGGTTTTGACTTACAGCCCAGTAACGTTTCCAAGCATTTTTTTAAACTTAATATTATATGTTTCATTGCATTGTTAAAATCTGCCTCTTCAAAACAAACGTGTGTGATATTTATTTTTATATCTGTTAAAATCTGCCTCTTAAAAACAAACGTGTGTGATATTTAATATTTAATATATTAAGGAACAACTTTATTTCGAGAGTAAAATTTCCTACTACAGGTTGCCTCTGATGTCTTCTGATGTATTTCGCTTGAATAAAAAACAATGTTTTCGACTCTTAATTAAGGAGAAATATTGAAAGTTTATTGTGGTCATATGCTCTGCTATTTTGACGTCTATCCATTTAGTTTGGAGAGATTTATTCAGATACAATTAAACAGAGAGATGAACGAGAAGCTCAATGATACTTGAAGGTTTTTGAAGTCTATTTCCATTTAATTTGAAGAGATTTATTCAGATACAATTAAACAGAGAGGCTCAATGATACTTGAAGGTTTACCTTAATACCTATATTCTTGTTGGTGTTGCCTTTGATGGGGGAGCTGAAATGGTATTACCGTTATACTACGTGTTCTAAATATGAGAATTTTGGACTGATATAATTTAGACTATTTATTACAGATTTAATTTACCTAGGAAATGGTTTAATGTAAATGTAGTACATTTGTTTGGCTTTCTTTGTTAATGTCAATTTTATAATTGTCAAAGTTTTATAATGACACAGTTGTACCATTCATGCAAATATAAAATACATGCGCAAATACTTACAAAAGCATCCGGTACAGTCACACTTTTACTGGAAGTATTTCAATTAAAAAGCATTCATTGTAAAGTTTAAAGTCCAACACTGTTTGCTACAACACATTCAGATAGAAGAAGAATAATAACATGACACCCTTAAAAGGCTCATTAACGAAGGAATGAATTGTCAGTACAACTCCTGCTTTAGTGCTTTCAATTACTATATGAACAGCTATCCAAATAAAATAAAAAATATGTCTTACATAAGCTGCTTACCACCCTCTATAAATACATAAAAACAAAAGCAAACAACCACAACTGATTGGTTAAATAACGACAACCGAATTCACTTGACCATGCTGGATGATATATCAACAATATGGTAATAAAAATTAAAATACATGATGGAAAAAATATACGCCAGTTTCAGATTGGTATAAAACAATGGTCAAAACTTTGTGCTAGCAAAAATATTCAAGTCAGGCATTACAATTGTGATAGAATAGACTGGTATAAATGTACTAACTTTGATTTATACTTTACCTCACCGCAATATCCAATTCTATTCTATGCGAAATAATTAGTCGACACAAAATTTGTCGACTTATTGCATATATATATATATATATATATATATATATATATATATATATATATATATATATATATATATATATATATATATGTGTGTGTGTGTGTGCATGTCTGTGTGTTTGTCCCTAAATCTCGACGCACCACTGTTAATTTTTCACGTGCTCACCAATTTTCCTACCCCTTCCCCTTCAAAAGGATTGTCTCTCTCTAATAGCACTTGATCATACCGAAGCAGAGCATTTAGGGGTATTAAATAATCTCTCACGACAAAATCCTTAACCGGAAGCAGTGAAACACGATCAATAAGATGGGCAGACAACTTTATTATACCTTAAGCACACTTGCAGGTTTGAGTGGGTGAGGCACAGAGCTCTCAAACACATACAGTGTGTGATCTGTCACTGAGTGGGAGACGCTACAAATTACAAATTGTTATCTTTATAAAACAAGATAGATTAAATTATCAAAATATGAAGCTGCAAAGACTGGCAATTGCATTAGTATGGAATGCCCTTTTCACATTTATTAGTGAATTATTGATATCAAAAATTAATTTTTGATCTCAAAAATTGATTTTTTGATATCAAGAATTAATTTTTGATCTCAATAAATCCATATTTTGATATCAAGAATTCATTTTTGCTATCTGTAATTGTATTCTTGATATCTCTAAATGTATTCTTGATCTCAAAAAATAATTTTTGATATCAATAAATATTTAGAGATATCAAGAAATATTTATTGATATCAAAAATGATTTAATGATATCTGAAATTGATCTTTTGAGATCAAAAATTCAATTCTTGATAGCAAAAATGAAATATTTGAGAGCAAAATATTAATTTTGAGCTCACTAATTGATTTTCTATATATTAATATCCAGAATTTATTTCAGATATCATTATTTCAGACGGATGCATTTTTAATTTGTATTTTGAAATCTGCAAACGATTTTTTGATCTCAAAAACTAATTCTTGATATCAAAATATCAGTCTATTTTTTAATAAGAAATTCAGAAACGCATATCTGTAAATAAACAATGGCTGTGTTTGTATACAGAATCTTTATTTCAATTTTTTCTGTACAAAAAGAAGCAATTCTTGAGATCAAAAATTATGCTGTTATTATTGATCTCAATAATTCAAGTTTTCATCTCCAAAATTTAATTGACGATGCGTTATATTTTATGTGAATGTGTGTCTCCCGTAAGATTTTTTAGGTTTGTAAAATTGATTTTTTGATCTCAAAAATAAATTTTTGCCATCTAAAATTCAATTATTGATAGCAAAATATACATTAATGAGATCTAAATTGATTTATTGATATCTCTAAATATATTTTGATATCAAAAATAAGCATTAAATGTTAGAATGGCATTCCATACATTAGTATTTCCTGCTCAAGTATATCCCAAATGTAACAAGGTGAAGAAATTTTTATTGAAGTAGGTGAAGAGTGAGGGAAAGAGTAAAAGATAAAGAGGGGGAGCGAAAGAAAGAAAGAAAGAAAGAAAGGAAGAAAGAAAGAAGAAAGAAGGAGAGAGAGGAGCGGGAGAGAGAGGAAGAGAGTGATAGCGAGACAGAGAAAAGAAGGAGGAAGGGGGGAGAGTGAGAGAGAATTCGACAAAGAAAGAAAGAAAGAAAGAAAGAAAGAGAGAGAGGGAGAGAGAGAGAGAGAGAGAGAGAGAGAGAGAGAGAGAGAGAGAGAGAGAGAGAGAGAGAGAGAGAGAGAGAGAGAGAGAGAGAAAGAAAAGTTATTAGAAATTCATTTGTATAAATTCTGAAACGTCACACCAACATTCAAAATAAAACGGAAACGAAATATATAAAGAAACAGAAGACAGAAACCTTAACAGGAAGATTACTTCACTATCCAATTGATTTCAAACGCCGTAGGTGATTGTGCTATGCTCGGGTTAGCCTTTAAAAGTTTATTTAAACTTTTAACATTTTGTGTTTAGTGTGCTCCCTTCGTCTTCTGTCTTCTCCTGCCCTCTCTCTCTCTCTCTCTCTCTCTCTCTCTCTCTCTCTCTCTCTCTCTCTCTCTCTCTCTCTCTCTCTCTCTCTCTCTGTCTCTCTGTCTCTGTCATTGTCTCTCTCTGATTCTCACACTTTAATTAAATAAATACCATGGCATGCCACTAAAATACGTAATGCTAAAGCTATTCTTCTTTTATTCATAAAGAGTGGATTACAAGTTATGCTTTAATTTGAAACTGCCTTGCAGTTTGTGTTCTATCCAAATATACAAAACAGATTTGCTGTGTTGTGAAATTTGTACGGAAAGATTTTATGTTAAAAAAATGTGAAACAGTATTATATACATTCTGTGTGGAAAATCAATTTAGCTATCACAATTATTAATCCTCATAGCTAAAGCCTATATGATATTTATAATTAAATTTATTATTAAGGATATGTGCATTTCTCTTAACTTGTGTATTCCAGTCAGAACAGTCTTCTACAAGGACTAAAAAGTATATTTTAAACTCATGGCTGACTGTTGAAAAGTAGATATATTATTGAAAAGATCGTATTCAAATTTGTCCATAATGTCTCGCTATAAGTGAATTCTGAAAAATTGCTCTTTAAGTTGCTGAAAAGACAAATGGTATACAACAGTATTTCAAATCTGACAAAAGGAAATCTCAAGCCACAGCCATTAACGTCACTTGTCTGTTTTAATTTTCATATCTCCGGTTTTTTGATGATTTATCAGATAAGCCACAACTACACCCTCAAGCCACAACTACAAACTCAAGCCACAACTACACCCTCAAGCCACAACTACACTCTCAAGCCACAACTACACCCTCAAGCACCCTCAAGCGACAACTACACCCTCAAGCCACAACTACACCCTCAAGCCACAACAATTAACTTTAAATTTGTGAATTTGTTTTGTATTTCCCTGTTCGTATAAACTTGGCAAATATGCTTAATTAAAAAGAACTACAAATTATCACTTTAATACGTCTATCACCACATTCACACTACTTTCAGATATTTTTACCTTGGTTTGTGGAAATCAGTGGTCTGTTTAAAATCTATGGTATATTTTAATTCCAGCAATATGGTTACATTCCTTTCTTGGTTTTAACAAACTAAAAGCAGAAGCAGGAGCAAACTAATATTCTAAAATATTAAACACGAAACTTTTATTATTTTGTTTTTGCTTTTTGGGATATCCAAAAGTAAAAGTGAAACCTAATAGCTATTAAATTTTTGCCTTACTAAAAAAAATTGATAATTGATAACAAAAGTGTTTTGTTTAAAATATGCTATCTACTATCGATTTGCCCTTGATCTACACAAAGTCGGAATTATAGCTTTGACATCACAGACACTTAACGACAGAAATATTTTCTACATCTCAAATCCTGAATGATAACAACAATTTATATCAATTATATTGAAATGCAAAAAATCTTTATGGTTAGGTGAAATGCACTGTATTGACGGGGCATAAGATAAAATTACAACTTTTCAATCTCTGTTATGAATAAAGACCCTCCTGAAATCAGCATCTTCTGTTGTTAAACATTGCCTCTTTCTTTGGCAATCTTTTCTCTCTCAAAATGCTATTGCAATCTTATAATTTATTTTTTCTAACTGTTTTTACTTTAAATAAGGCTTAAAATTCTTCGTTTATTTTTGTGCCACTCTTGTAAGTAATTCATTTAGATTTGCGACAGGAATCGTATATCACAATTTATAAGTATATATATCTATGTGAACACACTTAGACAGAGGATCACTGCCACTTAACATAAGTGTTCAGTTGGACTATTTATAGCTACTTGAAGGATTAGAGATACAAAACTATATAAAAATATTTGCAGTTTCAAGAACCGCCAAGGGACAATACAAGATTAATTAAAAAGCTAAATGTGCTTTAGTTCAGGTTCATTCCGAGGAAGTGGTGATGGTAGGTCCACGTTGCAGAATGTGTGTTATCAAAAAACCAGGAAAAGGGGATGCCGTTTGGGCCTGACGCGGTCCGCACAAAGTGCCATTTCCGTTTTAAAAAAGGAGGGGGCAATTATTTTCATTTATTTTTTGGCGTGCCTTTCCAAGTAAAAAGGTGGACTGCCATCTACATGCAAAAAGAAGGACCCGGTTGTGCACAAACACCTCTCAAGAGCATCTCTGACTGTGATAACGTGCGCTCTAGCTCTTTAATACATAATTTTGTGAAAAGGAGTATTTTATTAAGTTTCATGCTCCTCCTTCAGGTCGCAATTAACAAAAGTTCCGCGTTTGGTTGAAAAGGGGGTATTTTTCAACCTTGGAGCTCCGCGTTTCGGAATCTTTTTAAAAAAAGTAACCAGTTTGTGCCCGAGTTTCCTTATTGCCACTACTTCCGTCTTTGTTTAAAATCTTTATTAACCAAAGAGAATTTAAAGTTTTAATTTTATTATAGTTTTAATTAAGCTACAGCTATCTAGATAACGAGTATGTAGCTGCGCTGGAAGTATTGTCTAAGCAAAGACGAAAGTCAAAACCTCGCATTGATCTCACTGACACTTGCTCTTACAAGTAATAAATTACCCATATTAAATCCCCGGAGTATTAATGATAACACGGAAAGATGTGAATTATATTCAACTGTCAAATGAATAGAAACTATGACCACAAAATAAATACCATGTAGCAAATGCGGAATGGAAATGGATTGGTCGTAAAAATCCGCATTAAATTAGCTAACATCGCATCGTACACAAAACAAGAAGTATGAAGTGTACTTAAAGAACTTCGTAAATATTCGCATAACGACCTTAAAAAGGAGTGTCTTTTTTGTGTTTCTGAGGAAAGTCGACGCGCCTACTTTATCAGCATTCAATGCTTTAAATTTTCTCTGTCACCAGGGGAAGAATGCGTGATATGTTGAATGTATCTTCACGGGCGAGGGAAGACAGGGGCCTGTGGGGGTTAGGTCTGTGACGTAAAGATTGTGCAACACTGGAACAGATTATAAATCCGGCCCCTTAGGGACAATTATTCCAGCAAAAGGCCACATGCAAATTAAATGTGCTGATGTTTGTTTCTTTAGTGTCGAGTGTCTGAGAATTCCTTAGTGCGCGCTATACAAAACAGCAGATATATCATACTCCCGACAAACCTCCCCTTAAAATTATCTACAAGAAGCTGTCATAAGAAGTTGTGGGCTGTGCCTTCTCTTGTTACTGAGCACTATAAATAAAATGTTAGACCCAAAACAATATTGTGTTGAAACCGGTCAAACCTATATTTCAGTTGCATTTAATCTATTATTATGGAAAAAGTATTTTTAAATGTATTTCAAAAAGAGTTTTAAATTGAAGCAATAGTTCTCACAATGAAAATTTAACCTTTAGATATGTAGAACTTTATTTTGATACATATTTTATACGTTTGTTGTTTTTTAAATAAGTATCTGCATCAACTGGTAAAGCATAATGTTAAGATAGCAGTGGAACAACCACATTTATTTACTGAACTGTACCATTCTGTATGAGGCATGTACAGTTTAAAAGGTGTCCTGGCTAACTTATCACACCAGTACCATGTTAAATCGTCACAGCCGTACTATGGCTAACTCTTCACAGCAGTAGTATTTTCCTTTAATTACCAGTGAGGGCATTCATGACTTACTCGTGACCTTGGAATACAGCACTAATCTTGGTATCCAGATCAATAAGACCACCAAAAGCATTAAAGCAATTAAAAAGTGAGAGGAAAAACTGAATACAAAAACGCGTGAAAAGCATGCAAACTCCTTTCAGTTGAGGCGGGACATATAATTGCTTAGGTCCCTATAAATCCATCTTAAGAATTCCCAGAGCTTATACAAAACAAACTTAGTTCATATTTACTCGTCCCATAACAGATTATTGTAAGATATTCATGCTAAGATAAGAAGTCAAGATAAGTAGGACAACTAACAAAATATTCTTATTCTCTTACACTCTTGTTTATGTCAAGTTTTCGTAGCTTAAATCTCTTTCTAATAAAGGAGTTTTTATTTATGGTAACATGTTTAATAAACATGTCATCGAGACGGTGTATCAATAAAAGTCTTCAGTTATCGGCGGTATTATCTTTCCATTTCCCATCAGTGCACATATCCTTATCTAAATAATACTAGCATTTCACAGGGTCTTATATTAGCATTTTGAAAACTTTTTACTTGGTAATCAATGTTCAAATGAACAATGGCAAAAGGTGCTAATTTTGAGGTCAATCAGGCTCCACACATAGTACCTATTTCGTTAGAAAATTAGGCTTATTTTTATTTATACCTCAACGTTTCCTCAAGGGGATGAAGTAATTTCGTAACTTCACTCTGGGTCCAGCAAAAACTGGAAGGGCCTAAAAAGGCAAGATCACACTTCTCAGTGGGAGCATTCGTCTAGTGTTCGTTGTATGATCATAACGATGTCCGTTCTAGCTGCGCCTATACTATTAGCTATGTCATTGGATGAAATTGGTATTGTAATTACTGACTTAACACGCTGTGTTTAGGGCGTGAACTTTAAAAGGGTGTTTGCATTTGGGTAAAAAGGAGGCCATTTTGCAAGCATGGCACGCATTTTAGGTCGTTTTAACATGTCACGGATACCAGTTAATCAATTATCGTGTGCGCCGCCCCCGGGGTTTAAAGGAAAGGCGGCTGCTTCAAATACAGCAATACTCGCTAGCATATTCAGTAAACAAAAACTTCTTCATGAGTACGAGGAATAAACAAATAAATATTGTTTCGTAACTATATCATATGTATCAAATATGGTTTTTGTATGATTTGTGTCTTTTCAAAAGTATTCATCTCACTGGACAAGAATGTGGAAAAGTCCAGTACTTCAAAGAAGCCAGGAGGACTGTTAATTAGTTATTTAGTTTAAAAACAAATTAAGGCATCAGTATGATATTTTTCATAGACTGAATTGTGCGGTCTGTTATTGATCCGTTCCTTAAAATCTCATTTAGTTGTCAAAATCGGGTTTATTTTTTGTGTGGACACGTAAAGTGTCGGAATTCAGACTAGAAGTGTTTATTTTGTTTTGATAGTCCCATGAACGACGGAAAATGTTCAGTTTCTTGTGCCAGTTGTCTTAGACATCGATGTCATCAACGGTTCTAGTTTGTGTAATGATGTTTGTAAATTCCTCTTGTTTGATTAAGAAAATTATGAAAGTTGAATTCAGATTCGATAAATTTTCTTCTGTGTTGAATTCCAGTTCTTCTTTGAAGTATTTTTGCTTTTTTCACGATTCCTATATTAGTACTTTGATTCTTAATACCCCGGCGTTGCATTATTCAGGTCGCAGTATGGTTGTGTGCTGAAGTTGTTTAATGATCTTTTGGTGCACCATAATAACCTAAATAATAAAACAGAAATACAATACATCAAGAGAAGCAAGACGCAACCTGTAACAAAACGATTATTTCACTGTCCATTTGATTTCCAACGCCATAGGCAAATATGCCACACTCAGTTAAATTTGAGCTTTTCTTCTGTCTCTGATTTCTCTGTCTGTCGGTCTGTCTGTTAGTTCTCTCTCTCTCTCTCTCTCTCTCTCTCTCTCTCTGCGCCATAGGCGATTGCGCCCCGCTCAGTTAAAACGTAAGCTTTCTTTTGTCTCTGACTTCTCTATCTGTTGGTATGTTTGTCTGTCTCTCTCTCCCCCTCTCCCTCTACCTCTCTTTCTTTCTCTCTCCGCTTCCTTCCCACTCTCCTTTTCAATTCTGTCACTCCCTGTCAGACATTGTGTTAGACTGTTACTGACCCCGGTTTCTTTTCAACGTAACTCAGAATGTTGTTTCAAATCATTCACATTTTTTATGGGTTGATATACTTCTTTGCCTTCTACTTGAAGCCTAAGAAGGCGACGGGTTTAAAAATTATATCAAGTACCATTGCTTGGCCTTAGGAGAAATTTGCAGTTTACATAATGCAATTTGTAATGCAAACGGTTGTTCTTATTGTGACTGATGTGTCATTTTCATGTGTATTTTCTTTTTTGTGCCTGGGTGTCTGTCAGGGGCAGTGAAGACCCAATGCGCAAAAAAAAACACTGGGCTAGCCCGTGTTTGTAGTCTTAGGTAAGTAGGTCAGAAAACAACAGAGTTCTTTGTATGTTTGCATTGGCTATTACCAGAGTGGATTATTAGCCAAGCTTATTGGATTTCGGAGGATTTATCTGTTCCTAGTGGAACAACCAACGTTGCTAAAGCCTCCCACTTCCTAACACCCCATACCCCGCTCGGAGAAGATGAACAAGTGTATCTTTTTATGTTTCTATGCTGTTAAAAAGTTAAAATTGCCGGTGCTGTTGAGAAACCAATTTGAGGCAAGAAAAATAACCTTATTTTTCATCCGGGTTACTAAATAAGTAAATTAAAAATAACCCTGTCGAGTCACAAAAGGTAAAAAAAAACGATTTACCCGAACGTACACATATCAAACGTTTACATATCAAAAGTATAATAACAGCAATGAAATCAACCCAAAACAAGATATTAAAGAATAATAACTAAACAAAAAATGAAACAAAACAATTCAGCGACTGCTTTGAGATTTGCCGTTTGTACCCTGGAGCGCTACTGATCTCTTCGAAGCTCTGTCACTGTTTAAACAAAATTGAACTGTATCCCGAAGATGAAAAACAGCAGAGATAAAGCTGACCAAACCCAAGATATCTTCAGATTACTCAATGACGAAGGATTCAAACGAATAAACATAACATGCCAAGCGATACCAAAGACATTTGGATTCTTTTGAAAGTCATCTCTAAGTACATGTCAACATTAGAATAGAGATTACAACACTGCAATACAGACAAACAAGTAATGAAACGTTATATGATTTTGTGTCATTGATCAAACTTTGGTGAAATGATCCAGTACAGAATAGTTCATTATTCAAGATCTGGCCACAGAAAATATATTAGTGACGCCTGTTCTAAGGGGCTTGACCAGGTCAATATACTTACTTTACAAAATAAAATTAAAACTAACCAACTAAAAAAGAATAAAGAAAGATTGCTCTTAAAAGTCAGCGCAGTTTGGCCTTCGAGAATCCAATTGTCTTAATAGGATCCCCCGGAAGAAGGACGGGGCCTGTCATAGTAGCTGGGTATGTGCTGTAGCACATACAATCCCCACTCCTTTATATCAGCCAGTTATCCAAAAACTGAATGGTCGTTTAGGATTTAGCATTAAATCAGCGATATTTTTTATCAAAAACTTTTAGTTTTTGATCAGAAATAATATGATGTGTATATTAGATCTGTGTATTATATATTGTTATTTGTTCCATAACTTCGACTTTATAACATGGACGTAACTCATAAAATGATGCATGCTCATCAGCTTCTGTATGAAGCCCGCAATCATTGTATTACTACGAGTCAATAGCTTGGAGTCCATAGCCAGATAACTATGATAAGCATAAGGGGGGATGTTTCATCTGTCACATCAATGCAAAATGACGGGAGCGGGGTCTTTTCCGGTGTCTTGCATAGCGTTATGAAGTGGACTTCTCAAACTAAAAGCTCTATTCAATCTCTGCTTCTAAAAAGTATCAATCATTTACAACTTCAGTTCACAGCATGATATCATATTCACAGCACGAAAATGCAGTATTTTGTATAGATGAAATGAATGTTGATTTTCAGATGTGTTTTGGCGATCCTGTGTGTCGTGGGGCAGCCCCTCCCTCCTTTTAACGATATTGGTACTGGTTGCGGACCTCGT
The DNA here is from genome assembly GCA_949752745.1 of Protula sp. h YS-2021. Taxonomy (NCBI): domain Eukaryota; kingdom Metazoa; phylum Annelida; class Polychaeta; order Sabellida; family Serpulidae; genus Protula; species Protula sp. h YS-2021. The sequence goes on from OX457028.1 coordinate 78,289,928, forward strand.
CTGGTCTAAAATTTACCCCTTTCTTTTTTGGATATGCATAACACATATGCTACTAACCGCCCTCTGGGGTTGGGAACGGCAGCTGTTTGAGGTAAAATTTTGAACTGAATACTTTTCAGTATGTTTTCCTTTGAAGTTCCTAATTCAGGAAGTCTAGATTCTGTATCACTTTGAAATGCATTTGATATGCTACATATGACCAAGCTTTTGAAGAGTACAGGGTTGTTTTTTGTTTTATTGCAAAAAATGATTATATTGATTTTAAACATAAAAATGAAAAGAAAGTCCAGGTACCCTTCGTTTAAATATTTGCGCATGGAACTTGAAACACTTAGACGCACTTTTACCTGTATTGTTGATGGGGTGAGGAGCAGGCTGGCATTCTGATAGTTGGTTTATATCTATATGAGAGGTAAACTAACACCTTCCTCCATTTTAATTTTTACCCCCAATCTGTTTGGATGTTACTAGGAACGAACTTTTTAGAATTTAATGCCATTTTAACAGCGAATGTTTCGTTTTAATTATTTCAGAGCCATCTATTCAGCCGCACACCCCATTCCACTATACCCCCCCTCTACCATCCCTTTCATTAAAAAACCACACAAAGGGACTGTTGGACGAATATTTGTTTTTTATATTGTAATTGTGATTTATGTGTTTTGTAATTTATTCTTCTGTATCGGGATATCACAGCATTTATGAAAATAAACATACGAACTAAAAACGACCCCTAAACGTGAAGTGCTAATTTTTAATGATATCCCTTTCTTAAATTAAACGCGGCGTGAAATTCCGAAATGCCCCTTTCCCATTCATGTAGGAAAGGAGGAATACTGAATGAAGACTACTCTCCTTTTTAACGAACATGGCACTGTACGCGGACCGCGTCTAGCAGCGATATTACCACACCCCGTGTTTTTTGGACACGAATGGTCACACATATCATGCCAAATGCCCCTCCACCGGGAATCCGCTCTCCGATGTTATCGTTAAAACTTTAGGTGTAGTGATGGATCCTACCCACATAAAGCGTACAAGAATAATTTCACACGTGCGCTGAAATCTGCACAAAACACTGGGCAACGCATAAATTCTATGACAACTATGAGCACATAAATTACAAGCTGAAGCGGATAGTTATGGGCTTCATTTTGTGCGAAACAGCTCGGAAAGTTGTGGGAATCTGATTGTGCGACACAGCTTGGGTAATTATGGGCAGCAGTTTATGCGACAAAGCTCGGGAAATTATGAGCTTCAGTTTGTGCGACACAGTTCGGGAAATTATGAGCTTCAGTTTGTGCGGCAGAGCTCGGAATTTGCTTCAGTTTGTGTGGCAGAGCTCAGGAAGTTATAGACTGCAGTTTCTGCGACATACGCGAGTAGCATCAATTTCATGGGCATCAATTTAGTCTGCAAGTTAGTCTGCATCACTTATTGTGTTTGTGCGACACAGCTGAGTAGCTATGACAATCAGTTTGTGCGATACGGCTGGAATTAAGCGCGTCAGTTTGTGCCATACAGTTCGGGTAGATCTATCTATCAGTATTGGTTCGAAATTAATATTCGATTTTCATTGGCTGTCTATGAAACAACATGTCCAGTTAAAAGTGCTATCTGTGGTGTATAAAGGCCTAAACAGACTGGCTAACGCAGACATTCTCATACGCCGTTTACCAAAAAGATATCTGAGATCAACCGAAAGCATTTTGGTGTCACGCACCATTATGGTGACTACGCTTTCAGTGTGGCGGTTGCAAAAGTCTGGAACTAGCTTTCGAGTCTTATTAGAAATCAATCCAGTTTTTATTCTTTTAGGAAAACCGTGAAAACGTGTTTATTTTCCCATGATAACAATAAGTTGTGTTTGGGTCTGTGGCATACATTGTATTCAATTTAGTATGTAACATCTGTTATTGTTTGTTATTGAATGGATGTATATGTTTTGTTTTAAATCTTAATTTTCTACAATGTCATCTAGGTGAAAAAGTTATGAAACATGCCATATGTGTAATAGTGTAATAGACAGAAATCTAGATTTACTAGGGCATCATTTATGTGATCCTTTGTTGAAAATAAGTTATTTCTTCTCTTTCACATTATGCATAAAGAAACATGCAAATCAGCTGATTGAGGGTTTCGGTCTGGTTGGGGTACTGCAGTAATGGATGTTAGTACTTCTGTGTTCTCAATCACTGTATCAGCATGATAAAACATGAAAAGTGTCCATTTTTACTTGAAATCAACGTCAAGAGGCAAAAATAAGCTAATTTAATTGATGGATGATAAAATATTTTTATCTAAAGAGTTTTACGTGACAAACGCATGCCAAAGATTGACTTCTGATTCTAACAAGGACTTCTCGGTGCAGTTGCAACCATAATATTCATTGCTAAATTCACCTTTTTGTTTACCCTAGTTGCAAGGTTTTTTTTACTTTATTATATAACTTGATTACTCTCGTAGGCACTTAGTAGGTGAGGATTATAGGAGTTTTAACTTGTTATATGTGCTGCTTGCTGTTTCGCTGAGGTGCACAAAAAATTAGACAATGAAAATTATAAATTTTTACCCAGTCTATATCTTCCCCTTCATACACTCTTATATAATAATGAGTCACCACATGAGAGTAAAACGTTATAACCGGAAGTCACGAGGGCGTTTTCTCATGCCATGATGTATTATTTTTATGATATTTATGCATTGTTAATTAAAAACTATTGAAAAATAACTGGAGTAATCTGTTACATTATTAGCCCACTAAGTTGCAATCCCTGAAAACGAAGTAAAAACTGACACAACTGTACCATATAATGACCAGAAAAGCAGAACGTTGAATGAAGTAAACTTAATAGATAACGAAAAATTACATAAATACAGACAGCTTAGCTGAAAGAAAAATACGACATCAAAGATGAACAGAGAAAGTGAAAAAATCGCAATAAGCCAAGGAGAGAGCTGCGCATTCCTAGACGTGTCACTACCAGTACTTCCCTCATACATTGGACATTCCATCATTAACCTAAAGCAACCCCATAGAAACAATTATGGACCAGACGTTGGAGCAACAAATTGAAGCAAAATTGAAGTCTTCATTTGCAGAAAACCATCTTTCTGCGGTGTCCTATAAGCACTGCAATCACAGATGACAAAACTGTGCCTTCGGATTCTGAAGATTTCAAGATGCAGGATTTCTCGAGAGAACGATTGTGAATAACAACAGTCATTATCAAATTAACAATTGACTTGTTGAAACTGTTATTGTTTCAGCTTTAATGCCATGATCATGGCAGTGAGAGTTTAATATTAAAATATAAACATTCGGTCAGAAATTATAAAATGTCATTTGATGGTTGGTTAATTTCTTGTGTTTTATTGATTTTTTCTTTTCCGTTTATTGCAAAGGTTTTGTTAATTTTTTATTTGTTTTGTTTATGCAATTTTTGTCATGTGAGTTTGTGGTTTTGAATGTTTCAATAAAATAATGATATCTACATGATTGTATCTATTTTTCAAACGTTCTGCCTTCTCCATGAAACAAGGCAATAAGTACCACATAATCGCACCATGTCGTAGGGTGGGCAATTGGTAGTCCATGCTAACGAGTAGACCACCAACAGGAAGAAATAAACAAATAAGCAATGTAGAAAAAACTACATCAAATGCCAATTAACACCACTGAATTTCCAGATTATTTCGACTGAAAATTGCGAGTAGTTATATTAATGTCTAAAAATAAGAAAAAGCATAAACCACTGTTAAAGCTATTGATATACTCAATAACATTGAGATTCGCATTGATACATGCGTACAAACACCAGTACTTTCAGTACAAGGAAATTTGTCAGGCAGCAGTGAATATTTACTGAAACAGATTACTAAATTCTAATCCTTTACCTGGACGATTAAACTTATTATATGTATAATGATTAATAATGCAGACTATTAGAGATTGCTATCAAAGTAATATTGGGCGAATTCATTGTTTGTATAAGCGGTTATAAAACAGTTGCAAATTTGAACCAATATTAAAAAGTAAATTCTGACAGAAACAATAGCCTCTTTCACTTCACTGCGGTGGGTGAGAGGGTTGAGGTGTGCTTTTCAATTGCAAGTGGCAAACCTATTACGTAACGGAATATGACAATAGTTTTAATCCGAGGTCAATGTTTTCTGCTCGTTACAAATTGACCTAACTAATCGTAATGCTCAGTCGAAATAAAAACCAAATCGTAAAAAGTTTTAATCCGAGGTCAATGTTTTCTGCTCGTTACAAATTGACCTAACTAATCGTAATGCTCAGTCGAAATAAAAATCCAATCGTAAAAAGTTCAATATGTTGACCGACATTTGTTCCAGTATTTTTTCTATTGAATATTTGTTTTTTCTTCCTGTTGTGCCATTTGTTTCATGGTCATTTGTTTCCTTTGAAAAAATACAGGCATGCGACATATTTATTTTATTGAAATTTTCCAAACTCATATACAATACAAACTAGTGAAAACAAAAATAAATAAAAAAAATTGCAACAACACAAAAACACAAATTTGAAAAGTTAAGCAGTTTCACCAAGTCAGTTTTCAAATGTTTGAACGTGCAGTTATTCAGGGTGGCCCTTCAAGAAATCCTGCGAATTTAAATTTTGACATTGCTTTTCTGTACTGTTGTTCAGAATCTGGGGATGCGGTGTTCCCAGCTTTGATTGCAGTGGTTATAGAACAGGGGAAAGTGATATTCTGCGGCTTTCGTGCCGAAAGCAGAATTATGTCCTTGATGAATGAATTTTGGCCACTTTCAAAAACTTTTGTGCATTTTGCCAGCAGACCTGTGGAAGTAATAAGACCTATAAACGTTTGGTGCTGGATTCGTAGGAAGAAAGCCAGTACAAAGGGTGTCTCTAACAGTGTTTTCCTTTCAAATTGGCCTCTTTGGCTAATGTGCTCATGATCGCAAATTCTGTTCTTTACGGTTATTCTTGTAACACGTTATAATCAAATCCTATGTAGTAAGCTTCAAGATAAAATGGACTTCCGTTCGAAAGCATTTCCAGTAGCTTATGGCTGGCGTAAATGTAGCAAGTTGAACAGGACACTTTCTTTGATCTTTCTTCTAGCATTTTTAGAACGTCAAAGTGTCAATTATCTAAATATTAGAATGAGAAGAAGAGTTTTAACAAGTAGAGTGGGAGATAATAAGTAAAAGCAAATATAACTGAGGAGAACAAGCAGTGAGGCTAGTTTCATCCGTTTGGCAGGTGTTCGTTAAAATTGCCTGTCATTCCTTTGGGGCTATTAGAAGCTGCATATCAACACTGATGCAAAATTATATCTCTGTACAACAACAAATGTTATTCAATAGAGAAACTTACAAATATGTTTTATGTTCAGACACGATAAAGGTCATTAATGCCATCGGGTAATATGGATTCATCAATTCATTATTCCAAAGTTTCTCCTTTTCCATAGATGTTGTTTTCTCTTATTTATGCACCTTGTTTCTCAATCCATTGGGTTTGAGAGCTTTGCGTTTCGATTTCAGTACATCTATGACAGTGCTAAATCCGGTCCCATGTATGATACAAATAGCGTAAATATTGTTTCTCCGATAGCAACCAATGGTCCCAAAAAGCAAAAGCAGAAATGCATATACTGATATTGTCCGGGCGCAAAAATACTGGCCTTTAATAGTATAAACACAAAAGCATACAATCATTAAAAGACCTATCGGTTATTTGGTTGATGGTGTTTTGCTAGCACATAACAGATGTGTTGCCTGGATCGGGATATTACTAGCACTATCGCAACCACAACATACTGTAGAATCACTGATGTTTGCCTTTGCGAAGTTGTATCTCTGAACATTTGTTAATTCAATGACTACTAATTTAATAATACGTTCAACTGTCTTTACTTGGACAAGAGTGAATTCTTTGAATATTAAAATAAAAGTACTGCTCAAGTTTAATGACGTTATTTTAAAATCCTTTTGGTATTACTTGGAAACTCCCACATTTAATTTTTCTCATTTTTCATTTTCTTTTAGCAAATCCAAAAAGTAGTTACATGATATTTTAGACCATCGCTCCCTCCAAGTGATGGATCTGGGGTGGGGATCAGCGTGAGGAGTTTTGCTAAGCACGTCCAAAGAGCGAGGCGAAAGGGTGTGTTTTCGAGTTGAGAGGTAATTTTATTGCAAAGGTAGAGGTGTATTCTCACTATGAACGCAGTGTCTCCACACAGAAAGAGGATTGTTGTGGAACGGCACCTAAACATAAATTATTGGGTAAAGTGTTCATTAACATTGAAGGGATCCAAGATGTTCATTAACAGGGAGGAAATCAAAAATGTTCATTAACATTAGTGAGAATTGAAAAGATCTGCTAAAAAATTGAGTTATAATATTTTTTTTCACCGCACTGAGAGGAATTGTGAGCATGCTTTAACCATAATTAACCTACCACATATTTATTCAATGAAAGAGCTTCAGGAATGTTTAGCGCACGTTTTAATTGGAGAAATCTTATTTGCAATAAATATATAAATAAATAGAAGAAAAATGACTTATAAAGCGGAAGTAATTGCATTTCAATACGCTCCAAAGAGTCGAAGTAGCTCTATTGAAACCCATCTCGTGGGCTGCCTAGAATTGAATGAAAAAGAAAATTGGTTATAATTCTTTTCATTGGGTCGTTTGAGGTTGATGATGAAATACCCGATGTACGAGTCAGGTGCTTGTGTCGGGATGTTTGTCTGTTTGTCTGATTTTTGTTTAGGTTAAACGATATGAATTTGCGTGATTCTTCTTAGTCTTATCAATTAACATCTTTATATGACGTTTTTTCAACTGTGATTTGGGACAGTTGTGTCACTATTTATTTGATTTTTCGGAGATTGCAACTTTTATGGGCTATTTGTAAGTATCAACTCATCAATTGCAGTATCCGACATTAAATTTTCCATATCTGAAATTTCCGACTAACATTTTTTTAAATAACTGTCAAATCGAATGGTCGTATTACTAACATGCGGGTTCCACCTAAGTGTAACAAAAAAATCCATAAATCTTTTTCAGTATTAATTAAAAATACAACAAAAGTTTGTCATGTAATAAAATAATGCGCTAGCACTTGACCCTCGAGACTTTTGGTGACAGCGAGCAAAAAAGACGTTTTACCCTCATACCCGCATGTCATATTGCAGGAAATCTGTAATTAGGAGAACGAAATCCTCAGGAAGTTCGTGTAATAGGTAGAAATTAGGATTCAAAATTTCACTGTCCTTGGAGGAATTGTAAACAGGAATAAAGGAATAGTTTGATAGTTCAAGCAATATTTTGCAAATAGCAAGCAATCAAGCACAACAAAACCTGTCTGCTGACAAACCCGCATGATATTGAACAATGTGTTCCAGCTATTTTATTTCTATTGAATTTTATACAAATAAGAACCTGGATATTTCGGACAGTAGTCTTTTCAGAACAGTTTGGAAAAATAGCAACCAAAAAGTGGTACCAGAATCATCACATTGAGCGTGTTCATATTCACCTTTGAAATAATTACTAACAGCAAATGAGGACAAAAGCTTACATAAGCTTATAAAAGATTATATAAATAAAGATTAATATGTTAATGAATTTTTCACTGCGTTAAAAATTTACCAATTTTTTCGTTTTTAACACTTTACCATGTTTTCCGTTTACCATTTTTCCTTTTACCCTTACTTCCGTTACTGTACATCTGCCTAAAAGTTTTTGTAAAGACACTGAAGTAGTACAAGGATTACCTGTTATATATGCAGAGGGCTTTACATCCGTCCGGAAAGTTATCTCCTCACATTGATTGTAAAACCTCCTGAATGGTGCACAAAGCCTGGCATCTTGTGGCATGGATGACATTGAGTGAACATTCTTTGATGTTGAGTAAGCATGCTTTAAAAAATCAATGAACAGCTGAGAGCATTAACTTTTTCCGCTTACCATTATTTCCGTGCCCTGCTAGTTTCAATACAGATGAGGAAACGAACAGACATTTCATTTATACCTTTGAATCTACCAAATGGACAACATGATATATTTATCTCTGTTAAATGTTATTGAAGTTTATCAGTCATTTCTGTACGAACCGTGTTTCTCACAAGATATTCAAAATCACAAACATAATTTTTCATTACATGTATTCACCTGGCAATATCTTATTACATAGATTATACCCGTGTAGCATGTACAAAAAACACTCTCACCATATATTAAGGGAAGGATAGTTCCCACGACATCGACAAGTGAAAGGGGTAGGATAAAGTCATTTCTACTGCCTCACAGGTAGGTTCTCTCGCCCTTATAGGTCTCATAGGTCACAAGTGTGTTGTTCTTTTGCAAGATGGCCTTTTATCAATCAGTGAAAACATAGTGTCATAATAAAAGTAACATATGCCGCAGCTCTAAGTTGATAAAAATTGTAAAGAAATTACCCTACTTGAAAATTTAATAATCTGCTAAACCTGTTTGAGAAATTACAGTGTTGAAAAGTTCGTTGAGGTGTTTGCGCTTGACTAAATGCACAGAGAAAACCTCCCTGTTGCGCCTTGTATAGCGTTAATCAGGTGGGCCTCTCAGTCAGCAGGCTTTGTTCAACCTCTCTTTAAAAACTCAATCACTCAATTTGACGTCTTAAAGTGTTCAATTTCTCTTAGAAGTTTATTTGTTTGTGTGACCACTTGCCCTGTGAATTGTAGCTGTGGGCCTTGAGAACCTTTCTGACATTAACATAGAGAGGAAGGTGGATCAGTTTAAACTTCACTCATCAAGGAATTTATTTTGAGTGTTTATACAGCTTTATTTAGTTTTGTTTGGAACAAGTTAGATGATTCTAATATACTCTGTTGAAAACTGCAATAAATAAATCCAAATTATAAAGAAACAAATGAAAAAGAAGAGGACACCGACGTTTCTTTTTTTCTGAAGATTTACTCGCAGTATTTGATGAAGATAGCAAAACGGTCCCTTAAATCAAGTCCAAGTAAACCAGACAAGGTGGGAAAAGAACCCCATCCCGGAAAAGATCTCTCCCGGTGTGTTGTTGTTATATTTTTGAAAAACATCACAGGTAATTTGAATTTTGGCCGTTATCCATAACCGTGTAAGCAATTTGAATTTGGACTGTTATCGATTATCGTGTAATTGAGTCCCCTTATCATGAGGGAAAACAGTTTATCCTTCACATCCTCCCCATCCCCCGGTGTAACCTGATATTCTTGACCCCTTGAGCTTCATTGCTGTCTTCTGCGCCACTATGTACCATTTCAATTATCCATTTTTGTGCTTTTTTGTCTCGAATAACCAAAAGTTCTTTTACATTTGAATTCTTGTCTCTCTTTTGATAATAAAGTTCACCCGATTTTGACTTGTGTGGTTTGCTAAGAAATCTGATATTTCCATTTTTGTTTTTGTCACATTGTTCTGGCTACTTGTTAAGCACAACATAGTCAAAAATTACATTTATCTGCTCTTCCCAAGACTTTTGTTGTTTTTCGTCATCCATGTTTCTTTTCTACTCATTATTAAACCTAATTTTTCAATTTCATACGCACTTGTTATTATGAATTTAGTTATGCAAAAATACACATCTCACGAGCCTTTTATATGTATCACTCCCACTTAACATGGAGCCATAATGTTTGTTTATGGTACGCAAGGAAATTAGGATTAGCTGATGATGTTTATAAGGTTTATAAGGATTTCTTATGGGAACAAGAATATCGCGGAGGGGGCAAGAATATCACGACCTCTAATCCGTGATATTCTTGCCGGAGGCAAGAATGTCATTATGATATTTTTGCCCCCAGCAAGAATTAAGGGGAGCAAGTTCCCATTCAAACACTTAAATAAATTACAAAATTACATAAAAAAACTTTGGGAGGGAGGGGGATTTGATCATTTTCGGGGATCTATTCCGAGGGGGGGGGGTTCTTTTCCTGCCTTGCCATTTTGGGGGATCCTTTCTGCTGTAATAATGAAAAAGCTGTTTTGTTGGGTGGTTTGAATGATGTTTATCTCTTGAACATTTTTATGTTTCTGTCAGAATCCATAGCCAAATCCAGAACACACAATATTCATGCGCGTCAATATTTTAAAAATAGTGATGAAATGGGCTATCATAACATTTTCTCCGGAGGGTCTCTTCCGAATATCCTGCAAAATATACCTGGGATTTTAGCAATGCAGTAAATTCGAAAACAAAATCATTTCATCAGCCTAGAATACCAGGTAACATCTATATTTAACCGAAAATCGTATTGCCTAACCTAAAACAAATCAGTGGAAAAATAGACAAAACACGCGATATAGACTGCACATGGTTATATGATGAATTCTGCCATAACAATTTTTTAGTCAAACTAGTGAAGAACAGAGCCGGGACAACGTGATTAATCATATTGACAAAATAGCATTCATTATTCTTTTCTTTCCCTTTTTTGGCTTAGTCCTCAAAAAGTTCATAATATCCGTCACATTGCAGTCCAGAGAATGTTGACAAAAATCGCACTTGTAAAAATGACAAGTTTATGGCTGGACAATTTGTCGGTTTGACAAATTATTTTGTGATTTTTGCATGAAATTTCTATGATGCTGTCAGAAGGATGTCACAAAAATCGGATAAAGCACGGATAAAACGTCGATCAGCCTTGGTCAGAGGTCCTCGAGTTTTTAAGCACCGTCACATCTAAACAGCATTTGTATCTTATTTCCTTAGTATTCATAATCATATCTTTTGAAAACGGTCTGGTTCACAGCTGTATTTCGTGATCTACGACTGTCCCGTGCTGCGTGTGTGCACCACACTTTATTAACAACAAGACTGTGCAAACAGGACTGCTTCTGTTAGCTAGCTTTTCATACCAAAACACGTATCCTGTGCGAATAAGAGTCCTCCTTCTTCTTGTCTGATTAATTCTATGATATTGTCAATTGAGGCTAAAAATGGTTACAAAAGAAACCTTTTGAATCTTAACAAAGGGCTGAAGCACGGGGGTACTATTATGATTGTAGATGTGGAGCAGAGCTCCCCGCCCCCCCGACCTAAACTCAACTTTTGAATTCTGGTGATTCACTCTTGCAAGACAATCGTAATATAAAAACGTCATATGGTTGTTCGAAATCTGGATAAAACATGTTTTAGTGTTCTCAAGTGCTAAAGTAAAAAAAAGGAAATTGCTTTCACAATAAAAATGAGCTCGAGAATGCTCAAGCATGCGTTTTGTTTTGTTCTGAGTGATCCTCGTGTAATTTCTTAGACAGCAGCTCACAACAAGCGCACGTTAGTTTCAATACAAGTCAGGTGGCAGGAATTCTGTCTGTCGTTCTGTCTCAAAAGCCTCGTGTGATTCGCATCGTCACAATAGGCATGTTGTTTTTGGCAGTGTGCCACTTGAGAAAAAGCGAATCTCAATTGACGAGTGTGCATAAAGATGTTGAAATCTTTATGAAATTAATTATGCTTTAATTGTGTGCTTGAGATTTTGTTTTCTGAAGAATTTGCACTTGATCTGTTTCAGTTTAACAGTAGAAGTAGCGACTTCCTTCTGATCTCTTCCATACAGTTTCCAAGTGATCTGGTTGGATAAAAGCTTTATTCAATCATTGAGTCAAAATGTTACGTGCGATTAGCGATCTGTTATGGATTGTATTTATAATGAAGAAACAAGACGCCCTATTCTAACTGTATTCAAAAGCCAACTAATAAGCCAACTTTAAAGACAAAAGAACACACGTATGCAGAAAATATACAAGCGTGTAATGGCTCCAAAACTTAAAAGTTCATTTAGGTGTAAACACATGTCATGTTGGAATGTAACCAGGCCTCAACAGCCTCCTTCTGTCATTTGCATGCAGTCCGTTTTTTTAAATATCGCCCTTTTTTGCTGTATCATCGCCCATCGCCATTTCCTATGCGATGCAAAATCTTTTGATTTCTGCATCATTTGCTTTGAATGGGATAAAAACCCTCGGGATACGAGATAACCCCCGCCCCACGACACACACACACACACACACACACACACACACACACACGCGCGCGCGCGCGCGCGCGCTCGCGTGCGCCCGCGTTACTCTGTTCTTACCGCTTCAACTCATATTTCTTAACACCACAGTAAAGATCAAGTTTAAAATTCTGGCTATTTTAAATTTAAACAAACACCTAACAGTTCAATTAATTTAATTTCTTATTTGCTAAAGTTGAATTAAATTGATGAGTATTTTCAACGCATGATCATGGCCGAAAAAACTTTTACCAGGAAAAAATTTTAGAGGATGAAAAAAAAAACAGAACTCAAGCAAGTTTTAGAATCTCTCGGCAAAACTTCTAAAGACAATAAAGAACGCATAATCGAACGGATTTCAGAACTAATAAATCAAAACATGGACGACATTATTGCTGAACAAAATGCATCAGGGGATAACGGTAATATTGAAGAAAACGATGAACAGCTAGAACAAGAGGTCCTAGCCTTAGAAATTGGAAACAAACGGTTACAGTTAATAAACAAAATTAAAAGTCTGAAAAGCGAAAATATCCGCCTCAAAAATGAAAAATGGATATTACAACACCAGCACAGCGTGCAGCAACGCCTCGGCGACGCCGGATGTTTCAGTGACAGCGACACGATTTTGGCTACCTGCGAAAGAGAGGTCTAGGCTTTGCAAGACCGTTTCGATTATACACTCTCATGTTAGTTCATTAACACGATCGAAAACGTTCGCACGGATTCTCTATCTAGAGCCCCTGGGAACTCCCAGCAGTTCAAGCGCTTCTTGGATAACACTCACAGCGTGAACCTTCGGCGGCTCGTTGTTGACTCCAGGCTATTTAAAATTACATTAACATATAGGCGTTGCTAACCTCTTAGCGAATGGAGTAAATGAATTATGTTAGTTACAATTGCACAGCGTTTCTTGTCTGACAACTTGTAAATATTTATGTTATAGGTCTGGTTCTGCTTCGATGTCTACCCTCCAGGAGGCAGTTAATCGCCGGCTCATACGGAACAGCGAGCAATCACAAAACTCATCTGAAAGCGTTTAAAGAATTTTGTCGCGTTTACAGTTTCCCCAATAATAGCTTGACAGAAGAGTTATTGTGTCTGTATATCGAATATCTCGTTACTCGACTACGCTCCGCTAAATCTGTTTCTAATTATATTTCGGGTCTTCTAAAATCACTATAAATTTCGCCGCTTAAACGACACGCCGTTTGACGGATACCAGGTTCATCTTATGCTACGTGCTGTGTATTTGACATTACAGTCTAAAATAGAAGAGAAATAAGCCCTATCTGTTAACAATATCATCCGGCTTAGCCGTTTGTGCGATCCACTGAGCAAGGTGGGGAAAATACTAAAGTGCTTCATACCGTTCACTTTCATTGGTGTTCTGAGATGTTCAAATTTATTGCCCAACAGCGCATCTTCCTTTGATAGGAAGCGTTAGCTAATACGAAACGATATCAAAATTATCAACGACGGTCTGCTTATGCGGCAAAAATGGTCTAAAACCAGGCAACAGTTGGGCACTCAGCGCTATATCTTTTTCCACGCAATGCCAAACATCTCGCTATGCCCACGAAGAGCATATCCCGACTTGTTAAATTACTTCCTTGCACGAGAAAACGACCCCCTTTTCACTTCGCAGATCCCATTTTCTTAAAATATTCACCGCAAGAGAAATTCGCTACGCTTTTAAAGAACTGCTGCGTGCCTTGCACTTATCTACCAAACGGATAACTCTTCATTCCCTGGGCGGGAGGCGGGCGCACAATTATTGACTTAACGGCATCACTCCAGACATCAAAACAACTATGTTGGCTGGAGACTAGTGATCACACGCCGTTTAGAATTACGTTTCGATTGACATGTTTAAATTAGCCAAACAGATAGCTATCGCCGTCGAACGAGTTAATAATTCCCTTTAAATACACACACATTTGCAGAATATGACACACAGACACTGACACCTTCGCGGCTATTTAAAAGGAAAATCAACAACCCCCATTTTCCTTTGGCAACTCCTATTATTGGCATGTTCAAATATCTTATCTTTTAAATCACCGTTTACTTTGTATAGATTTTATTTACAATAGCCACTTGAATAAGTGTAGTTTTCGTTGTGTTATGTGCCGTAAATAAATTAGTACTATATCGCCAAATAAATACTCTTTGCTTCGTTGTGTTCAGTCTTAAGAATCAACACTTAACATCTTAGGCGTATTGATAAAATCAAGCAACTTTTCCACTAAACACGGCAGTCCAAATGACCTCTGTATAAGGTATATTTTGATAAAATATTATTTCACAAAATACTTCAAACTTAAAATGAGACTGCAATGGGCAAAATTAAAAAAGAAATTAAGGTTTAAATGTCATCTTTTTCCCACTTGAAGCTCGAGATCATGGAAAATGATCAGATTTCATTGTTCTCTAATTGCGAAAAATTAAGGCGTTTCTTTGAGCAGACATTTGTAACACGTTCACACCCCGACCAAACTATTGGACATATATGCTTTAAAAAAAGAAGTTGGCTGATGGAGAGCAACTTGAGTTAATGAAATATTTGTGTTTGTTGGGTCGGTAATGTTTTGTTATTTCATGTAAAATGATGCAAAACCCAATCTTTTGAAACAATCTGTACATTTGCATAGCGGGAAAACATTTTAGCGGAATGCTATAGGCGATGATAGAGGTTTCTACCGAATACCGACACACAATGAAAGAAATGGCGTTTTATGTTTAGACTTCGTTATTTTAATCTTAAAATGTTTCTTAATATATAAAAGAAAAACAAATGCCTCGAAGTAAATTGATACTATGTTATGTCAAATAAGTGGAGCTTCATGTAAGTGGCATGTCATTGAAAAACTTCATAAAAATATTTAATCATACCTTAACGGGAAAAATGATAAAAACAACAAAGTTAAGCCCTGGTGGGATTTATTTTTGAAAAACAACCTTTTATAATGTACCTCAAATATCGCTAGATCTGCGACCTAAAACCCTAAGGCAATAAAAGAGATGACGGGTAATTACAGTGATAAAAGAAAGAAAGAACAGGTGTATTTCACGACGAACTGCGCAATGTTAAGTAGTATGTCGATATTTTCAAGGAAAAAATGAACAAGAAAAATGAAAAAAAAA
Source organism: Protula sp. h YS-2021 (assembly GCA_949752745.1). Classification (NCBI taxonomy): domain Eukaryota; kingdom Metazoa; phylum Annelida; class Polychaeta; order Sabellida; family Serpulidae; genus Protula; species Protula sp. h YS-2021. Next base: position 78,305,110 of record OX457028.1, read on the forward strand.
ATTACCAACACAAGTGATCCTACAAAAGTCTCAAATCGAAATCACAAATTTTATATATTCAAAAAGACATGCAAATTTAGGAGTTATTTTCCAGATGCGACTTCCTAAATAAAGTTGCGACCTTCCTAAATAAAAGTTGTGAAAAAATGTTTCGCAGTCGATGACATTACGTCACTACAAAGTATTAATTGGCTTGGAATAACATTTAGAACGAGATCTGCACCAAGTTACTGCAGTTTCTTTCAATTCATGACAAAAGGCATTCAAATATTTGCAATCGTCATTCATGTTTTGTTAAGTTCTTTTTCCGCTATTGAATATAGTTTCAGTGTTTTTATCTATCAAAGAATGCAGGAATATATGTCTGTGCCCGCACTCCCCCCCCCCATATCAAAATTTGATTCTTTGTGTGATATTATTGCCACTTGGAAACGCTCCCAAGGGTGGGGGCGTGATCGACGTACTTGCTTTCATACCTCCCACTCCCCTAAAAAGAGAAAGAAAGAAAAACGCATTCACACTCTGTATTTCCTACAAAAAGTGGGTTCTTTCGGAAATGCAATTGCATTTGATTAAAGAACAGGCGTTATTACAGGCTTAGGACTCTTCTTTTAGGGGTTATTTTATAAAAAAAAATCCTTTTTCTTAGAAAATATTTTTGAAATAAGAATTCATTATACTGACGTCAGTCATCTGCCAAGGTTACCCTTGGAAACAACGTAGACAGAAAACTATGTGAAAATAATTCAGACCTTGAATCTGATGAACCGCATATCAATCCCAACAAAAGCTTTGACAGTGATACTGGGCGCAGTGTTTCTAACGCCCAATCACACGTAAAACACTCAGCCCTCGTGCTACAGATTCACACACGGCTCTTCTGTTTGTTCCCACTGCACGTTTTTTGCTCGAGAGTTTCTTTAGTTGTCGCCCAGATTTTAGGCAGAAGTTGCCTCTGGAATTTTCAAAAAATATTGATTGCCATATTGAACATATCTTTTTTTCATTTTATGTTGTTTGAATCATTCGCTTTCTAACAGAAAACTATATTTGAAATATTTCTGAAGATCTAGGATATGGTCGGAAGAATTTTAGCTTAGTGCAGGCTCCTTGCTCGCCTGTGCAACAGCATATCTTGCCCCCTGTACAGCTTCCCACGGGCAACTTCATTTTTTAAATTGCACAAATTGGTTATTATTGCTAAAAATTTCAGATCTCCGTCACAATCATGTCAATTTCACATGGATATGCCATTATGGATTGCTAGTCTTTAGACTATTTAAGATAGCTTTCTTTGTGTTTTTCAAAGTCTTTTGATTTTAGTGAGCAACTGAACCAACTTATTTGTAGAATATCAGACAAATACTTCTAACGATTGTTCAAAACCAGTATCGAAGAGGCCGCCCAGTTTGGCTCTCGTTAAAGAGTTGATGAAATGAATATTTCATTTTAGTTTATTTGTTTGTGGATATATGTGGATATATAAAAGATTATTATTTTCTGCATGTTGACAGCTTTTGATATGGGGGCAATGTGAAAACAGGGGGCAATACAAATTCGATTTCAAAATACCCCTGGGGTAATAAGAAATCGAATTTAAATCAACCCCCGGTAATAAGAAATCGAATTCAAGTTACCTGGCATTGTCCTGAGAAAGAGGTAACTTGAAATCATTACACCGGGGCTTGTGTATGGGATGGAGGGGGGGGGGCTTGCAAGAAACTGTGGTAATAAAAATTTAAACATCCATTACGTGCTACAGTTTATTCCATAAAACAGCATAAATCAGCGTGAAACAATGTCAAAAATAGCGAGAGAGGCGAACGTAACCAATACAGCGTTTATAGCTTTATGGAGCTTGCATCGTTTATAGCAGATATAGCGGTTATAGGGGTAATCTACAACACAAGACAAATTAGGGTAATGAGAATAAAATTCGGCAACTGAATCGACAACCCACTAAGAAATTTATCTTTGAAATTCAAGGTAAACCATAACTGAAATTAAAGCCCAACTTAATAAAACAGTAGATCACCATAATAATCAATCGACTCTAATCATCCTTAATTGAACTGATAACAATTAAGTCGATTTAGCAAATGAATATCAACTAAAAATGTTCAAACATTAAAGCTTACCGAATGTTGGTGTTTTCTCCACCCCAATCCTTAATTCATGCAAGTTCTTTATTTCTAAATTCTATTTTAACGCCATGAAGCAAAGGCGGAAAGGGAGACAGGAATGTCAAACACTCACCTTTTAACCAAACGCAGCATTTTCGCCATACTTCCTCGGAATGATGATGATGGTAAAACTGCTTCCCGTAAGAAAAAAGGAAGCATATTTTTTGGTTATTAGGGCAAGCGTAATAATTTGACTGGACACGGAAATATGAAGCGGCTATTCCCTTGGACGACGGATCTATGAATAGCAACATTCCAGCGGAATCGCCGGCACACGTACAAATAAGGAAATGTTGACGTACACAAGTGCAAGTTTTTAAGCCTAGATGGCACCAAATTGACTCAACATGCCAGTATTCTACGCAACCAGTTTAAACGCAGCCATGGCAACCGATATAATGCTTCAAAGGCATGAAAAATCCACGGGAACTATTTTCACGTAACTCACACTGTTACCATGACAACCAAATATCACATGAAGCTCATTTTTTCTCCTATCTAAATAAACAGAGTTGAGAGAGGACAAGCAGACCCTTACAGAGCTTTTTTTCGGAAACTCGTGGTATCATGTTTAACAAAAAATCTGGGATAAACTGCTGGTTGGCTGTCGTTCCCATCGAACTTAAATTCAAACCTAAACGTGCTTTCTAAATTGTTAGGCCCTGTCTAAATTTTGGAGAGGATAGCTGACGTAGTTTTGCTGGCATTGTGTTAACAAAAGATTGCGAACGAAAATCCAAGATGGCTAATGGAAGGTGATTTTCCGACTTCACCTGTTTTAAAGAAATAGCGGAGAAGAACAGACGACATTTTATTTAAATTTTCTGAAGGATGCAAAAATCAATTCCAAGCGTAAAATTGAAATGGTTAAGCAAGCTTTATAATTTGATGATGATTAGTCAAGTAGTTTTTGTGTAGTGTTCGCAAGACATTGGGGGTGAAATTGGGTCATCAATACCCCGCAGTTCGGAGTTACAATGAATGGACAGGCGGAGTGACGCTAAACATCGAAACACAGCCCCCACCTCCCCGCCCTCGGGCTTAAAGTAAGTGGAAAATAAGTCCATAAAAATCTTTTTATGAAAGCTTTCTTAAAAAGGACAGAACAATGAATGAACGTTTTAGTTTTTTTCTTCAAGTTGTTTTATTGGTACATTTTATACAAATATGAGTGTAAAATTACGCTACACATTACAATGACACGCCAACTGCAATTGTATTTTCTACACAATCCATGTGAAATTGACATGATTGTGACGACGATCACACTAATAGCAGTTTAACGACGGTTCGAATTTTTCCACGCCACTTTTAGCTGAGCCACTTCAGAAACTGAGTTTGACCTTGGAGATGATTTCGTTTCAGCTTCTCAGCCTGTGTGTTTTAATCGTGACGAGAGTAGAATAGGTTGGCAGGATGATACAATACTCGTACACATACAGGAAGGGTGCTACACGTTCAACACTCGTCATTGTTACCATAAATGAGTTTAAATAAATAACGATAGGGCTCTTCCAGAAACAGACTTCCGATCACTTTCTAAGAGTGGCAAGTTCGCCATATTCTAAGGTCATGGTGATGGTTCAAATGAGAAGTCACCACGACGCCGCTGCAGAAAAATGGCAAATATTACGAAATGTTAAAACTGTGTGTAAGCAAACTCCCAGTCTGAAACAACCCGTCCACTGCATCACTTTCGAATTATGTGAACATACCCTTCCTTTGACATGTGTAGATTTATATTTCTGCTGCATACGTTAATTTAGCAACAGTGTGGTGTTAAATATTTCAAAATTAATGGTGAATTTTTTCACATTTTTTAAAGCTTTACAAAATCACAATGTAAGACCACGGTCAATTCAAACCACAATCGATGAGTAGTCGAATACAAAACTGAACCTGGTCGTAAGAATATCAAGTCTTTCTCAAGTTTAATGATCATGAGATAAAATTTTAGCAATATGTGGTAAATACTACTTTTCTTGGCACTTTGTGGCCAACCTGTCTACCAACAAAATGACATCATTACCAGGTGTTGAATCGACTTCACGTTTTCCTAGTAACGATCCAAACAAGCTCTTACGCAATGTGTGATACAATAAGACAGATAGAGAAAGAAAGAAAGAAAGAAAGAAAGAGACAGAGACAGAGAGAACGAAAGAAACAATACAGCACTATCAAACAAGAGAATAAAAACAATGAGAACAGAAACAAACAAGCATGAGACAGCAACGACTATGTGTAGGGGATGGCTCTCGGCTTGCATCTGACGACAAACGGTTTAAATACGGTTTGAGACACGCTTCATTTCATTTTAAAAAGCAGTTACAAATGCCTCAGCCAAGTAATTACCTTAGGCAAGTGTGCAAAATATATCAAAATATTATTTTTATTCTGTTTGTTAGCTCACAGGCAGGCTGCAGAAAAGCACTGAGTGAGTCACCACTCAAAATGAGAGAGTATGACTCGTCCCAAACAGAACATTTCAAATATGGAAGTGGCTATATCCTGGTACAAAAACATATAAGTGTTTATGATGGACGTTGTACAACACAAAGATAGACATGGTACATTTTCTCACCCTTAAACTGCAGCATGAACCTAAAACACACTTGCAAAGATACAGCTTTGTTTCGCTCTCGAAACAGCTGTTGAAAAGATGCTGAATAGATTTGCCTGGAGACTGGATGGGACGTGCATTCTTAAATTACACAAAACGCACGCATTCCTAACAATCGTGAATAGCCAGCAAGCAATACACTAGGATTTTATTCACGTCTAGGCGCCTGATGTGCTCAGAATCAAATAAACTTGTTGCAAAGTATTATTAATTATTAAAATTTTGCCGATATGATAAATATTTATATTTAGCTAAATATTTATCGTATAACAGTATATAATGCCTTTTATTCATGTGATTAGAAACAAAAACACCAATTTATAAATATGTAATGCTCAAATGGAGAATCCTAAATTCTCTGCTTATCCAACATGTTGTTTATTTGTTAACAGTAAATGTCGCTGAATTCCCATTAAATATGTCTAAAGCCACAGGAGCCGCAATTAAGCATAAAGATATAAAATAACAATCAATATACATGTAATGTCACATCACCGAACTTACAATTAAGTTAAAACAAAGTATTATTTAAAATAAAATTTCTGAAACAAATAAGAAATCAGATATCTTTTGGAGGCTTTTCCTGAAAAGACTATTGATAATTCGAATGTCAAAGAAATTAATATGCTTATTTTTCTTGTAACAAAGGGTGAAAATATGTTGAACAATGTAAATTCTATCTTTTAGTGAAAGAAAAATAAAATTGTTGCGAAGTTGAAATTTTACATTGGCTGTTTATTAAAATATCGGTAGTTCAATGTTAATAATCTGCTGAAACTTAAAAGTTTTAACAATTTAGTTGTATTTTCATTTCTTCACATTTCTTATTTCTAAGGAAAGAAAATAAATTTTAAGTCCGCAACATAAAATGATCTAATAATGAAAAAATTGATTTCTGTGACATTCGATTTATCGGTAGGCTATTCCGCAATAGCCTACCACGAAATATCAGGTTTCTTATTTGTCCTAACTTAAATTTCAGTGTATCACATAGAAGTCATTCAGTTTTGTTCTAACTTAAGAACGTTTACAGAGTTTCTTATTATAACGCCATAAACAAAATGCCTTTGCATATATTATAAGAAGCATTAATTCTTGAATGATACTTAGGAAATATAACGTTAATGTTGCTGAGGGAACAGTTCACATGAGTGATGAGTTCTCAAAATTTATGTATTTTTCTCTTTAAAAAGCGCGAAGCAGTACTTTATTTTATAACTTCTACTATCAGTGAAAAAATTAAACTGCCAAAAAATCCCGAAAATACCGCGGGTTTTCACTTTCATTTTTAACAGAATTGAACCGCAGAACCGTGGTCGGTTTTCGGTACGAACCGTAACACCCCTATTACAAAGGTTTTAAGATGCTATTTTTCCTTAAATCCAAAATTGAAATTGTCTGCCGACTCTGACTTCTCTGTTATTTTAGTGATCACACAAGGGATTACAGACAAAGCCATGTCACATTCTAAGACCCAGTGCTAACATTCCCCTGATCAAGGATTCGCCAATACCAAAAGTTTACCTCTACACCGTCCACATTCAAACACCGTTTTTACAGTTCCCCTTTTTCAAATCAATCACAAAAGGTATATATTGTTTCAAACGTCCCATTTGGGTTCATGAGGGCTCTCACATAAATAACCGTGATAATAATGTGCAGAGCAGGGTGGGATCGAGAAATTATACCGACAAAACTGATATAATTCGTTATAACCGTTATTTTTAAATAGCAGAAGAGCTTGTATGGCTCCAGATAATTCCATCGAATAAACTGTATGTCGTTATATCTGATGTCGTTATATCCTATGTCGTTTTATCCGATGTCGTTATGAGGGAGTACTTCTGTATCCGAAGGTTTGACTCAATGAGAAAGTCACACACTGGACAGCGAAAGTTGACCTGTTTTTTGTAAAAAAGCACCCGAGAAGTAATAAAGAATTGGTGTGTTGGGTTGTTTGTTAACAGAAGTCAACAGAAGTGCAAATCACGCAACACGCGTCTCCTTCTTTACTACGGAAGCACATGCTTTGGTTGTTGCAAATAAAGGTCATAAAAATGTGACGTGAAGACAGGCTTCTTACATTCCAAACTGACATTGGAACTATGTAATTCATGGCATACAATGCAGCCACAATTTGTGTAATGTTGTACTTTTAAAAATCGCATTATGTTCCGTTTTTCTGAGGATGTGTTTTATTATTTCAAAACAACGAATTATCTTAATGGGGAAATTTCCATATAGTTCTCAAGCAGGTCTATTTAAGAAGTAATAATAAATTTATTCTTCGGACTGTTCCGAAAAATGTGCTGGAATGGGGGAGGTGGTAGGGGGACTGGGACTGTCGTTCAGGATGTTCAACCGGACACAGCGATAGATTTGTTTCCGCATTATACGCATTTGACGCTATATGCCGTATTATATTTCAGAATAGGTGATTTAGTTTCGCTTTATGTAGAGCGCATTATACTAAATCGATTGTGTGAATTTTCTATTTGGATGTATAGCTTCTGCTATTTACCTGCCTTAAAAACAAGATTTTCTTGTAGAATGTAGGAATAAACATTTTTGACACATCAAAATTTGAATGCAATATTAAATTTAAATCACCATAGCGTTCAAAATAATAATGAATTAACCTGTTACATTGTTTTATTTTAGTCAACCTCGCTAACCATGCCAGTCTCAAGGATTATTTTATCACACAAAGTTCTTGAGATCTAATACCAGCTTGACAGTAATGGCCAATCATAGATGTCTGTTTGATTTTTGGTGTCTTTTTAGACCATATCAATGCATGACTAAACCTTGTGCCTTTCACTTAAACAAAATCTTAACTGTGACACATCTTAGCGAGTAAACTAGATTTGATATACTCATTGAATTAGTTATTAATATTCTTCCAAAAAGAGTGAGACCGAATTGCGATAACATATTCAATCGCGTTTCCATTATCTCCTAGTTCTATTGAATGACTAATTTGCAACCTTTGCGTTAAATGGGATTTTTGGTTTAGGTCTCCAAGGACCCAGATATACCAGTGTAGTTTTATCAATATTTAACTTTCTGCAATATTTGATTAAAAACTTTTAGATTGCAAATGCTTACTAACAAAAAGCATATCTAATCTGCACTTTACTTTTGGATTTCTGCTATACCATGTAAATTTTTATGAATTTAGGTGTTTTACTCTCCATATGTCAACTAAACTTAACTTGTACAAAAGATTTTTTAGGGTTTTTAATTTCAAATTTTTATTTCAAGTAATTACAAAGTAATGTTAAATTCCCTCCCATAATAACGTTTTTTAAACTTAGTTCTTTTGGTAAAAGGTCATAGTACCCTTAGCCTTTGAATTAAAATAACTATAAGTTATTCCTCCTCCCCATTCCATTCCCTAATTATTTGCAATCTCCAATAAAGTATGACTTTCTTGGAAAAAAATCACGATGTGTTTTTTCTCTTAAGAAACCGAACGATCTCCCTGCGCCTACGTTGATCTTGCAAGCCTCTCACATTCAAATAGTGTACCTGTACCATCATAGACGTTAATGTATAACATTTCCACAGTTTGTAGAATGCGTGTTAAGAAATTGCTTAATTGAAAGTACAAATCAGTTTGTAGGGCTGTGCTTTTCTTCAACGTAAAATTATCAAATAAAACGAACAGAAAACTAAGTGAATTATATACAGACATCGATTGCATTCTAACATAAAGCATACTAGATATTCTTCCCTAGCCAGTATAGACTCTACCTATAAGTACTGCTTAATTTGCTTAAAAACAAAAATGTAATCAACTCTTAACCTCTCATATTTAACATTGAACTCTTGACACATCTCAGATATTTAATCAGGAAAATATAACATCCATGACATCCATTAGCATTTAAGATATTTGTGATTTATATGAAGTGCCAAACGCTTTATAGGAAATTTTCCTGTCGAGCATGCATTAATATTCTTCCAAATCCGTTGGTCCCTGTTCTTGGTTTCGAAAACAACATTTGATCCTTCAAGCCTACTCCATCTGTTAACATAGCAATCCACATCACATACCACAAATGCAATTAACACTTACCATATTTATGCTTTATGTGAATTGCCAAACGTTTTATACTGGAGGATTTCTTGTCGAACCTGCATTAACATTCTTCCAAATTTATTGGCCCCTGTTCTTGGTTCGAAAACAACATTGGATCCTTCAAGCCCACTCCGGTTACCCAAAAGGAATTCCATCTTTTAGCCTAATACAGATTCTTCTTTCCAGTAGCTAGTTGAAACTTCTCGAGCTTGGCTTTCTGAGTGACTTTTTCAAGTGTGATTATCTGCTCATTTGTGTCTGCGAGATAAGAATTACTAAGATTTTGAGGTAGTCTAATACGCTTTCTTACCTGTTTTGCCGTATTTGCTCTGGCGTTACCTTTGAACCTCTTTGCCAAATGATATTGATACATCTGTTCTGCACTTCTGAATTCAATCCCATCATCTTTGATCACGCTTTGACACAAATTTGAGAGTGGTGATAACTTGCCCAAGAAATGAATTTCTTGGTCATTTGTTTTGGTGTAAACGGGTGGTATCTACATCTTTATTCGTCGACAGTTGAAGGATTTCCAGTAATCGACCTTTGTGCCTCACTTTGGCGCCAATCCGGTTTACTGTGTGATCTGAGCTTTTAGCTAGGTCGACTCTCCTTGATACCAGCCTTGGATCCTCGTGTAGGTCTTGAATAACATGAGGCAAGATATCAAACGGGGTTTTCAGTATTGCTTTTCACTAAGTACGTGTTCTTTCATAGAGTGATTGGCAATTCTGACCAGAATCGGCCTTGATGTTATTACCTTCTTACCCTCACCAAGAAGCCGATTATATGTATGAACATTCAATGTACTTAAAATGATCATGTAAGATTTTTCATCCACGAGTCATTCTACTACAACCAACAAAAGCATTTCACCAGGCTCAGCGTATTTGGCGTATATATATAAAGCAAACATCATTTAGGCAAAGAGCAGGTGGCCTGTCGGCAGATGCGTGAGGATTGCGTTAATGCTGCTGTGGTCCCTTATGCGTTACATTTCTTGATAAAAACCATTTTTGCTTCTTGTTTTGATAATGAGAATGAAAGCGGACATAGGAAGTGAGGTGCAAAACTTCAGGTCAAGTACTTCAAATCAAATTTGGGTTGGGAGTCCAGGGACCAGTATGGCTAGAGAAGTAGTAAAGACAAAATGACTGATCAGTAAAGAGAAAAATGGTCTGAATCATAAGACTCGCACAACTTTAATAGGCTCTTTGTAAGTCTTCTACTTGTCAGTTGTCAATTAAGGGGATAATGTTCACGAGGATTTCTGTTTGTGTTATGTGTGTTGTGGAATGTATCTTTTAATGCCCTGTAAGTGCAGGCATTGAGCTTACATGGTACGCATGTGACCTAAGAGTGCAAGAGTCCTTTATCATTGATCAATGCTTGGGTAAAAAATATGAATCAACAACTTGTGGGACACACCTCTTTATTGCACAATCTAATTGGCTGAACAAAGAGGTGTGTCTTTATGGTGATTGGAGGTTCGCTTGTGAAACCATAACAAGCCGTGGGAGAAAAGTAGTGCGTGCAAATTAGACGTCACATGACTTGAAATAACTTGACCCAAAAACACACAAACGCACGCAAAGCAGTGTTTGAAAGGTCTTATCTATGGCGGGGATTTGGGTGAGTTGGACAGGTGCAGGGAGAGATTCTACATTCTACTGCTAAAACCTACTAATGCATTCTTACACTCAGTGAAATAGAAAGAGTGTAAATACAAAAAAGCAGCGAGACGGCCAGTTGGCAGCAAAAATGGCAGAACTGTTGTATTTGAACACAAGAAAGCAATCTTCAGTGTGTATCTCTCCTTGAAAAAGCTAGTCTTTTAAAAGCGAAGTAAACTTTTCAAGGATTAAGAAAAGTTATACATCATTAAAGTCAATACTAAAATGAAAGTTCTTATTGTGAAAACAAAAACAAAAAAAAAACAAAAACAAGAAAAAAAGAATAAAAACACTGCTGTATTGATTTTATTTAAGTTTAACGCATTGGCTTGGGATTTCCACAAATCATAAAACTACTTAGAGGGACTTCATATTACAAAGATGTAAATGTTGCATGCTGTCAGTCACGTAATGTGTGTCACGCTAGAAGCATTGCAGCTGATGTTCTGCATAACAGAACAGTAAGAAAGAACAAATATGGCACAATGTGCGTCATAGTTATGTTAACTTATTTCAGTCGAACCAAAAAGATAACCCTGCTTTTAAGGTGGATTAAGCCGGACTTGAGGTCCTAATAAGTGCTTAAGTTATTCAATTTGTATTTTTCTTCTTCTTTTTCTGCTTCTTCTTTTTGCATTTCTACTCTAGAATCGGGAAGGGGAATAAAGTATAACTGTGCTTGACTCGAAAATTGACTTGTCCTCCAAAACATCAAGTTTGCAGATACAATCATTTAGAAAGCAACGCCGAACAAAGGGTTTTGCAACACAAGGCACGGATCCGAATGTTAAATGAAAAATATACAAAATTTACCAGTGGCAGATCCGGTCGGTGAGGATGGCGGAGGTGGGGGTGTCATTTATGGGACGCAATGCTTTCCTCCTACAAATAAAAAATTGACAGTGTTCTTACTGCTTTGAGTGATGAGTATAACCTCCTCCCCCTCTCTCTTTCTCTCTCTCTCTCTCTCTCTCTCTCTCTCTCTCTCTCTCTCTCACTCTGTATCTATCTATCTATCTATCTATCTATCTATCTATCTATCTATCTATCAATCTATCAATCTATCTATCTATCTATCTATCTTTCTATCTTTCTCTCTTTCTCTCTGTCTCTGTCTGCCTGTCTTTCGCTATCTCTCTCTACAATGGTTAGCTAATTTCGTGGGTTAATCCAGTATGTTAACCCAGTCAGTTAAACTAAAGTGGTAACTTCCGTGAATAAAGCTTGTGAATGAATAACAAAAATATTAAGATTACTGTCAATGACACTTAAGTTACGGTAATATTTTACAAAGAAGGGCAAAGTAAATATTATGTTTGGTATAATATCCAGCGCGTACAGCTTCCATTCACTTTGGCAACTTTAATAACAAAGGCAGTGGGTTATATTTATTCAATGTGCTTGATATATTTTAAGTTCCTACAAGTGCTGTTGGTCAAATTATATACTTGGAAAATAATCCATCGAAGGTAAAAGCCAGTGCTTAATGCCTCTTAACAAGGCTTAAATTTTATTTAATGTGCAAAAAAGCAGTGGTTAGGTAATTGGCTAATCTAAGCTAAATTGGAAGATCGCAATGCTTGACCATCAAGTGAATGCTAAAGTGGGATTCTAATTGCACCATCTTCTAAATTAGTTAAAAACAAAGAATTGTGCGGACATAACGTGAAGACTTGCCAAGCCATTTAAATGCACATAACGCAGACATCAGTTATGCAACTTAAGCATACACAGCATTAACACAAATTCACACAAATGAAGTACACCTCTGTAAGCCGTTCTGACTCACTGTGAACCGTTCTGACTCACTGTGAGCCGTTCTGACTCACTATAAGCCTTTTTGACTCACCGTGAGCCCTTCTAACTCACTGTGAGCGGTTCTGACTCACTGTTAAAGGTTCTGACACACCTTGAGCCGTTCTGATTCACTGTGAGCCATTCTGAGTCTCAGTACGGTATTTGATTAATAATTAAAACAAAAGTTAATTCAAAATATTTAATATTTATTAAAAGATGAAATGCAGCGAGAATGTTACAGTCCTGGACTCTATTACTCGAAGAAACCCATTTATTGCATTTACGAGCTTAAAGTTATTTACGTTATTCAGTTATTTACATACAAAGTATTATACACAATTATAATTTACTACATACCACACCAAACCGAATAATATATCCTGAATGTTATAAATATTCTTAAATCATAACTGTGCATATTCCAGAAAACTCCTCCAGACACATAATTTCAGCAGCCTATTTACCGATACATGCCAACAAAGACACTGGTCACCGGGTAACAAACACCAAAAGAAGATAACAAAGGCTTCCCAATTATAACATATTGCTTATGTATTAGAGAACAGGGGGATTGTTGATCATGGCAGCCCCACTAACATTTTTAACACCAAGTCTAGGATATGTATCAATAACCGAAACAAACAAAGGGAAGATTATAACAGATTTTCAGATAACAGAAAGTGGGGCGGGGGTATTCCAAAGATGCCATTCCACATCCCTCCACAGTAGGTAATTCACTGTCTACATATAAATTAAAAAAAAAACATTCAATTTTGTTCTATTTTAGCCTTCTACTCTTTGTCCTTCTGCTTCTGCTAATACATAGACTCAGAAAGACATTGAGCCTGCTTGAAGATTCGGCTGTCATAGCGAATCGGCTGCTGTGTGTCTATTTCTTGCGGCAGTCGGAATTCGGGCACCTGTCATCCTGTATGGAGCATAGGCATGGTATACACAGCAAATGACCGCAGCCTAGCGCCACCTCAAAGAAGCGGCGTTTGCATCGACACATCCGGGCCTCTATCAGTACGCAAAATTCTGCCGCTAGGTAGAGCTGTTGTCGTCGGACTCTGGCAGCGGCACGAATCGCATCTGGTGTAAACAAACCATTTAAAACAGGATGATAACTTATTAGCAAGACACAATGTCATTCAGAATTACACCCTTATCCACTCGACCCCATCCCCCGTACAGGCGCACATTCACATTGGCGAATGAGTTCGCACCCTTTGGGTTTGTGACTGATATGGTATTCGTAAACCTAAGCCCTTTTTATTTAATTAATGGCTTGATTTCATTTTAGCTATAGGAACTGCATGATGGCGAATAATATCTAACGCACGACTCTGACCAAATTACAGTTGTTATATTTATTTTGTCACCCAGATGTGAAAAGAATAATAAAACACCTACCAAACATTTCTCTGTTTCTTGCACGCCCTTGCCGTGCTGCTTTGGATCTCAAACCACGGTGACTATCCTGCATCTCTACATATATCATCATATCCTGAATTGATTACTTTAAAAAGAGTTTACTCAATGCGAACTGGAGGCAGAAATAAAGCAGTTGCGGAATAAGGAAATTAAAGGTACTGCAAAAGTACCACAAAAATACCACAAGAACCATTTGTCAACCACATTTCTTAATTAACCTTTTTTCAAGCCCAAAAGCATATTTTATGTTGTTTTAAATTTAATATAAGCATAACCAAAAATTGCTAAGAAAACGCGAGTACACACCTGCATCGTTATACTGCCCAGAGTCTTTATTGTTCGACTTCTGTTCAAGGCGTTTCCAAGTAAATGACGAATCACTCTTATACGGGACGTTGTTATGACAATACCCATTGAGAAATGGACACCAAGGACTCCGCTGGAAGTGCACACATAATGGATCGACGTGGCGAGCACCCCCGGGCATGGTATTCCAGTTCCCGATACGCACGCCGCAGCAGAAACACTGCACAATATCACCCTCTCCCGTGAAGAAGAAGCCTGCATGGGCTAGCCTTGGTGCTGAGGTGTTATACCGCATGGGTACCCGGCGAGAGAAACTTGCTAAGCGCAACATTTCAAACCTCATGGAGGCCTGTACACAGCTTGGTTCAGACATGATTTAAAAATATTAGAAATACTAATGTATTTCTTTTTTGCAGACTGAGTTGTATGTCCTTTTATTTTTCAAAAGTGACGGTCGCTTTGCTTCTGTCTGAAGCTTTGAAATTAGACTTATGCTATCTGTGTAGATAATAAGTATGTATTTACTGATGTCGATTTTTGTTTTACTTTCTCGGATGTCGTCGTTTTCTAGGTGTAATGGTGGCTTACGAGAGGATGATGTTGGAAGTCTTTCTGTATAAAGCGATGCTTGTCTTTGCAGCAAGGCGGCTTGGTCGTATTCTTCAGCCTCCAGTAGCGTTGCTGACGCAGTGTGTAGTGTTTGTTTTGGAACACTTGAAAATCTTCGTTGTGACCGGATACGGTTGTCATCTAGACATATGCAGGTTATGGAGCCGTGGTGCGAATTGACAAGCGCGTTCTCCAGGTCTACACACCTATCCGCTTCGAGACTTATCTGGCAAGAAAATGGCTCATTGAATTGTTCTTTGGGAGAGCGAAACCCTACGTTCTGCCTTGGAAAATGGAACAGACTGAATTAAACTTATGGCATATGGATGAGCAAGTTCCAAGGCTCTTTGTTGTACTAATAACGACGTGGCCCATTAATCAAATGTCGATAATGATGGCAAATGTTCATTGCCCATCACTCAGTAAACAACTCATGCTTCTGTAACCAAAACAAAAAATACAAGCCATATTAATGTATTTATGTGCGCCTCAATCAAGCGTAACTGGACCAGAATGTAAATTATCATGATGGTACGCTTTTTTCACGAATTAATATTGATGAGAAATGTTATGTATTACATCCGTGATCTATTAATGCGCGATAACATTGTTTTTTTGTAAGATATGTGTTGCTTTCATGAAAAAATTATGGACAAGTCAAGTTAACGATATTGTTACATCAAGAACGTATAATTTTAATCGCTTAGTCAGTGACAAATAATAACTAACCGCTTTCCTAAACATTGATATACCCTCGAGTACGATTTCAGTGATCACAAACATGAGAGATATTTGACTTATTTAAGTGTTACCCAACTTGTCAACATTGAGACATTAAAAGAACATAAAACGTTAAAGTGTGGTTAGCCGCATGTGCTAAGAATCTGACTTGCGGTATTTTCATGATGAATGTTTGAAGTTCACCAACAATGTTGTAAACTAATCGCTGATTTATTAGTGAGAAGTGATACCAAAAATCTTTTACAGTTGTTCGTCGAATTGCGACAAATACTTCACCTCATAAATAAGCATCTGTTTAACGCACCACCAACATCAAGAGCCCTTTAGCTCTCTAAATGCAGGTATGATGAAAGACGTTAATTGAGCACGTTAGTTGATATGTATTACATAGTAAACAATATTCCTATGTTTTTCCCAACACAAACGTTGATTGTTCTGTGTAATCAACACTTCACCTAAGCCATATAACAAACCAGGTATTGATTCATTTCGAGTTAACATGTGGAAATTACTGCCCAGTTACGAAAATGTTGAACTTAAGATCACAATTTTCTTTCTTGCTACTAAATCTTTCTCTCTCTTACCGAAAAATGATAGGCTTGAATGAGGGGAGAGACTTTTAAATTACTTTACACTCAAATACTTTGAAAAGGCATTTACCTTACTATGGTGGCATTGGCAAAGGACAGAAGGGAGGAAACACTTTTAAAAAATTGGCATATAATCACGGATATATGCCAATTGATCTCAATTTCATATATCGTTTAAAAATTCTGTACACTATTATAAAGTTCAAAAGCGTGTCGCAAACGAAGAAATTTGCAAAAGTAAAGTGTGCACGGGATATGTCTAAATAAATTTCCTTTCCCTTTTTGCCATAAAGGGGGTCTTCTTCGCATATTATTTATTTGAAATATTAAAGTTGATTCTTTCGAAATACCACGAAATGCAGCTATAAAGTGTGCTAGATGCGCAGAATTTCAATACCAACGGGGCAGGTAAAAGCAATATGTATTTTTCAGTAAAATGATCTTAATAAATCTGTTATATGATCAGAAATGGGAAATTACATTTTGCAATCACGATATAACTTTATTTGGTTTAACATAACATAACAAACTGGGCGAGACTTTGATATGCTTTGACTTCTATACGTCTATTTAAACGAACGAATGGCATAGTCGATTGATCAGGCCATTCGTAAGACAGTATAGCATGATAAGACCAGAAATAGCTCTTGCACCTTTGAGCTGGCAGTGTCGTGTGGTAATTGCAAAGATAACGAGAACCTTTTTAAAGCAAGATATTATCCACTTGGTTTGCTTTTTCTTTTCAGACAAGACAGCAATGAAAGCAAAATGCTCATAGCAAATCCATTATATGATCAGAAATGCGAAATGAAATTATTTGCAAGCTGGAAACCTTTCTGAAAAAACATATTTCTGCTAATGAATCGGTATCTCTCTATAACCCTTAGCCCTATGCAATGTAATCCGATTTCTTAAACTGAGATTTATTTTCAGTTTATAATGCTTGGATATTTGTCGTCAAGACTCTATGCGCAAAGTTGACACTTATTAGTAAGCCTGAACATACTCATATCTTTTAAAACTTTCGTGCAGAAGAGTCAAAGACCGTCAAAAAAGAACTTATGTTAACAGGCTGTTAGAGACTGGTGTATCCTACGCATGACGTTTTAAATGCAGCAAAATTACAATTCTTTGCTCACAATGGTGCTTCAAGATACGGGGTGAACTAATGACTGCCAGGCACTACTACTACAACATCGGCGGGGGGGGGGGACACCAGACCCAATACACGTTCTAATGAATTAAACAAAAAAACAGCGCTTATGAGGGCGTTGTTGCTCATATTCTGACCACATATCGAAATGGCTTTGCGCGGAAACTGACGTCACTATATGGGGCAGCCTGACGTAACATATAAGCGGTCTCCAGGGTTGGATGGTGCCAATGTTTATGGATATAGAATGTTTAATATGTACTTTTTAAGTACAAAATGTGATTTTTTAAATTTTTGTTTGCTTGGTGTTTATTATATTACTTCGTTTTGTTGCTTCATTAGGAATATTATTCATTTAAAATCGACAAAATGAATCGAATCAATA
Organism: Protula sp. h YS-2021; assembly: GCA_949752745.1. NCBI lineage: Eukaryota > Metazoa > Annelida > Polychaeta > Sabellida > Serpulidae > Protula > Protula sp. h YS-2021. Next base: position 78,322,685 of record OX457028.1, read on the forward strand.
TCTTACTCAAATGGTGCACATTTTCCACTTGTAAATTTCTTGTCCTTCAGCATATTTTGGTGAATGTGATATATGATAAACACTTAAGCAGAAATTAGCCTTGTTACCCCCAATTCCCTATGTTTTAAATACGCACGCTAATCAATAATACTGTCCATAACTTGTCATATCGTTGGCCCTATTTTGCAGCCGTCAAGGTATTTATAGCATTCATTACAAATTGCTTGATTATGTGGTGGCAGCGATGAAAAGTAAGCAATTGCAGCCCCAGTCAGTGTGACCCATAAGGTTTATAAATACGGCTGTATTTGCATATTTTTAAATTTTGTAAATTATTTTTCATTTATACACACTCTTATAAACACGAAATGAAAATAGTTTCATTTCATAAAACATGGTTAGTTAGAAAATATAGATTATAAACAACAACACGTACCTTTTAATAGATGTTTTCTCACAATTTAAGCAGCTGTTTTTATCCAAATGACTTGTTGGTTTCATGATCCATTTTTCCTGCCTTTTTCCCACAAAGTTAGAAATTATGAATGTATGCACTGTTACGATCTAAATACTCGCAACACTTGTGCGAGTGTAAAAAAAATAACTGTATGCTCTTTTTATGCTCCACCTATTGTGTGTGAATGCATAGCTGCAATGAATTCATGCGCATTTTTGGCGTTTTGAAACCTTCCGCTTTAAAATGACTGACAAACTTTCCGTATATTTGAATTATGACCAAAAACTGTAATTTAACTATTTACCAAATCATACATCTAAACTTATCCACAAAACATCCTTAACTTTCAGGCAGACAAGGAATTATTTTCTTGCTCGAACTAACACAAGTCACAGTCATTGTACACAGCGCCTGTCTGTTTAAGAGTAGGCGGAGCTACATTAATGCATGGTAGATATATGGGGATGGTTTATTGCTTGTAGTGTCAGACAACTGAACATAGGTGAACTTTACTAAGGCGCTTGAAATGTGAAACAGCCATCTTATATTTGCAAAGAAAGCCTTCGCACTTATCAATAAAAAGCAGACTTCCATGCCATTTTCGTACAAGATTTGCCATCGTGTAACAAACAATCCCCTGCTTTAGTTAATCGGGCACAGATAATTAACAGCATGGTATAACTATAGGTGACGTATAAGTGATCGCAAAATACCAAGAATAAATGGGTTTCTGTCAGCATTTTTAATTTTAAGTCATTTTGAAAAAAACTTCAAAGATTTACCCCAATGTCCATTTACTCCCAACATTTTTTTAAACATTTGGTTACGAATATTTGGCAACTGTTTTTGTTCATTTTGATTGCTGTTTATTTCAGCTGTTTATTACTGAACTACCCGATGGTAGTTGAGATATTTGAAATTGATGTGCAGGAAACGTTGTTGCTTTTAAAATTTTGCCAGGATGCTTTTAAGACTGCTCTTATTTGAGTAATTATGACGCTGATTGTAATTACGATGAGACTCTGTGTAAGTTTTATTCGGATAATTTATGGTGGTTTTATGATCGCATTATAATCGTTTTGTGATAATTTCACGTGTTTCATGTAATAAATAGAGTCTTTTTCACTTTAAGAGGCCTCTTAAGAAAGGAGTTTTGTACCAAAATAGTACTTTTCCACATGTGTTGCTCTGGATATCAAAGTACGAACAGAGGTATGACATATAAGGTATTGCCAAAACCACAATACCATTGTAATAATGTATATTATGTTAAATTAATTGATTGTTAAGATTAGAACTTAAAACAGGACTAAATCAAAAGTTCATGGGCATTTTAGTACTTTGCGGCTCTGATTCCTCTGTTGATAAAAATAGTAAAAGGCAGCACATACAATTTATCAAGTCAAGTTTTGTCATGTGCGGCACCATCACAAAAATAACCCAATTTTTTTGGACGGTATAAACAAATATTGGCTAAGTTCATTCATGCAAGAATTAATTTTGGCCGCTGCAGAATTGATCTGTTTCGACTTTTTCGCTCTCCAAAACTTTGTCCGAAGTCTCGCACCTCTTTTTTTTAATTTTTGTTTTCTCAGCATATCAGGTGTAGTTGATGGTGAAGGCGTTGAAACCAAACTATCCTTTTTTCATCACATTTTTCTTGCGGTGAGGATGGACCCACAGAAAAAGATGCTTTTGGAGTTTTTAATTCCTTCTTTGTACTTCGAATTTTTGGCGCGGGGTGCGATATTGTAATTTGGGGAGAGGGATTTCGAACATGAAACTCTTATACCAGGCGGCGCCACTGCTGTCTGGATACGCGAAAATGGCTGAGTGTCATATCTTAGTAGTGCACAGTCTTTGAGGCGACCAACATATACTAGGATATCTTGTCCGGGGGCCAAGAATCCTAGGACACGGTATCTTTTTTTCTTTGGTAAAGTATGGCTTAATGGTTAAATAATACGACCTGTAGTTAATTTGAAAAATATAACACCTATATTATCAATTTATAAGTTGCTTTAGAACGTTTGAAGCATTTCTACAATGAAATGCGAGCGTAAAATATCAGGATAAGGTTCTCATAAGCAAGGCCATCTTCAGCACTTTCTCTGCCTTCCGGTGAAATATTTTTTCCTTAAAAATTCTAAACAATCTGCAGACCAGTCGAAGTAGTTACTTGAAATTTGTTAAATAGCTTGGTCGATTATTTTTACTTGCAAGATATGAGGATCAAGGTTATTTTCCCCTCACCTCATATTAGCAGCTGGCACTGATTTCATCATATCTTGCGTCAGTTATTTTTGTGTTGTCGGTTGGTCTCATTTTCTGTCTCATAATGCAGTTTCTAAGCTAATCAGTGTGCTTATGTGCTTATTCAACCAACCGCGTGCTGCTATTTTGCGGGCTTCGAGCGTGAAATATTATGCATGCAGAGTTCAAAGCACTGTTCACATCCCAAACATTATTGTTATAGGGGTGGATGCAATAGCATTTTCCTGTAGCGTGTTGTGTTATAAATCGGAGAGAGAGACAGAGACAGAGAGAGAGAGAGAGAGAGAGAGAGAGAGAGAGAGAGAGAGAGAGAGAGAGAGAGAGAGAGAGGGAGAGAAAGAGAGAGAAGCTGGGCGGGTCATGTCGCAAATATTCTTGTTACAAGAACCGAAACATTCGTTAATCGCGGGTGGCTGGTTTAATACGATCAGTTAGCCCCCCGCCTCTCCTATTACGCCAGTGTAAGGAAACGTTTGGACCCCCAAAATAAATCGACCCCCGGTCGATTTGTTTTAAAACAAACAGACCCCCTCTAGAATGTTTTAACCCCCATATGTTTTGTTTGACTTCTTTATTTCTTTCCACACATGGCCAGCTTATTAGTTTCTTTAATTGAAATAAAAATTATATCATGAATGACGATTTATTTAGCAACTAACATCTACATTTCCAAACACGAAAACACTTCCAACACCACTTACATACAGTCACCAACAATCTGTCATTTTGATTGACCAAATAATACTCTCGTCTGTGTGCTATGTGTTTCCAAGTAAATTCAAAAGGTAGAAAATACTTAAAATAGTATCTAAAAACCATATGCACCTTTTTACTTCCATTTTATTATTTTATTCAAACATGATTATTTGAAGGGGAGTTAATTCATTATAGGGGTGTGTTGGTTATGGCGGACGTTCCTAAAACAAATCGGGGGTCTGTTTGTTTTAAAACAAATCAACTGGGGTCGATTTGCTTGGGGGTCAAAGCGTTTCACTACACCGGGATATCTTTTCAGAACGGTGTCGAAAATTAGCTTGCTGTAAGGATGCTATCAAATGACGTCAACAATTTGCGAATAAAATCGAACCAAGAATTACAGCTGATGTTCTGTCTTCTGAATTTATGAAAGGAAAAGTATGTCAGTCCCGGAAACGTCTAATTTTCTATAGTGACAAATAAATAAAATATAAATAAATAAAACAGAACACAGTAAGTGTAACAACTACAGCAGTACTTGGACGCCGAGCTGCACTGTTCACAGCATCACTCCGAAATAGAATGTTGCATTTTAAAGAAAATTTTCCTTGATCTGAAGCACTGAATTTTTATGAGAATATAAGTGTATGCGTCGTTTATCGGTATTGTTGAGCTATTCCGGTTTTAGTAATAAATTCTTTATGCTATGCTGGATTATCGAACCCCAGATGACTCTTTTCCTTGGTATAACAAATTCAAGAACTAGACTGACACGTAGCGAAATGGCACCCACTTGCAATGGAAGAAGACCAGAGACACAAAATATCTGATCAAAGACAAATCTCTCAGTGTTTTAACATAAATATTAGCTTCCGGTTTATCATCTTTTGTATTTTTCTTGTAAAAGAAGACATTGTACATCGCATCAATCACTCACACATTTACACCAAATACCTTTCAGCAACCTTTCGCAGACACACGGTTTACACTTTGTTAGGTGTCACAGCGCACCCACACAATAATGCAGTTATTTTAACAAATGTTTATAAATTCAATTGCATCTACGACGTAGTAACATTTGGAGGAAAAAAAATAGACATGGAATACAAGAAGTGAGCAGAAGTGTCAAAGGGATTTTCGAAACGTAAATATGGTTTTACTAATGTATGTATGCATAAACAAGGCAGCGAAAGAAAGTAAGATCCTTTTCTTAATTGTCCATGATTGACCAAGATCCCTATTTCCTATTGTTTTTACCATCGTATAAGGTAATGCTATCTGCTAGCATATACATGCTTACTTCATGCATGAAGGACAAATGATCAAAGGCTAAATTGCGGAATCGGGTATCCCATATTCGATATTTTAGAATAAGAAAGAGGAGGTTTTGAGCGTCAAATTTGTTCTTTCTGTGTATGTGTGTGGGTGTGTGAGTGAGAAAGAAACAATTGTCACTTCGGTTCCAAGGGCGGAAAAGATCCATTCCACATTCTTTTCTTAGTTAGCTTAGAATATTCAGGCTAAATTTCGGAATCTGGTATCCCATATTCGATATTTTAAAATAAGAAAAATAAGGTTTTCAGCGTTGTTACAAGATCCTACAGAAATTCAGTAGCGTGAAAGCTTTTAAGACCAAGAAGTTACTATGCTTTTTGCATTATTGTGACTGTTTTAGGACAATTTAAGAACAGGTGGAAATTGCTTTCTTCTAACTTATATTCAGTGCAATTTTTGTCTGATTCAATTTCCCATTTTTTTTTCAGATTTTTGTTACTGACTACCTTGTCTTTTAATATCTTGAACTGGAAGGAAAGTATTTTGCTATCGGGACACAAATCTCTTCAAATTTTGAAATTTTTATTTACTTTTTATCGTAAGGTCCATCCCCTTGTCATTCCACGCTTTCAAGTTAGTGGGGGGTTGACTTACTTGTTTCACTGGTTCTTTATAAAAATATCTTGACTTACAATTTGTTACATTTAAACGCTTACCACTTCTGCTTGCTGAATGCTAGTTAATGTTAGAAAATTTACTTTGATGTTATATTTTCTCGTTAGTTCATCGTATGTCAGCCATCTATTACTTTTATTGATTATTGAAACAATTCCGTTTTGGAACTAGTTTCAGATGGGTTTATTTTCTATAAGTATATCTTGATTGTTCCAGAGTAATTGCTTAGACATTTTCGAGCTTGGAAATATTTCTTTAAAACCTTGATAAAAGGGAGACATGTAAGGGAGTTTTTTACGTCATAGTTGCAATGCATTAGCAGATTTAGGCACGTACCTTTTCTAAGTTATAATTAACTATTTGGGATCACTTTTTGTTGCATAAATTTTGGTAACCAAGCAAGTTTAAGAGCCATATTTACGGTTGAATGCCAATTGCTTTTAGTCCACCTTCATCATAGTTCCTTATTACAGTGGTATGTTTGACTTTCGATGTGGAATAACCCCATAAAATAATGAACTTCATGAAGTCTGCGTCACATCTGATGTTAGAAAGGAAGTAAATTGAGTTAGATATTCCAAGTGACTTAGTTATTAGAATTTCTCCTAACAGACTGAGTCCTCTACAAGACCCCAGCTGGTGAACAATATCCACTTCTATTTCTACGAGATAAATTTCGTATTTCCTGTACTGTGCTCCCTCATTTTCCGCCAAACGCCAGCGTGTTTTATCAACCATACGTTTCACCTGAGATCAACTCGTCTATTAATTACGATGATTTACTTCAAATTTATTCTACAGTAAAGTCCACGGGCCTTCCAAACATTGTATGCGCTCGGAAACCATTGCGACCAAACCTCAGTATATCAAAATAACGGAAAAATTTGTAAAGCTCCCCGGATAACGGCCTTTGTGAGTTTTTGAATATAGGTTTCCATCGGGATATGTGCTACACAGCAATCCCTCCCCCGCTATCAGTCACCATTTTTCTGCTATCGCTGACCCCTAATATGTCAACTTTTATTTACAAACAGAACGTCAGTGTTATGCACTTTTTTGGGTCCGTTCACAGCTGACCTTTCGAATTTTGTCAAACTAATGCGCTTATGACCAGAGATAAAAGAGATTCTGAGCACAAGCGTGTTACAGTAGACTCATCGTTCCCAAGAGGCAGATCAGTTAATGATGGTGTTCCATCGGGTTAGTGGTTTCAAATATCTTTCAAGCTACAACTGTTGATGACTTTATCACGCGGAACGAGCGCGGCTGTTTCATGTACAAAGTAGATCTCAGGCGCGCGTATCGCTCTCTCCAGATAGATGCTCTAGACTGGCCACTGCATTGTTTTTTGTGGGAAAACATGTATTATATCCGTACAGCTGTCGCGTTTGGCAGCAGACATGGCGCTGTTTACTGTCAGTCTGTTACAGATGCGATGTGATGTATCATAGCAGAGAAAACTTACGAAACTGTTAACTTCATCGACGCCATGGCAGGTGCTGACACCCCTGAAATCGCTCACGATGCTTACAAGACTTTGTACCAAATATTGTGTATTATACCAATGGTATACTATAAGATATTTGTTTGTACAACCTCGTTACGACGTTAGGCTTGGAAATTTTCATGGAAATCGGTCATGTATAACGAACGTTATACACTCTTGAAGTTAGTCATATCACGATCCTGTGGGGTGGGAGGTCCTCACTTTCTCACCATGGGTCTGTCCCGACTGCCGCCTAGGGGCCTTTATTGCCCAACAGCGCATCTTCATTTGATAGGAAGCGTAAGCTAATACGAAACGATATCAAAATTATCAACGACGGTCTGCTTATGCGGTAAAAATGGTCTAAAACCAGGCAACAGTTGGGCACTCAGCGCTATATCTTTTTCCACGCAATGCCAAACATCTCGCTATGCCCACGAAGAGCATATCGCGACTTGTTAAATTACTTCCCTGAACGAGAAAACGACCCCCTATTTACAGTTCGCAGATTCCATTCTCTTAAAATATTTACCAAAATAGAAATTCTCTACGCTTTTAAAGAACTGCTGGGTGCTTTGCACTTTTCTATCAAACGGATTATTCTTCATTCCCTGCGCAAGGCTGGCGAACAATTAACTTACGGCATCACTCCTGACATCAAAATAACTATGTTGCCTGGAAACTGGCGATCACACGCCGTTTGGAGTTACGTTTCGATAGACATGCTTAAATTAGTATTGTAGAGATAGTAGCATTCTGGATCTTCCCGCCTTAGCATAATTAATTGTTAAATAACGCTTCCTTCCCTGCATGCTTTAGAATGTTTGGTCAGTGTAACTTTAGCGTCTGAGGGTAAACACAGTTTTTCGGAAAAATATTTAGTTTTATTGCAATATCACAAACAACCCAACAAAACAATTAGCCAAATAGATGGCTATCACCGTCGAACGAGTTAATAATTCCCTTTAAATACATCCACATTTGCAGTATATGACCTTCGCGACTATTTAGAAGTGAAATCAACAACCCCTATTTTCTTTTGGCAACTCCTGTTATTGGCATGTTCAAATATCTTATCTCTTAATTCACCATTTACTTTGTATAGATTTTATATACAATAGCCGCTTGAATAAGTGTAGTTTTTGTTGTGTTATGTACCGTAAAAATAATATTATATCGCCAAACAAATACTCTTTGCTTCGCTGTTTTCAGTCTTAAGAATCAACACTTAACATCTTAGGCGTATTGATAAAATCAAGCAACTTTTCCACTAAACACGGCAGTCCAAATGACCTCTGTATAAGGTATATTTTGATAAAATATTATTTCACAAAAATACTTCAAACTTAAAATGAGACTGCAATAGGCAAAATTAAAAAAGAAATTAAGGGGTAAATTTCATCTTTTTCCCACTTGAAGCTCGAGATCATGGAAAATGATCAGATTTCATTGTTCTCTAATTGCGAAAAATTAAGGCGTTTCTTTCAGCAGAGATTTGAAACACGTTCACACCCCGACCAAACTATTGGCCATATATGCTTTAAAAAAAGAAGTTGGCTGATGGAGAGCAACTTGAGTTAATGAAATATTTGTGTTTGTTGGGTCGGTAATGTTTTGTTATTTCATGTAAAATGATGCAAAACCCAATCTTTTGAAACAATCTGTACATTTGCATAGCGGGAAAACATTTTAGCGGAATGCTATAGGCGATGATAGAAGTTTCTACCGAATACCGACACACAATGAAAGAAATGGCGTTTTATGTTTAGACTTCGTTATTTTAATCTTAAAATGTTTCTTAATATATAAAAGAAAAACAAATGCCTCGAAATAAATTGATACTGTGTTATGTCAAATAAGTGGAGCTTCATGTAAGTGGCATGTCATTGAAAAACTTCATAAAAATATTTAATCATACCTTAAGGGGAAAAATGATAAAAACAACAAAGTTAAGCCCTGGTGGGATTTATTTTTGAAAAACAACCTTTTATAATGTACCTCAAATATCGCTAGATCTGCGACCTAAAACCCTAAGGCAATAAAAGAGATGACGGGTAATTACAGTGATAAAAGAAAGAAAGAACAGGTGTATTTCACGACGAACTGCGCAATGTTAAGTAGTATGTCGATATTTTCAAGGAAAAAATTAACAAGAAAAATGAAAAAAAAAATTACCAACACAAGTGATCCTACAAAAGTCTCAAATCGAAATCACAAATTTTATATCTTCAAAAAGACATGCAAATTTAGGAGTTATTTTCCAGATGCGACTTCCTAAATAAAGTTGCGACCTTCCTAAATAAAAGTTGCGAAAAAATGTTTCGCAGTCGATGACATTACGTCACTACAAAGTATTAATTGGCTTGGAATAACATTGAATAACAGTTACTGCAGTTTCTTTCAATTCATGACAAAAGGCATTCAAATGTTTGCAATCGTCATTCATGTTTTGTTAAGTTCTTTTTCCGCTATTGAATATAGTTTCAGTGTTTTTATCTATCAAAGAATGCAGGAATATATGTCTGTGCCCGCACTCCCCCCCCCCCCATATCAAAATTTGATTCTTTGTGTGATATTATTGCCACTTGGAAACGCTCCCAAGGGTGGGGGCGTGATCGACGTACTTGCTTTCATACCTCCCACTCCCCTAAAAAGAGAAAGAAAGAAAAACGCATTCACACTCTGTATTTCCTACAAAAAGTGGTTCTTTCGGAAATGCAATTGCATTTGATTAAAGAACAGGCGTTATTACAGGCTTAGGACTCTTCTTTTAGGGGTTATTTTATAAAAAAAATCCTTTTTCTTAGAAAATATTTTTGAAATAAGAATTCATTATACTGACGTCAGTCATCTGCCAAGGTTACCCTTGGAAACAATGTAGACAGAAAACTATGTGAAAATAATTCAGACCTTGAATCTGATGAACCGCATATCAATCCCAACAAAAGCTTTGACAGTGATACTGGGCGCAGTGTTTCTAACGCCCAATCACACGTAAAACACTCAGCCCTCGTGCTACAGATTCACACACGGCTCTTCTGTTTGTTCCCACTGCACGTTTTTTGCTCGAGAGTTTCTTTAGTTGTCGCCCAGATTTTAGGCAGAAGTTGCCTCTGGAATTGTCAAAAAATATTGATTGCCATATTGAACATATCTTTTTTTCATTTTATGTTGTTTGAATCATTCGCTTTCTAACAGAAAACTATATTTGAAATATTTCTGAAGATCTAGGATATGGTCGGAAGAATTTTAGCTTAGTGCAGGCTCCTTGCTCGCCTGTGCAACAGCATATCTTGCTCCCTGTACAGCTTCCCACGGGCAACTTCATTTTTTAAATTGCACAAATTGGTTATTATTGCTAAAAATTTCAGATCTCCGTCACAATCATGTCAATTTCACATGGATATGCCATTATGGATTGCTAGTCTTTAGACTATTTAAGATAGCTTTCTTTGTGTTTTTCAAAGTCTTTTGATTTTAGTGAGCAACTGAACCAACTTATTTGTAGAATATCAGACAAATACTTCTAACGATTGTTCAAAACCAGTATCGAAGAGGCCGCCCAGTTTGGCTCTCGTTAAAGAGTTGATGAAATGAATAATTCATTTTAGTTTATTTGTTTGTGGATATATGTGGATATATAAAAGATTATTATTTTCTGCATGTTGACAGCTTTTGATATGGGGGCAATGTGAAAACAGGGGGCAATACAAATTCGATTTCAAATTACCCCTGGGGTAATAAGAAATCGAATTTAAATCAACCCCCGGTAATAAGAAATCGAATTCAAGTTACCTGGCATTGTCCTGAGAAAGAGGTAACTTGAAATCATTACACCGGGGCTTGTGTATGGGATGGAGGGGGGGCTTGCAAGAAACTGTGGTAATAAAAATTTAAACATCCATTACGTGCTACAGTTTATTCCATAAAACAGCATAAATCAGCGTGAAACAATGTCAAAAATAGCGAGAGAGGCGAACGTAACCAATACAGCGTTTATAGCTTTATGGAGCTTGCATCGTTTATAGCAGATATAGCGGTTATAGGGGTAATCTACAACACAAGACAAATTAGGGTAATGAGAATAAAATTCGGCAACTGATTCGACAACCCACTAAGAAATTTATCGTTGAAATTCAAGGTAAACCATAACTGAAATTAAAGCCCAACTTAATAAAACAGTAGATCACCATAATAATCAATCGACTCTAATCATCCTAAATTGAACTGATAACAATTAAGTCGATTTAACAAATAAATATCAACTAAAAATGTTCAAACATTAAAGCTTACCGAATGTTGCTGTTTTCTCCACCCCAATCCTTAATTCATGCAAGTTCTTTATTTCTAAATTCTATTTTAACGCCATGAAGCAAAGGCGGAAAGGGAGACAGGAATGTCAAAAACTCATCTTTTAACCAAACGCAGCATTTTCGCCATACTTCCTCGGAATGATGATGATAGTAAAACTGCTTCCCGTAAGAAAAAAGGAAGCATATTTTTTGGTTATTAGGGCAAGCGTAATAATTTGACTGGACACGGAAATATGAAGCGGCTATTCCCTTGGACGACGGATCTATGAATAGCAACATTCCAGCGGAATCGCCGGCACACGTACAAATAAGGAAATGTTGACGTACACAAGTACAAGTTTTTAAGCCTAGATGGCACCAAATTGACTCAACATGCCAGTATTTTACGCAACCAGTTTAAACGCAGCCATGGCAACCGATATAATGCTTCAAAGGCATGAAAAATCCACGGGAACTATTTTCACGTAACTCACACTGTTACCATGACAACCAAATATCACATGAAGCTCATTTTTTCTCCTAACTAAATAAACAGAGTTGAGAGAGGACAAGCAGACCCTTACAGAGCTTCTTTTCGGAAACTCGTGGTATCATGTTTAACAAAAAATCTGGGATAAACTGCTGGTTGGCTGTCGTTCCCATCGAACTCAAATTCAAACGTAAACGTGCTTTCTAAATTGTTAGGCCCTGTCTAAATTTTGGAGAGGATAGCTTACGTAGTTTTGCTGGCATTGTGTTAACAAAAGATTGCGGACGAAAATCCAAGATGGCTAATGGCAGGTGATTTTCCGACTTCACCTGTTTTAAAGAAATAGCGGAGAAGAACAGACGACATTTTATTTAAATTTTCTGAAGGATGCAAAAATCAATTCCAAGCGTAAAATTGAAATGGTTAAGCAAGCTCTATAATTTGGTGATGATTAGTCAAGTAGTTTTTGTGTAGTGTTCGCAAGACATTGGGGGTGAAATTGGGTCATCAATACCCCGCAGTTCGGAGTTACAATGAATGGACAGGCGGAGTGACGCTAAACATCGAAACACAGCCCCCACCTCCCCGCCCTCGGGCTTAAAGTAAGTGGAAAATAAGTCCATAAAAATCTTTTTATGAAAGCTTCCTTAAAAAGGACAGAACAATGAATGAACGTTTTAGTTTTTTTCTTCAAGTTGTTTTATTGGTACATTTTATACAAATATGAGTGTAAAATTACGCTACACATTACAATGACACGCCAACTGCAATTGTATTTTCTACACAATCCATGTGAAATTGACATGATTGTGACGACGATCACATTAATAGCAGTTTAATGACGGTTCGAATTTTTTCAGGCCACTTTTAGCTGAGCCACTTCCGAAACTGAGTTTGACCTTGGAGATGATTTCGTTTCAGCTTCTCAGCCTGTGTGTTTTAATCGTGACGAGAGTAGAATAGTTTGGCAGGATGATGCAATACTCGTACACATACAGGAAGGGTGCTACACGTTCAACACTCGTCATTGTTACCATAAATGAGTTTAAGTAAATAACGATAGGGCTCTTCCAGAAACAGACTTCCGATCACTTTCTAAGAGTGGCAAGTTCGCCATATTCTAAGGTCATGGTGATGGTTCAAATGAGAAGTCACCACGACGCCGCTGCAGAAAAATGGCAAATATTACGAAATGTTAAAACTGTGTGTAAGCAAACTCCCAGTCTGAAACAACCCGTCCACTGCATCACTTTCGAATTATGTGAACATACCCTTCTTTTGACATGTGTAGATTTATATTTCTGCTGCATACGTTAATTTAGCAACAGTGTGGTGTTAAATATTTCAAAATTAATGGTGAATTTTTTCACATTTTTTAAAGCTTCACAAAATCACAATGTAAGACCACGGTCAATTCAAACCACAATCGATGAGTAGTCGAATACAAAACTGAACCTGGTCATAAGAATATCAAGTCTTTCTCAAGTTTAATGATCATGAGATAAAATTTTAGCAATATGTGGTAAATACTACTTTTCTTGGCACTTTGTGGCCAACCTGTCTACCAACAAAATGACATCATTACCAGGTGTTGAATCGACTTCACGTTTTCCTAGTAACGATCCAAACAAGCTCTTACGCAATGTGTGATACAATAAGACAGATAGAGAAAGAAAGAAAGAAAGAAAGAAAGAGACAGAGACAGAGAGAACGAAAGAAACAATACAGCACTATCAAACAAGAGAATAAAAACAATGAGAACAGAAACAAACAAGCATGAGACAGCAACGACTATGTGTAGGGGATGGCTCTCGGCTTGCATCTGACGACAAACGGTTTAAATACGGTTTGAGACACGCTTCATTTCATTTTAAAAAGCAGTTGCAAATGCCTCAGCCAAGTAATTACCTTAGGCAAGTGTGCAAAATATATCAAAATATTATTTTTATTCTGTTTGTTAGCTCACAGGCAGGCTGCAGAAAAGCACTGAGTGAGTCACCACTCAAAATGAGAGAGTATGACTCGTCCCAAACAGAACATTTCAAATATGGAAGTGGCTATATCCTGGTACAAAAACATATAAGTGTCTATGATGGACGTTGTACGACACAAAGATAGACATGGTACATTTTCTCACCCTTAAACTGCAGCATGAACCTAAAACACACTTGCAAAGATACAGCTTTGTTTCGCTCTCGAAACAGCTGTTGAAAAGATGCTGAATAGATTTGCCTGGAGACTGGATGGGACGTGCATTCTTAAATTACACAAAACGCACGCATTCCTAACAATCGTGAATAGCCAGCAAGCAATACACTAGGATTTTATTCACGTCTAGGCGCCTGATGTGCTCAGAATCAAATTAACTTGTTGCAAAGTATTATTAATTATTAAAATTTTGCCGATATGATAAATATTTATATTTAGCTAAATATTTATCGTATAACAGTATAAAATGCCTTTTATTCATGTGATTAGAAACAAAAACACCAATTTATAAATATGTAACGCTCAAATGGAGAATCCTAAATTCTCTGCTTATCCAACATGTTGTTTATTTGTTAACAGTAAATGTCGCTGAATTCCCATTAAATATGTCTAAAGCCACAGGAGCCGCAATTAAGCATAAAGATATAAAATAACAATCAATATACATGTAATGTCACATCACCGAACTTACAATTAAGTTAAAACAAAGTATTATTTAAAATAAAATTTCTGAAACAAATAAGAAATCAGATATTTTTTGGAGGCTTTTCCTGAAAAGACTATTGATAATTCAAATGTCAAAGAAATTAATATGCTTATTTTTCTTGTAACAAAGGGTGAAAATATGTTGAACAATGTAAATTCTATCTTTTAGTGAAAGAAAAATAAAATTGTTGCGAAGTTGAAATTTTACATTGGCTGTTTATTAAAATATCGGTTGTTTAATGTTAATAATCTGCTGAAACTTAAAAGTTTTAACAATTTAGTTGTATTTTCATTTCTTTACATTTCTTATTTCTAAGGAAAGAAAATAAATTGTTAGTCCGCAACATAAAATGATCTAATAATGAAAAAATTGATTTCTGTGACATTCGATTTATCGGTAGGCTATTCCGCAATAGCCTACCACGAAATATCAGGTTTCTTATTTGTCCTAACTTAAATTTCAGTGTATCACATAGAAGTCATTCAGTTTTGTTCTAACTTAAGAACATTTACAGAGTTTCTTATTATAACGCCATAAACAAAATGCCTTTGCATATATTATAAGAAGCATTAATTCTTGAATGATACTTAGGAAATATAACGTTAATGTTGCTGAGGGAACAGTTCACATGAGTGATGAGTTCTCAAAATTTATGTATTTTTCTCTTTAAAAAGCGCGAAGCAGTACTTTATTTTATAACTTCTACTATCAGTGAAAAAATTAAACTGCCAAAAAATCCCGAAAATACCGCGGGTTTTCTCTTTCATTTTTAACAGAATTGAACAGCAGAACCGTGGTCGGTTTTCGGTACGAACCGTAACACCCCTATTACAAAGGTTTTAAGATGCTATTTTTCCTTAAATCCAAAATTGAAATTGTCTGCCGACTCTGACTTCTCTTTTATTTTAGTGATCACACAAGGGATTACAGACAAAGCCATGTCACATTCTAAGACCCAGTGCTAACATTCCCCTGATCAAGGATTCGCCAATACCAAAAGTTTACCTCTACACCGTCCACATTCAAACACCGTTTTTACAGTTCCCCTTTTTCAAATCAATCACAAAAGGTATATATTGTTTCAAACGTCCCATTTGGGTTCATGAGGGCTCTCACATAAATAACCGTGATAATAATGTGCAGAGCAGGGTGGGATCGAGAAATTATACCGACAAAACTGATATAATTCGTTATAACCGTTATTTTTAAATAGCAGAAGAGCTTGTATGGCTCCAGATAATTCCATCGAATAAACTGTATGTCGTTATATCTGATGTCGTTATATCCTATGTCGTTTTATCCGATGTCGTTATGAGGGAGTACTTCTGTATCCGAAGGTTTGACTCAATGAGAAAGTCACACACTGGACAGCGAAAGTTGACCTGTTTTTAGTAAAAAAGCACCCGAGAAGTAATAAAGAATTGGTGTGTTGGGTTGTTTGTTAACAGAAGTCAACAGAAGTGCAAATCACGCAACACGCGTCTCCTTCTTTACTACGGAAGCACATGCTTTGGTTGTTGCAAATAAAGGTCATAAAAGTGTGACGTGAAGACAGGCTTCTTACATTCCAAACTGACATTGAAACTATGTAATTCATGGCATACAATGCAGCCACAATTTGTGTAATGTTGTACTTTTAAAAATCGCATTATATGCCGTTTTTCTGAGGATGTGTTTTATTATTTCAAAACAACGAATTATCTTAATGGGGAAATTTCCATATAGTTCTCAAGCAGGTCTATTTAAGAAGTAATAATAAATTTATTCTTCGGACTGTTCCGAAAAATGTGCTGGAATGGGGGAGGTGGTAGGGGGACTGGGCCTGTCGTTCAGGATGTTCAACCGGACACAGCGATAGATTTGTTTCCGCATTATACGCATTTGACGCTATATGCCGTATTATATTTCAGAATAGGTGATTTAGTTTCGCTTTGTGTAGAGCGCATTATACTAAATCGATTGTGTGAATTTTCTATTTGGATGTATAGCTTCTGCTGTTTATCTGCCTTAAAAAACAAGATTTTCTTGTAGAATGTAGGAATAAACATTTTTGACACATCAAAATTTGAATGCAATATTAAATTTAAATCACCATAGCGTTCAAAATAATAATGAATTAACCTGTTACATTGTTTTATTTTAGTCAACCTCGCTAACCATGCCAGTCTCAAGGATTATTTTATCACACAAACTTCTTGAGATCTAATACCAGCTTGATAGTAATGGCCAATCATAGATGTCTGTTTGATTTTTGGTGTCTTTTTAGACCATATCAATGCATGACTAAACCTTGTGCCTTTCACTTAATCAAAATCTTAACTGTGACACATCTTAGCGAGTAAACTAGATTTGATATACTCATTGACTTAGTTATTAATATTGTTCCAAAAAGAGTGAGACCGCATTGAGATAACATATTCAATCGCGTTTCCATTATCTCCTAGTTCTATTGAATGACTAATTTGCAACCTTTGCGTTAAATGGGATTTTTGGTTTAGGTCTCCAAGGACCCAGATATACCAGTGTAGTTTTATCAATATTTAACTTTCTGCAATATTTGATTAAAAACTTTTAGATTGCAAATGCTTAATAACAAAAAGCATATCTAATCTGCACTTTACTTTTGGATTTCTGCTATACCATGTAAATTTTTGTGAATTTAGGTGTTTTACTCTCCATATGTCAACTAAACTTAACTTGTACAAAAGATTTTTTAGGTTTTTTAATTTCAAATTTTTATTTCAAGTAATTCCAAAGTAATGTTAAATTCCCTCCCATAATAACGTTTTCCAAACTTAGTTCTTTTGGTAAAAGGTCATAGTACCCTTAGCCTTTGAATTAAAATAACTATAAGTTATTCCTCCTCCCCATTTCATTCCCTAATTATTTGCAATCTCCGATAAAGTATGACTTTCTTGGAAAAAAATCACGATGCGTTTTTTCTCTTAAGAAACCGAACGATCTCCCTGCGCCTACGTTGATCTTGCAAGCCTCTCACATTCAAACAGTGTACATATACCATCATAGACGTTAATGTATAACATTTCCACAGTTTGAGAATGCGTGTTAAGAAATTGCTTAATTGAAAGTACAAATCAGTTTGTACGGCTGTGCTTTTCTTCAACGTGAAATTATCAAATAAAACGAACAGAAAACTAAGTGCATTATATACAGACATCGATTGCATTCTAACATGAAGCATACTAGATATTCTTCCCTAGCCAGTATAGACTCTACTTATAAGTACTGCTTAATTTGCTTAAAAACAAAAATGTAATCAACTCTTAACCTCTCATATTTAACATTGAACTATTGACACATCTCAGATATTTAATCAGGAAAATATAACATCCATGACATCCATTAGCATTTAAGATATTTGTGATTTATATGAAGTGCCAAACCCTTTATAGGAAATTTTTCTGTCGAGCATGCATTAATATTCTTCCAAATCCGTTGGTCCCTGTTCTTGGTTTCGAAAACAACACTTGATCCTTCAAGCCTACTCCGATCCCATCTGTTAACATAGCAATCCACATCACATACCACAAATGCAATTAACACTTACCATATTTATGCTTTATGTGAATTGCCAAACGTTTTATACTGGAGGATTTCTTGTCGAACCTGCATTAACATTCTTCCAAATTTATTGGCCCCTGTTCTTGGTTCGAAAACAACATTGGATCCTTCAAGCCCACTACGGTTACCCAAAAGGAATTCCATCTTTTAGCCTAATACAGATTCTTCTTTCCAGTAGCCAGTTGAAACTTCTCGAGCTTGGCTTTCTGAGTGACTTTTTCAAGTGTGACTTTGAGCATTATCTGCTCATTTGTGTCTGCGAGATCAGAATTACTAAGATTTTGAGGTATTCTAATACGTTTTCTTACCTGTTTTGCCGTATTTGGTTGCTCTGGCGTTACCGTTGAACCTCTTTGCCAAATGATATTGATACATCTGTTCTGCACTTCTGAATTCAATCCCATCATCTTTGATCACGCTTTGACACAAATTTGAGAGTGGTGATAACTTGCCCAAGAAATGAATTTCTTGGTCATTTGTTTTGGTGTAAACGGGTGGTATCTACATCTTTATTCGTCGACAGTTGAAGGATTTCCAGTAATCGACCTTTGTGCCTCACTTTGGCGCCAATCCGGTTTGCTGTGTGATCTGAGCTTTTAGCTAGGTCGACTCTCCTTGAATAACATGAGGCAAGATATCAAACGGGGTTTTCAGTATTGTTTTTCACTAAGTACGTGTTCTTTCATAGAGTGATTGGCAAATCTGACCAGAATCGGCCTGTCGACATTCAGTGTACTTAAAATGATCATGTAAGATTTCTCATCCACGAGTCATTCTACTACAACCAACAAAAGCATTTCACCAGGCTCAGCGTATTTGGCGTATATATATAAAGCAAACATCATTTAGGCAATGCACAGGTGGCCTGTCGGCAGATGCGTGAGGATTGCGTTAATGCTGCTGTGGTCCCTTACGCGTTACATTTCTTGATAAAGACCATTTTTGCTTCCTGTTTTGATAATGAGAATGAAAGCGGACATAGGAAGTGAGGTGCAAAACTTCAGGTCAAGTACTTCAAATCAAATTTGGGTTGGGAGTCCAGGGACCAGTATGGCTAGAGAAGTAGTGAAGACAAAATGACTGATCAGTAAAGAGAAAAATGGTCTGAATCATTAGACTCGCACAACTTTAATAGGCTCTTTGTAAGTCTTCTACTTGTCAGTTGTCAATTAAGGGAATAATGTTCACGAGGATTTCTGTTTGTGTTATGTGTGTTGTGGAATGTATCTTTTAATGCCCTGTAAGTGCAGGCACTGAGCTTACATGGTACGCATGTGACCTAAGAGTGCAAGATTCCTTTATCATTGATCAATGCTTGGGTCCAAAATATGAATCAACAACCTGTGGGACACACCTCTATATTGCATAATCTAATTGGCTGAACAGAGAGGTGTGTCTTTTATGGTGATTTAAGGTTCGCTTGTGAAACCATAACAAGCCGTGGGAGAAAAGTAGTGCAAGCAAATTAGACGTCACATGACTTGAAATAACTTGACCCAAAAACACACATACGCACGCAAAGCAGTGTTTGAAAGGTCTTATCTATGGCGGGGATTTGGGTGAGTTGGACAGGTGCAGGGAGAGATTCTACATTCTACTGCTAAAACCTACTAATGCATTCTTACACTCAGTGAAATAGAAAGAGTGTAAATACAAAAAAGTAGCGAGACGGCCAGTTGGCAGCAAAAATGGCAGGACTGTTGTATTTGAACACAAGAAAGCAATCCTCAGTGTGTATCTCTCCTTGAAAAAGCTGGTCTTTTAAAAGCGAAGTAAACTTTTCAAGGATTAAGAAAAGTTATACATCATCAAAGTCAATACTAAAATGAAAGTTCTTATTGTGAAAACAAAAAAACAAAACAAAAAAAAACAAAAACAAGAAAAAAAAAGAATAAAAACACTGCTGTATTGATTTTATTTACACATTTTTATTTAAGTTTAACGCATTGGCTTGGGATTTCTACAAATCATAAAACTACTTAGAGGGACTTCATATTACAAAGATATAAATGTTGCATGCTGTCAGTCACGTGTGTCACGCTAGAAGCATTGCAGCTGATGTTCTGCATAAAAGAACAGTAAGAAAGAACAAATATGGCACAATGTGCGTCATAGTTATGTTAACTTATTTCAGTCGAACCAAAAAGATAACCCTGCTTTTAAGGTGGATTAAGCCAGACTTAAGGTCCTAATAAGTGCTTAAGTTATTCGATTTGTATTTTTCTTCTTCTTTTTCTGCTTCTTCTTTTTGCATTTTTACTCTAGAATCGGGAAGGGGAATAAAGTATAACTGTGCTTGACTCGAAAATTGACTTGTCCTCCAAAACATCAAGTTTGCAGATACAATCATTTAGAAAGCAACGCCGAACAAAGGGTTTTGCAACACAAGGCACGGATCCGAATGTTAAATAAAAATATACAAAATTTACCAGTGGCAGATCCGGTCGGTGAGGATGACGGAGGTGGGCGTGTCATTTATGGGACGCAATGCTTTCCTCCTACAAATAAAAAATGGACAGTGTTCTTACTGCTTTGAGTGATGAGTATAACCTCCTCCCCCTCTCTCTTTCTCTCTCTCTCTCTCACTCTGTATCTATCCATCTATCTATCTATCTATCTATCTATCTATCTATCTATCTATCTATCTATCTATCTATCAATCTATCAATCTATCTATCTATCTATCTATCTATCTATCTATCTATCTATCTATCTATCTATCTATCTATCTTTCTATCTTTCTCTCTTTCTCTCTGTCTCTGTCTGCCTGTCTTTCGCTATCGCTCTCTACAATGGTTAGCTAATTTCGTGGGTTAATCCAGTATGTTAACCCAGTCAGTTAAACTAAAGTGGTAACTTCCGTGAATAAAGCTTGTGAATGAATAACAAAAATATTAAGATTACTGTCAAAGACACTTAAGTTACGGTAATATTTTAAAAAGAAGGGCAAAGTAAATATTATGTTCGGTATAATATCCAGCGCGTACAGCTTCCATTCACTTTGGCAACTTTAATAACAAAGGCAGTGGGTTATATTTATTCAATGTGCTTGATATATTTTAAGTTCATACAAGTGCTGTTGATCAAATTATATACTTGGAAAATAATCCATCGAAGGTAAAAGCAAGTGCTTAATACCTCTTAACAAGGCTTAGATTTTATTTAATGTGCAAAGCAGTGGTTAGGTAATTGGCTAATCTAAGCTCAATTGGAAGATCGCAATGCTTGACCATCAAGTGAATGCTAAAGTGGGATTCTAATTGCACCATCTTCTAAATTAGTTAAAAACAAAGAATTGTGCGGACATAACGTGAAGACTTGCCAAGCCATTTAAATGCACATAACGCCGACATCAGTTATGCAACTTAAGCATACACAGCATTGACACAAATTCACACAAATGAAGTACACCTCTGTAAGCCGTTCTGACTCACTGTGAACCGTTCTGACTCACTGTGAGCCGTTCTGACTCACTATAAGCCTTTTTGACTCACCGTGAGCCCTTCTAACTCACTGTGAGCGGTTCTGACTCACTGTTAAAGGTTCTGACACACCTTGAGCCGTTCTGATTCACTGTGAGTCATTTTGAGTCTCAGTACGGTATTTGATTAATAATTAAAACAAAAGTTAATACAAAATATTTAATATTTATTAAAAGATGAAATGCAGCGAGAATGTTACAGTCCTGGACTCTATTACTCGAAGAAACCCGTTTATTGCATTTACGAGCTTAAAGTTATTTACGTTATTCAGTTATTTACATACAAAGTATTATACACAATTATAATTTACTACATACCACACCAAACCGAATAATATATCCTGAATGTTATAAGTATTCTTAAATCATAACTGTGCATATTCCAGAAAACTCCTCCAGACACATAATTTCACCAGCCTATTTACCGATACATGCCAACAAAGACACTGGTCACCGGGTAACAAACACCAAAAGAAGATAACAAAGGCTTCCCAATTATAACATATTGCTTATGTATTAGAGAACAGGGGGATTGTTGATCATGGCAGCCCCACTAACATTTTTTAACACCAAGTTTAGGATATGTATCAATAACCGAAACAAACAAAGGGAAGATTATAACAGATTTTAGATAACAGAAAGTGGGGCGGGGGTATTCCAAAGATGCCATTCCACATCCCTCCACAGTAGGTAATTCACTGTCTACATATAAATTACAAAAAAACATTCAATTTTGCTCTATTTTAGCCTACTACTCTTTGTCCTTCTGCTTCTGCTACTACATCGACTCAGAAAGACATTGAGCCTGCTTGAAGATTCGGCTGTCATAGCGAATCGGCTGCTGTGTTTCTATTTCTTTGCGGCAGTCGGAATTCGGGCACCTGTCATCCTGTATGGAGCATAGGCATGGTATACACAGCAAATGACCGCAGCCTAGGGCCACCTCATGGAAGCGGCGTTTGCATCGACACATCCGGGTTTCTATCAGTACGCAAAATTCTGCCGCTAGGTAGAGCTGTTGTCGTCGGACTCTGGCATCTGGTGTAAACAAACCATTTAAAACAGGATGATAACTTATTAGCAAGACACAATGTCATTCAGAATTACACCCTTATCCACTCGACCCCATCCCCCGTACAGGCGCACATTCACATGGGGAATGAGTTCGCACCCTTTCAAATAGATTTGAATAACATTTTTGCAAACATTCACTCCTTAAACACTGCACATGCCTGTTTAAGTTTGCATCTGTAAGGCGATATTTTTACAACTGATTACTCTAGCGGTGTAGGGTTTGTGTTGATATAGCATTCGTAAACCTAAGCCCTTTTTATTTAATTAATGGCTTGATTTCATTTAGCTATAGAAATTGCATGATGGCGAATAATATCTAACGCACGACTCTGACTAAATTACAGTTGTTATATTTATTTTGTCACCTAGACGTGAAAAGAATAATAAAACACCTACCAAACATTTCTCTGTTTCTTGCACGCCCTTGCCGTGCTGCTTTGGATCTCAAACCACGGTGACTATCCTGCATCTCTACATATATCATCATATACTGAATTGATTATTTTAAAAAGAGTTTACTCAATGCGAACTGGAGGCAGAAATGAAGCAGTTGCGGACTAAGGAAATTAAAGGTACTGCAAAAGTACAACAAAAATACCACAAGAACCATTTGTCAACCACATTTCTTAATTAACCTTTTTTCAAGCCCAAAAGCATATTTTATGTTGTTTTAAATTTAATATAAGAATAACCAAAAATTGTAAAGAAAACGCGAGTACACACCTGCATCGTTATACTGCCCAGAATCTTTATTGTTCGACTTCTGTTCAAGGCGTTTCCAAGTAAATGACGAATCACTCTTATACGGGACGTTGTTATGACAATACCCATTGAGAAATGGACACCAAGGACTCCGCTCGAAGTGCACACGTAATGGATCGACGTGGCGAGCACCCCCGGGCATGGTATTCCAGTTCCCGATACGCACGCCGCAGCAGAAACACTGCACAATATCACCCTCTCCCGTGAAGAAGAAGCCTGCATGGGCTAGCCTTGGTGCTGAGGTGTTATACCGCATGGGTACCCGGCGAGAGAAACTTGCTAAGCGCAACATTTCAAACCTCATGGAGGCCTGTACACAGCTTGTTTCAGACATGATTGGTTCAGATAATAAGTATGTATTTACTGATGTCGATTTTTGTTTTACTTTCTCGGATGTCGTCGTTTCCTAGGTGTAATGGTGGTTTACGAGAGGGTAATGTTAGAAGTCTTTCTGCATAAAACGAAGCTTGTCTTTGCAGCAAGGTGGCTTGGTCGTATTCTTCCGTCTCCAGGAGCGTCACTGATGCTATGTGTAGTGTTTGTTTCGGAACACTTGAAAATCTTAGTTGTGACTGGATACGGTTGTCATCTAAACATATGGAGGTTATGAAGCCGTGTTGAGAAGTGACAAGAGCGTCCTCCGGGTGTACACACCTATCCGCTTCGAGACTTATCTGGCAAGAAAACGGCTCATTGAATTTTCCTGGCGGGGAGCGAATCCTACTCTCTGTCTTGGAAATGGAACAGACTGAACAAAAGTTATGACAGATAGAAGTTCCAAGGCTCTTTGCTGTACTAGTAACGACGTGGCCCATTAACCAAATATCGCTAGTGATGGCAACTGTTCATTTCACATCATTCAGTAAACAACTCTGCAAACAGCTTCTGCAACCACAACAAAAATACAAGTTATATTTATATATTTATGTGCGCCTTAATCAAGTACAACTGGACCAGAAAGTAAATTATCACGATGCTACGCTTTTTTCACGAATTAATATTGATGAGAAATGTTATGTATTACATTCTTGATCTATTAATGCGCGATAACATTGTGTTTCGCAAGATATGTGTTGTTTTGATGAAAAAATTATCAAATAATGGCCAAGTCAAGTTAACGTTATTGTTGCATCAAGAACGTATAATTTTACTCACTTAGTAAACCTAACCGATTTCCTAAACATTGATATACCCTCAGTAATCACAAACATGAGAGATATTTGACCTTTTTAAATGTAAACCAACTTGACAACACTGAGGCATTAAAAGAACATAAAACGTGGTCAGTGTGGCTAGCCGCATGTAGGAAGAATCTGACTTGCGATATTTTCATGATGAATGTTTGAAGGTTACCCACAATGTTGTAAACTATTCGCTGATTTATTAGTGAGAAGTGATAAAATCTTTCACAGTTGATCGCCGTGCTGAGACAAATACTTCACCTCGTAAATAAGCATCTGTTTAACGCACCAAAAACATCAAGAACCCTTTAACTTTTTAAATGCAGGTATGATGATAGACGGACAAACCAGCACGTTGATTGATAGGTATTCCATAGTCAAAAATATTCCTATGTTGACCGGAACACTAGCTTTGATTGTTCTGTGTAATCAACACGTCACCTAGGCCACGTAACAAACCAGGTGTTGATTCGTTTTGAGTTACTTGAAGAAATTATCGTCCAGTTAAAAAATATTGAACTAAAGGTCAAAATTTTCTTTCTTCTTACCAACTCTTTCTACCTCTTACTGAACAATGATAGACATCACGGCTTCCTTGACTGACGGAAAATGCTTTTAAATTTAATTTTCTGCACTCAGTTATTTATAAAATTCATCTACCTACCTAGAGTGGCGTAAGCAAAGGAAGAAAGGAAGGAAGGAGATAATTTTAAAAATTTGCTTAAAATCACGGCTTTATCCCATTGATCTATTTAGTATATCGTTTGAAAATTCTATACACAATTATAAAGTTTCAAAGCGTGTTGCAAACGAACAACTTTGCAAAAGAAAACTGTGCCTGGGATATACGTAAATAAAATTCCTTTCCCCCTTTTTGGCATGGGAAAACAAGAGGAAGGTTCAGCCCAAGGATGCATTTTTTCCATTATTTTGTTCCTGATGAAGTTAAATAGCATCCGACATGCCGTGAAACAGGAGATAGACAGCTCACTCTTTGTCGGTGATTTCGCAAAATCTTGCAAAGGCAAGAACATGAATCTAATACAGCAACGCTTGCAGCAGAACATTCACTCACTGCAAACATGGGCGAACCAAACGGTTTTAAATTCTCACCAACCAAAACAGCCTGCATGCATTTATGCAATAAACGTAAAGAACACGACGATCCCGTTCTATACATTTCTGGCATTCAGATACCTCTTGTTAAAGAAAGCAAATTTATGCGTTTACTCTTCGACTCCAAGCTAAGCTTTATCCCACACATCAAAGAACTCAAAAGAAAATGTCAAAAATAACTCAACCTTCTAAGAGTAATAGCTTCCCAAGACTGCGGCACAGATTGGGATACAAAATTTATGCTTTACCGAGCCTTGATACGGTCTAGATTAGACTATGGCAGCATTGTTTATGGATCAGCAAGATCTTCATATCTAAAAATGCTGGACCCGATACAAAATCAAGGTTTAGGACTGTGTCTAAATGCTTTTAGAACATCACCAGCAGGAAGCCTACATGTGGAGGCAAATGAACAGCCTCTTAGCATTCGTCGAATTAAACTCGCCATGCAGTACAAAGCTTTATGTAAATGAGAAGAATCCCACGTACAACTCAGTTTTTGGATCAGATTTTTCCGCTTCCACGAAAGATTCCATACCGTAATACCTCCACGACATAGTCGAGAAAGCTGCATAAAAGGCTCTAAATGACAATTGTACTGATATGCTCAGAAAGCTTTCGATTTTAAATACCACATCACAAGATACACAAAAAGACTATGGCAAGAAAGATGACATAAATAAATAATCAACAAGCTGTGTCAAACTAACGCCTTAGTCGGGCAAAATCCCTCGCCACTAAACAGTGTACGAGATGAAATGGTTTACCATAGAGCCAGAATATGACATACATATGTAACCAACAAGCATCGTCAAGAGCCGAGCCGGCACGCAACTGTGTCAGGTGTCGGTAACCTTACACAGTGAAACATATTTTAATATGCTATTTACGTACGCCTGCTTAAACAAACGAATGGCATAGTCGATTGATCAGGTCGTTCTTAAAACAGTATAAAATAAGAACCTCGAGCACCATTGAGATAGCTGTGTCGTATGGCAATTTATCATTGCAAAGATAAATGTTGCCGTTTTTCAAAAGCGAGATATTATCCACTGGGTTTGATTTTTGATAATGATTATGTTATTTTGAACTGAAGTACAAGATACAAGTTACAAGCCCTGTATAAATTACAGCATATTTGTGTACATCATTATGTGAGATCTAACCCATTTAGGCTAACCAACATAAACATAAAGTGCTGAATTCTCTTCCTCTCCCACTGATTCCAGTGTTCACCTCGTTACTTTAGGGAATTCACTATGCTCTCTTTATGATGCTTGTTTTTCTGTCAACTGGCACTTTTGCGACGCTTTGATGTATATATTATTTTATGCGAATAATCCTGCCAGACCTTGGCATATCGTCGCCTACATTTGCAGCAGTCAAGGTGCTTATAGCGTTTATTTTATATTGCTTGAAAATGTGGTGGCATCGATGAAAACCAAACAATTGCACCATCTGCTAGTGTGTCCCGTAAGGGTCATAATACGACTGCATTGTTAAAATATTTTTCATTTAGACACTCTTATTAACACGAAGTGAAAAATAGTTTCATTTAATAAAATGGATAAAAATAGTAGCAGCGATGATTATAAACAGCAAAAAATACCTTTTATTAAATGTTTTCTCACAATTTAAGTAGCAGTTTTAATCCAATCAGATTGTTCGTTTCATGATCCAGGCTTGCAGCATTCAGGATAATACTAGCTATCTAAAAAACAAGCTACTTTTGCCTTTTTCGTACAAAATTTGATGTAATGTGTCACAAATCAAAGTACAATATAGAAATGTGTGCATATAACACTGTTAAACTCGAAATACTTGCACCACTCGTGTGAGTCAGCTCTTTATATATGGACCGACTATGCACCGCGCAGCTGCAACCACGTTTTTGAAAGCTTCCGCTTTAGAATAACTGACAAACTTTCCGTATATTTGAATTATTAGAATTATTACCAAAAACTGAAATTTAACTATTTACAAAGTTATACATCTAAATTGATCCATAAGAAAGCCTTAACTTTAAAGTAGACAGTGGACTCTTTTTTTGTTGCGCGACACAACACATGTATACAGTATCGGTCTGGTAAAGAGTAGGCGGAGCTAAACTAATATATGGTACATATATGGGGGTGGCTTAGTGCTCGAAGTGACAACTACAGAAGGCACAATCAAAAGCTTTACATCAACACCACACCATTATAGCATTCCTAAGCCGTATTCATAAGTTGTCATTCAGTAAATTAAGCCAAATAAACCAAACCACATTTTTAACATCTGATCAGGTAAACTGGATAACAGTCTGGTGTAGCGTTTTCGGTACAATAGTCAGAATTTGGCGACGAAAACGATTCGACTGTTTTGAAGCGTATGAATCTGACACAGATCTCTTAACTACTACTTCAGTCATAATGTCGATTATATATATGGTAAAGCGTACAGTGAATATTATAGAAGTGTCGAGTACTGCAAGATCGGAGAGATTCCTGTTATGCCGTCGGTGCTATAAATTAGTCAAGGGCTTAAAAGTGTAATTGACGTCATTCACATATAATTCAAGTAGTGTCCAACTTTAATTGATTTTTGCAGTCTCCATAGTCCAGTTTGCTCCTGCTCCTTGCTTCTGCCTTCACAGCTGTTTGTACAGGTCACCGAGATAATTCTTAAGTAATGCTGATTGGGACCAATGGGTCGAAAAGCAGTGCAAAATCGCTGTATCCTTAACCGTTCTCATGATAATGGTAAAACAAGAAAAAGCGCGAAATATTTATCTATAATATTTGATTCCTTCCGCACGTTATCCTTAAATGTATTTCTTCGTGCGTATACGTATATATGATGCTGGTACATTTAAAAGGATGGCTTGGACATAGACTGTACTATGTGTATAAATTATTCACTTTAATTTTCATATTACATGTAGAATGTTTTAGACTGACTAATTGATTAATTTAAAGCAAACGTCAAATATCAATATATTACGTACAAAGCTAAATATTAATTTTGATAAAGTTTAAATTTTCTTTTTTCCATCTTAACCGTTGTAAACAAAATACCTTTATTTTGAAGTATATGTCCATGTATTGGTTTTGAAGCAACAGTGCTGTAAGGTTTTCAAACATGATTTAAAAGTTAAAACTATATCTTTTATAACTTTTTAAGAGCTGCATCTTTAAAATAAACGTTTGTGATATTTGATATCTAGTATTTGATATTCAATTTATTTAGATGGATATGATTTCAAGAGTAAAATGTCTCACTACAGCTGGCCTCTATCGTTTTTTGCTGTAAAATAATATTTTAAAGGGAAATAATTAAAGTTTATTTTGGTCTTATTTTGACTATTTTAAAATCTTTTCTACTTAATTTATTTTATTCTTAATTTATCCCACTTAATCTATTCCACTTGGAGAGATTTATTCAAATATAATTGAAAAGAGATTTGAAGGAGGAGCCTCAATGATATTTTAAGGTTCACTTTGAGAGTAGGCAATGTGGCTCGAGGGTCTTGCAATTAACACCTTACTAATCGAATCGGCGCTAGGCTATAAAGCAGGTGAATCTTAATCATGATAAAGTTGTTAAAAACACCGGCACGGTATTATGCCCTAAAATTGCAAACCTCGTAAGTATAACACGTTGCATAAACATTGGGTAACACTCGTGACAAGAAGTTGGGTCAAAGTTGAGACTTTGCAGATTATGAAAGCTAAACTCTTTTTAAATACAGGTTAAAGCATGGGCGTTAAACTGATATTGGATGAAAAGGTTTGTGTGTATGTTTGTGTGCAGCACCATGGGTGTTGGAGAGAGAGATGGGAGAGACAAAGAGAAAGACAAACAGAGAGAGAGGGGGGAACAGAGGTAGGAAGGGGATAGAGAAAGGAAGGAGAGAAAAAGAGAGAAAAGAGACAGTGAGGAAGGGGGAAGAGAAAGACAGAGAGAGAGAGGACAGAGATAGATGAGAGAGAGGGGAGAGAGGGGGGATAGTAAGACAGAGATAGGGAGAGAGGGCTTAGAGAGAGGGAGAGGGAGAGAGGGGGAGAGGGAGAGGGAGAGGGAGAGAGGGAACAGAGAGAGAGAGAGAGAGAGAGAGAGAGAGAGAGAGAGAGAGAGAGAGAGAGAGGGGATAGAAGGAGAGATGAGAGAGAGAGGAGACAGAGACAGGGGTATAGAGGGAGAGAGATGAGAGAGAGGGGAGCGAGACAGAGAGACAGACAGACAGACAGACAGAGGGGGAGAGGGGAGAGAGGGAGAGGGAGAGAGGGGAGGGAGAGAGAAAGACACATACACAGATAGAGAGAGAGAGAGAGAGAGGGTGGAGAAAGACAGAGATAGGAGGAGAGAGAGAGGGGATAGAGAGAGGGGAGAGACAGAGAGAGAGAGAGGGGGAGAGACAGGGAGAGGGAGAGTGGAAGAAAGAGGGAGGGAGGGGATAGAGAGAGACAAATGAGAGGTCAAGAGAAAGGAGAGAGAGGGGTAGAGACAGAGAGAGAAAGAGACAGGGAGAGACAGGGGGTTAGAGAGAGAGCAAGGGAAGAGACAGAGAGAGGGGAGAGGTATAGAGAGAGGGGGATAGAGAGACATGGGGAGAGACAGGGAGAGAGAGGGGTAACAGAAAGAGGGGGGACAGATGGAAGGGGAGAGAGGGGAGGAGAGAGAGAAAGAGATATAGACACACACAGATAGAGAGATAGAGAGAGAAAGAGAGAAGGAGAGGGAGAGAGAGTAACGCAGAGGAGCTGCAATCTACACTTCTTTTTCTAGTTACACTGCATAGATCCAATCTTAGTCAATGGCATTTAATAAAGGGCGTCTGCCCCGTAACGACTGTGACAACAAAGTTAAATGCTGAAGTACGCAATGTTCCTAAAACAGCATATAATATTTATACTTTTATTTTCCAATTGGTGGGAAATGCAATATACTGAATGAAAATATTCCTTATTTTAGCAAAATTTATGCTCCGTCCGGACCGCATCTGGCTTCATAATTGTTCTTCATATTTGTTTTTTTTCATATGAAATGGTAACAGGGTTGAAACCAAGTGGCCCCCTCGGACGTAGATAGTAAATTTACCTTGGCCTCTAGCTATTATTATTGAAATTACAGTTTTATCTAATGTATACGTTTTTAGCAAAAGTAATAGTGACTTGTGACATTAATTATAGCACTTATGTGTTACATAAAACAAGCGTATTTAAAGGTTGAAATTTTAAAATAGACACAATTCTTCGTGTTTTAAAAAGGGTCTAACTAATTTGAACTACTTAGGGACAAAGTGCATTTTTGAATTTTATTATGTAGTCTTTTTCATCGTAAATTCACTCTAATTCTTTACCTTAAAATGTACGAACTAAGTGGCCTGTGTGATCTTTGTGCTTTGTGTGATCTGTCACTTATATGACTTGTGTCACCTGTGTGACAAATGTGTTGTATTACCTATGTGACCTCGTAAGTTCAAGCAAATCTACCTGCCGATGATGTGTCAGCGGTCATTGGCCCTGATGTCGCGCTTCAGGAAATCTTGCGGTATGTAGTCCATCCTGAGGGCGAAGTCTAGTTCAGCTAGCTCTTGTGGACGAAGCTATTCTGCATTGAGAACTTGTTCCCCTTCTGAAGCACAGTGACCGGACCCATGTTGTTTCGACCATGAATGCTACATCGCCTGGTTGTGCCTTTCTTCCTTTTGTACTTCAGAACATAAGTGTGGCTGATGCTGTCTGTGAGCTTCGGTTTTCCGCGCTGGGACAACTGCTCTTGGATCTTAAAGGTGAGCGGAAGTGGCCCAGTGTTGCCATCTTCGTGTAGGTCCTGAAGTGGTGATCTGAAATGGAAGATTTGTCGGCGAGTAGGTCTGGCCCATCGACGGATCTGCCGCCCTCGGTCACGGAGGTCTGCCTATCTGTCATTCTCATCGGTCAAGACGAAGTCAAGGGTTGGTTCAGCTTCACGATATGGCTCTCTGTGAACCTATCCACAAGAATGGCTAGATCTGTCTTCGACCTCGGATACGCCGGGAGGGCCATTGGCGGAT
Organism: Protula sp. h YS-2021; assembly: GCA_949752745.1. Lineage (NCBI taxonomy): Eukaryota > Metazoa > Annelida > Polychaeta > Sabellida > Serpulidae > Protula > Protula sp. h YS-2021. Next base: position 78,354,258 of record OX457028.1, read on the forward strand.
CTAAGACTGTCATCACTGGCAAAGGCACTCGTATATCTTGCATGAAATTCTTCCGTCTTGGGGTGCTTTCCGCCCTTGGCACGGATGCCGCCCCATCTGAAACAAAGTACACGGATTAAATTGATAATTACAATTTGTAATAATCGTTATTGGACTCGAATTAACTAATTTTACTCTAATTTTACTATAATTTCAATTTAGCCATTGAACTGATTACGTTAATAATTGCAATTTGCATTAATCGATATTAAACTCCAGCTATTGAAATTATTATACTAGTAATTGCAATTTTCAATTGAGACAATTACACACGATAGGCTCTGGTTATCCTCGATTGCATTACAGACTTGCACTTTGCGTAATCGCTGAGAGCAAAACAAATGACAAGCTCACCGATTCCATGATTCCATCTCGATCTTCGTGCAGGATGTGCTCTTTGCAGGAAGAACAGAAGAAGTTCAGGACCCTTTTTTTCTGTTGAAAAAGAATAAGTAAAAAGTTTAAGTAGTACAGCATAATTACAACTTAAATTCTTAAGTGAAACTCCATCTAATCCATTCTTCATTATTAACTGCAATTTGAAAAAAAAAACAACAACTGTTGTTAAGTCCACCAAGTTCCATACCAGGAACTGTCGTTCCGCAAATTGTTTTTCGGACTGTTTAAATATATGTGTCGTAGTTTTATGGGTATCAACTTTGTTATCGAAATATGTTTAGTTTGGTATCGTTTTGTTCATCAGAGTATGCTCTTTACAATGCGCTTTTTAAAATTGCTTTAAAATTTAATTTCGGGTTATAGATTAAGTTTTAATAATTTTTTAAATTCGAAAGTCGATTGCACTCCTGTAATTGGGGTTAACACCTGCCCCTAATTGCAATTAGTGTCAGCGTCGCACGGCACCTCCAGTGTTAAGATTAATTTGGCCTGCTCGCTAATCTCAACAGCGTTTACTCGGTCAGGGCGGGTGGCTTGCCTTACTCGTTAACCTTAGCCAATCACCTAGAACCAAATTACTCCGGTGAATCCGAAGCGTATATAATCGGCGTTTTTAGGTGTAAAAATCAGTACAACTTGAAATCATAACAGTTTATGCTCTACGACAAATAATCAACGGATTTGAATTCATTTGCGAGCTTCACAGTGGATAACAACGATAGCGGAATATTGTTAAATTACTGTGAAAATAACAAGAATTCAAGTGGAAACTGTAAATTTCATAGGAGTCTAAGGAATAGTTAACAGTATTTCAGGCTTGCAGATTGAACGACCGCAATATCTAGTATGTTCTGTCATGTTACTAGTACACATTAAGGCTAAATTGTAGCATTTTTGCGGGCGTCTTGTGTTGATTTTAGTCAGAAAACTTCTTGCGTTCGGACCCTCTATACGGCTTCGAGTGTTTGCATTACGTTTAGAATTATATTTTCACATTTTCCTAATTGTTGTCCATTCTCTGTTATGACGCAGAAAATCAGTGTCCGAAGTCAACGTCCAACGCGGAATAAAACTTGCACTGCATTACTCAATTGCTAGTCTTTCTTATTTGAAATAATAAATTAGAGCCGAATAAATTCAGGTGGTTTTGAGTAACACATGAGTCCAACGGACTTAGCGACTGTAATTTAAGTTTTGCTTTTATTAGGTTATTTACTTCTTCGGAAATATTAAAATATAGATCTCATACCCGTTGTAAACTTCTTGAGAAATGCCAGAACCACATTTTCTATGTTGAAACCATCGCATTCAATAATTTTATCATTTGTTGTCGAGGACAAAAAACGGTGTATTTGTTGAATGCTAAGATGCTGTCCTCAGTTTGTCCGAATTGCTGCTATTCTTTGTTTGTTCCAATGTTGACTTCTTTGCTGTGGTGTAGGCTGGCCTCTGTCATGTCTGGAACCAAGCAAAAGATCATAGTGTATAAGTGGCTTATTCGAAAAAAAATACTATTCATTCCAGAACACTGAAAACCTGTACTGAGCCAAGCTATTTGCCACAGAATGGATTATATAGACGCATCCGAGCACGCGTGAACCAGGGGCGACTCAGCACGGTACCGAGACGCACCCAGGCTTGGTCATGCACCAGGAACCAAGAACTCTGATGATGCATGGTCCTCGGTTCTCTGAACCAGACGTACCAGGCTTCGGTGACCCGCCAAGGCTTGGTAGTACGTTGGTACTTGGTAGCTATCAAGGCCCTAGATGGGCCTTGGTAACCAGCCCTCTTGCTCAGAAACGAGTAAGGAGATGGAACTCCGTACTTGACTTAACCCAGAGTGCAGAGCGTGCACGGCAAGCCGTAAGCATTGGCATCTGCAGCGACCCAGACGGTTGAAAATTAACCCCTCTGCGTTCAGGCAGTTCCAAGCAACTCCATACTGCTCTGGAGTTGCGATCAGCCTGCTAGACTACGCAGCGCGGTCTGTAGGTGACCAAGATGCAGCAAGCAGCTTGAGAGCAGGACACACGTCAGCAATTTGAAATGATCTGTTCTCCGTAAGAGTCGTAAGAAAGTACGCCCATATACTGGTAAACGATAGAGACCTACGAGTAAGAATTTTCGGGAAGAAATACGATACCCCCGTAATGCAAACTCGGAATACTAGCAGAAATTAAATTAATCAAAATACCGAAAATATTCCCTGAAATCAATTTCGGCAGAAATTGTGTGGAGTTAGGGGGGGGGGGGGAGATGGTAGTGGCGATTATATTTTTCCGGCGTGTGTGTATTATGGGGAGAGGGGTGTTCATCTGCCTTTTTTTTGGGGGGGGGGGTTATCCACCTCAATTCATGACCAGAAAACTTGTTAAATACAAAGAGCATAAAGGATATTCATCAAATAAATTCCTTCTGCAAACAAACACAAAAAATTCCAAGCGGATCCAGGGGGTAGTTGTTGCAACCCCCATCCCCCCGAAAAATCGAAAATATTTGCAGATGTTGACTGATAAACTTTGGGTTATCTGGGAAAAAAATTACTGTTAAAACTGTTAAGATTTCAGCAGCTGAACCTCTCCCCCCACACAAACTTCCCGAAATGTAGGATTCGCCCCTGCTCTCTCCCGCACCAAAAAATAAATTGAACCTAAAAAATGGTGCATACAAGTAACAGGAGCTATCGGTATTAATATGTTTATGTATATTTTCTTAAATTTAGATCACACCACCAAAATGGCAACATGCGCCTTCAATTCGTCACCAATACAATTTAAAATTCTTCATTGCTGAAAAACACGATAACACAAACGGGAATTTGTGCCATGTTGCACACTCCGTCTTTACAAATTTCTTTCTTTGTTATGAGGCTCCTCACACAAAAACATGACATCACCATCTTCAATACAAGTACACACATCCAATAAATTTTCCGGCGGTATCAGACATGTGCGCAGACACTTTGCACACTTTTATGTGTGGCAATGTGATTTCCATGAAATTTCCGGTTAAATGCTTCGGCATTCTCGTTTTTTTTGCTCAAACAAATTGAAATTACAAACAAGAAACTTTTCAATACATACCATTTTCTCATGCCCCTCTTCCCCAAACCATCTTATACGTCCAAGGGCTATTTCCCCATTCGAATCAATAAACTTGGCGATATGTGAATTTCTCTTTGTTACACGCCTGTACTCGCGCGAGTGAAACATGATCCCGCCCTTTTGTAAAAGCACAAATTTTGAATCGTTTTTTTTTTAAAATATCCACATATCTTGTTTCGCGTGATGTCATCTATCTTCTGAATGTAATTTTTACAAATTTGTTATATATTAGAGTTACAAATTGGTTACAAACTAGTTATAAATTTCCTCAAATCATGTAATTATAAATTACACGGCTGATTTGTAATTATAAATTAGTTACAAATTGCAGTTATAAATTAGGCTTTTTTTCGTTTGGGAAATTTACGAAAGAAGCCGTATGAAAGTACAGATAAGCGAGTTTGGAGCTTTTACGAAGTAAAACGATACTTGCCTTTACACGAGAATTTCTCAGCCTCGAAACCCCTCTGATGGCGTCAATTTTTAATTTGCATAAACATCGTAAGGACTCTGAAGAGTCTCTCTGTTCATTCGATTGCATGTTCGTTTTGGGTGTTTATAAGCTCGAAAAACCGTTTGATGCGAAAAATGAAAATGTGTATACTATTTGCAATTGTGTATACAATTAAACAGTTATTATTTATTTCTAGACATTAAGTTACATGAATACGCAAAGGAATCTTTCTTTTTGAGATTCGTTTACCAGACAGGTCAAAGATCCCAGATTTTTTTACTCTGCTATGTTCATGGTATATAGAATTATCGACTGTTGTCCGTTGTAGCTAGGTTTTTTCTTGCACTGAATGTTCAGAATGCTATAAGTAGGTGTGAAACACCGTTTTCACGCCACTTGATGACGTCATACTGTCTGGAAGTGACGTCATACTGTCTGGAAGTGACGTCATCATGTCTGGACCGGAAGTGCTGTCTGGACCGGAAGTGCTGTCTGGACCGGAAGTGCTGTCTGGACCGGAAGTGACGTCATGATAAGCGTAAGGATAAGCGCGACCATCCATGACGTCATAATGAGGTCATAATGACGGCATGCTGTCTGGAGCGAAAGGTGTTTGATAGTTTTGGTCGAGTCAATCATCATGAACTCCACCTGTCAATCAGTGTAACCATGGCAACAGACCCTAAAAAGCCACGACCCCCCCCCTCGAAATTGTGATTTTTGCATATTTATCCGTTTCAGACGATTCTGAACATTTTTCATTTTTTCGGTCGACCACCCCCCCCCCCCCCCTCGAAATTGTGATTTTTGCATATTTATCCGTTTCAGACGATTCTGAACATTTTTCATTTTTTGGGTCGACCGACCCCCCCCCCCCCCCCCTCGAAATTGTGATTTTTGCATATTTATCCGTTTCAGACGATTCTGAACATTTTTCATTTTTTGGGTCGACCACCACCCCCCCGCCACCCCCCCCTAGGACATACTATGTACCGACCCCCCCCCGACCCCCCCCCCCCTAGGCGAGCAACATTCTGTCAAGTCAGCTTCAGTTCCATCAGAGGGGGTATATAAGGGATGAGCATCCAGCAGTGACAGTCATTTCGGTAAGTGGAGCAAGGGTGCACAAGTTGTAGAACTACAATTGAATCACATCAGATCCAGGGATGGCATTCAGTGACAACTATTTCGGTAAGTGTTTATTGAATCTTTATAAATAAAAAGTGAACTTTGTAAACAAACTTTGTAAACAAACTTTAGTTATTTACATAATTGAAACTTTGTAAACAAACTTTGTAAACAAACTTTGTAAACAAACTTTGTAAACAAACTTTATAAACAAAATTTGTAAACAAACTTTGTAAACAAACTTTATAAACAAAATTTGTAAACAAACTTTGTAAAAAAACTTTGTAAACAAAAATTTGTAAACAAACTTTATAAACAAAATTTGTAAACAAACTTTATAAACAAAATTTGTAAGCAAACTTTGTAAACAAACTTGACTTATTTACATAATTGAAACTTTGTAAACAAACTTTGTAAACAAATTTTGTAAACAAACTTTGTAAACAAACTTTGTAAACAAACTTTATAAACAAAATTTGTAAACAAACTTTGTAAACAAACTTTGTAAACAAACTTTGGTTATTTGCTTAATTGAAACTTTGTAAAACAATACCTTTCGTTATACTTGGTCGATTTGTATGAAAATTTCACCATTTGATTCAGTTTTATGTAAAGTTTTGTTATAAAGTAGTCATAGGCTATTTGCACAGCTGGCTGTATGCATAATTTGACATTCGCCATTTTAACTTTGTAAAAAAAAAAAAGTGTAATAACTTTCGTAATGGTTAACCGATTTGAATGAACATTTCACCATTGAATTCAGTTTGATGTCTTAGTTTACAGTAGTTTGGCATAGGTGGTAGTTGGAATGACTCGCGCCCACCAGTCAAACATGTGTTTGAATTATTTTTACGTCAAACTATTGTTCAACAAGTTGTTTAGCAATTGTACAACAATTGTTCAACGAGCTGTTGTTCAACATGTTGTTGAACATGTTCAACATGTTCAACAACATGTTCAACAAGTTGAACATGTTCAACATGTTCACAACATGTTCAACAAGTTGAACATGTTCAACATGTTCAACATGTTCAACAACATGTTCAACAAGTTGAACATGTTCAACATGTTCAACATGTTCAACATGTTCAACATGTTGTTGCACAAGTTGAACATGTTCAACATGTTCAACTTGTTCATCAACATGCTGTTTAACAAGCTGTTCAATAAGCTGTAGTTGAAGCAAAGAAAAAATAAGACATATGTTGAATAGGTTTATTAATACACTTAAATACACTTAAATACACTTAAATACACTTAAATATATACAGCTTAAATCTATAACAATATTATAACATTTATTGATTTACAAAGTCTTTATTATAATGTTTAGTCAAATAAGTCTATTTTTCTTCATCTGCTTCACTCTGTTCACTGGCATCCATATCACTTTCTTCGTCACTGCTTTCATCTTCCTCCTCCTCATCTAGAAGCTCTTCAAAGAATGCATCGTTTCTTCTTATAGCCGCCTTTAGTGCCTTTGAATACTCGTAATGTTTTTCATCAACAAAGTAATTAAAGTCTTCTAAAATGGTTTCATAATGTTCGTTTTGTTGTAGACGTTGGGCATATTTGAATAGTCTTATAAACAGTTGTTTAAGTCGACGCTTATAAATGGGTCGAAAGTCATCACTTGCTATGTCACGCGCATCTTCAAGCCCTTGTTCTTCATATTCTGAAACCTTTTCTTGAAATTTGGTATCATATTCATCGTAGACTTCTTGAACCATATCATACCAAACAGAGTCTGTTTCTGACTCACTTTCAGAGTCTGTTTCTGACTCACTTTCAGAGCTGCCGTCATCATCACCCTCAACACAATGTTCCATATGTTTGAACAAAGCTTCTTGACTGTTGTATAACGCACCACATTCTGTACAAGCATGTGCATTCTTTTCAGTCATGTTGGCGCTTTGACTTTCCATAGAAGACTCATCTAAAGTTTCAGTGATAGGTGGTTTCACAGGGTTTTCCATATCTATCTCCAATTCTTCTTCTTCTGAAGTGTGAGCATTCTTTAAGTGTCTTTTAAGACTTTGTGGCCAATTGTAAGATTTCAAACAAATGTTGCATTTATACATCCTTTCGGTTCAACATACACTTTTCAAATGATGAAAAAGCCTTTAAACATAGCCTTATATACAACTTGTTGAACAGCATGTTGAACATGTTGAACATGTTGTTGAACATGTTGTTGAACATGTTGTTGAACATGTTGTCTACGCCTAGGGAGTTAAACGTCATTATGACGTCATCATTATGACGTCATTATGACGTCATCATTATGACGTCATAATGACGTCATTGGAACAGGCGTGTGCTTAATCAAAAACTGACTCAGCAGAATTTATTGCTGTTTGATATGGATGAAATGCATGTCTCACTCTTCCTTTTATGCTACTTAGATGTAATCAAAATATGGTGTGCAACTCGTCAAAAATGCCAAACTTGTTAAAATTGCTAAAATTGCTGACTCACCATATTTTGATTTACATCTAAGTAGCATAAAAGGATTTACAAACTTTGATTTTGATTTACATCTAAGTAGCATAAAAGGATTTACAAACTTGTTAAAATTGCTAAAATTGCTGACTCACCATATTTTGATTTACATCTAAGTAGCATAAAAGGAAGAGTGAGACATGCATTTCATCCATATCAAACAGCAATAAATTCTGCTGAGTTCATGATGACGTCATAATGACGTTTAACTCCCTAGGCGTAGACAACATGTTCAACAACATGTTCAACAACATGTTCAACAACATGTTCAACATGTTCAACATGTTGTTCAACAAGTTGTATATAAGGCTATGTTTAAAGGCTTTTTCATCATTTGAAAAGTGTATGTTGAACCGAAAGGATGTATAAATGCAACATTTGTTTGAAATCTTACAATTGGCCACAAAGTCTTAAAAGACACTTAAAGAATGCTCACACTTCAGAAGAAGAAGAATTGGAGATAGATATGGAAAACCCTGTGAAACCACCTATCACTGAAACTTTAGATGAGTCTTCTATGGAAAGTCAAAGCGTCAACATGACTGAAAAGAATGCACATGCTTGTACAGAATGTGATGCGTTATACAACAGTCAAGAAGCTTTGTTCAAACATATGGAACATTGTGTTGAGGGTGATGATGACGGCAGCTCTGAAAGTGAGTCAGAAACAGACTCTGAAAGTGAGTCAGAAACAGACTCTGTTTGGTATGATATGGTTCAAGAAGTCTACGATGAATATGATACCAAATTTCAAGAAAAGGTTTCAGAATATGAAGAACAAGGGCTTGAAGAAGCGCGTGACATAGCAAGTGATGACTTTCGACCCATTTATAAGCGTCGACTTAAACAACTGTTTATGAGACTATTCAAATATGCCCAACGTCTACAACAAAACGAACATTATGAAACCATTTTAGAAGACTTTAATTACTTTGTTGATGAAAAACATTACGAGTATTCAAAGGCACTAAAGGCGGCTATAAGAAGAAACGATGCATTCTTTGAAGAGCTTCTAGATGAGGAGGAGGAAGATGAAAGCAGTGACGAAGAAAGTGATATGGATGCCAGTGAACAGAGTGAAACAGATGAAGAAAAATAGACTTATTTGACTAAACATTATAATAAAGACTTTGTAAATCAATAAATGTTATAATATTGTTATAGATTTAAGCTGTATATATTTAAGTGTATTTAAGTGTATTTAAGTGTATTTAAGTGTATTAATAAACCTATTCAACATATGTCTTATTTTTTCTTTGCTTCAACTACAGCTTATTGAACAGCTTGTTAAACAGCATGTTGATGAACAAGTCGAACATGTTGAACATGTTCAACTTGTGCAACAACATGTTGAACATGTTGAACATGTTCAACTTGTTGAACATGTTGAACATGTTGAACATGTTGAACATGTTGAACATGTTCAACTTGTTGAACATGTTGTTGAACATGTTGAACATGTTGAACATGTTCAACTTGTTGAACATGTTGTTGAACATGTTGAACATGTTGAACATGTTCAACTTGTTGAACATGTTGTTGAACATGTTGAACATGTTCAACAACATGTTGAACAACAGCTCGTTGAACAATTGTTGTACAATTGCTAAACAACTTGTTGAACAATAGTTTGACGTAAAAATAATTCAAACACATGTTTGACTGGTGGGCGCGAGTCATTCCAACTACCACCTATGCCAAACTACTGTAAACTAAGACATCAAACTGAATTCAATGGTGAAATGTTCATTCAAATCGGTTAACCATTACGAAAGTTATTACACTTTTTTTTTTTACAAAGTTAAAATGGCGAATGTCAAATTATGCATACAGCCAGCTGTGCAAATAGCCTATGACTACTTTATAACAAAACTTTACATAAAACTGAATCAAATGGTGAAATTTTCATACAAATCGACCAAGTATAACGAAAGGTATTGTTTTACAAAGTTTCAATTAAGCAAATAACCAAAGTTTGTTTACAAAGTTTGTTTACAAAGTTTGTTTACAAATTTTGTTTATAAAGTTTGTTTACAAAGTTTGTTTACAAAGTTTGTTTACAAAGTTTGTTTACAAAGTTTCAATTATGTAAATAAGTCAAGTTTGTTTACAAAGTTTGCTTACAAATTTTGTTTATAAAGTTTGTTTACAAATTTTGTTTATAAAGTTTGTTTACAAATTTTTGTTTACAAAGTTTTTTTACAAAGTTTGTTTACAAATTTTGTTTATAAAGTTTGTTTACAAAGTTTGTTTACAAATTTTGTTTATAAAGTTTGTTTACAAAGTTTGTTTACAAATTTTATTTATAAAGTTTGTTTACACAGTTTGTTTACAAAGTTTGTTTACAAAGTTTCAATTATGTAAATAACTAAAGTTTGTTTACAAAGTTTGTTTACAAAGTTCACTTTTTATTTATAAAGATTCAATAAACACTTACCGAAATAGTTGTCACTGAATGCCATCCCTGGATCTGATGTGATTCAATTGTAGTTCTACAACTTGTGCTCCCTTGCTCCACTTACCGAAATGACTGTCACTGCTGGATGCTCATCCCTTATATACCCCCTCTGATGGAACTGAAGCTGACTTGACAGAATGTTGCTCGCCTGGGGGGGGGGGGGTCGGGGGGGTCGGTACATAGTATGTCCTAGGGGGGGTGGCGGGGGGGGGGGGTCGGTACATAGTATGTCCTGGGGGGGGGGGGGGTGGTGGTCGACCCAAAAAATGAAAAATGTTCAGAATCGTCTGAAACGGATAAATATGCAAAAATCACAATTTCGAGGGGGGGGGGGGGTCGGTCGACCCAAAAAATGAAAAATGTTCAGAATCGTCTGAAACGGATAAATATGCAAAAATCACAATTTCGAGGGGGGGGGGGTTGTCGACCGAAAAAATGAAAAATGTTCAGAATCGTCTGAAACGGATAAATATGCAAAAATCACAATTTCGAGGGGGGGGGGGGTCGTGGCTTTTTAGGGTCTGTTGCCATGGTTACACTGATTGACAGGTGGAGTTCATGATGATTGACTCGGCCAAAACTATCAAACACCTTTCGCTCCAGACAGCATGCCGTCATTATGACCTCATTATGACGTCATGGATGGTCGCGCCTATCCTTACGCTTATCATGACGTCACTTCCGGTCCAGACAGCACTTCCGGTCCAGACAGCACTTCCGGTCCAGACAGCACTTCCGGTCCAGACATGATGACGTCACTTCCAGACAGTATGACGTCACTTCCAGACAGTATGACGTCATCAAGTGGCGTGAAAACGGTGTTTCACACCTACTGCTATATCCTTTAAAAATAAATTCATCGTTAAAATCATCATAACTACTGTTCTAACATTCTGTTTTAGCAGTCTCAAGAAGAATTATTATCCATTTTTTGTTAAAAGATGTCTCCAGAGTAAAAGTAAAGCGCGTGATTCTGGTGGAAAATTGATATATTCCTCGGAACGCAGATTTTTAGAGCGTAATCCCAAAGTTATCCCGATTTTTTCAGATATGATGCAAATCGCAATATTTCAATCTGATCTTGCTATTAGTAAATATGAACAAATACCGGTAATTTATCCTGATGACATGGTTTTGATTTCGAACTTGTTTTTTCTAGGGTTTGGCCAATTATCACATTTTTCTTTTGTTCTGAATTTAAAACTAGAAGTCTGTATAGCTATTTCCTTTACGTCATCAGAAGGAGTTTCTTATTTTGACACTTTTGGTAAATAATCAATATGCATAGGCTCTTGATCTAAGCAGGTCACTGAGGCACATAATTGCAGTCTGCGAAATTATTCACACATTTGCAGTCTGGCTTATTATGTACATTTAATATTTCAGTGGAACTATGGTTTAAATTTGACAAGCTTTTCGCACAAATGGTTTCCTGGCGAGAAACAAACTCGTGACGTAGTCACTCGTGGTTTTTCAGGTAAGAAACCATCTGTGCTTGAAGTTTCTCTGATGATATAATAATATGTGCATACTTGCATCGGTTTGTCAACGATCTGCGTTGCCCATGAAAAAGGGCAAATAGGTACAACACAGATTCGCACCATTTTGAGGGGTGGTAAGGGATTAATCAACGATAACGAGAGGATCACCAACAAAAGAAATAAGCAAATATGAAATGTAGAAAATATTACAACAAATGCCACTTAGCACTGTTGAATTTCCCGGTTCGGGTTTTATTTCGACTGGAAATTACGAAAAATTATGTTAATTTCTAAACAGAACTGGAGAAAACAAACTTTAGTTAAAATAAAAATCAACGCAGATCGTGTTCATGTTAAAACATTTTTAATTTACTTTTTTTAGGAGTTTCCAAAATATCCGCAGATGGGCCAACCGTTTCGATCTGCAGATGGGAAGCAACTAAAAATCTGCAAACGGGACTGTCCATCTGTGGATCGCTAAACGGGAGGCCGATCTACAGATGGGCCTCCCGTTTGGCGATCCGTAAACGGGACAGGCCCATCTGCAGATCGGACTGATCAACAGATCGGGCCCAACATGCATACGTGTGCCAAGTTTCAAAGAGCATATTTCTGTCATAATTTTCTTCAATATTGATTCCCATTTGCAAGTTATACTTATGCAATTTATGGTTACAAATTGAGTTCCGTGCACAAACATGCTATCTTGAGATAACATGTTTGTTCAATGAGGTATATTTGAGTTCCTGGAGTCCAGACCTATCATCTGTAAAGTTTCCACCGATGAAATATGCTTAGAAATGGTCGTCAAAACATGTTAAGTCCACTTTGAAATGAGAAATCGGGTGCACAATAATGACATGCCGAGATAACAGGTCTTTTCCATTAAAGTTTCGAAATTTTCCCGGTTGCACAATCCTGTTAAGCTGTGTTAACATGTGAATAATATCAGAGATAAAATGTAAACAATGCAGAATTCTCGGGTGCACAAAAATGTTATCCATTGTTGAAATGTAAATATTGACATATAATACTTCAGCTGCTGATATTTGTCTGTTAAAAATTATTGCGTATTACACGTGTAACCATGACCTCCTCCATCATGGTCAAGGTCAAAAACCGGAAGTTGACTATTATCTCGAAAACGGTTAGAGATATGACGATTTTGAGCTTATTTTCGACCCTTGGGGCTTAAAAGACGTTTTTAGACGTACCTCGGTGACCCTGACCTCCTGCGTCATGGTCAAGGTCAAAAACCGGAAGTTGACCATTATCGCGTAAACGGTTAGAGAAAGAGCGATGTTGAGCTTATTTTCGACCCTTTAAGCCTAAAAGACGTTATATAAGAGGCACCTCGATGACCTTGACCTCCGCCATGGTCATGGTCAAAATCCGGAAGTTGACCATTATCGCGTAAACGGTTAGAGAAAGAGCGATTTTGAGCTTATTTTCGTCCCTTTAAGCCTAAAAGACGTTATATAAGAGGCACCTCGATGACCTTGAGCTCCGTCATGGTCATGGTCAAAAACCGGAAGTTGACCATTATCTCGTAAACGGTTAGAGATAGGACGACTTTGAGATTATTTTCGACCCGTTGGGCCTAACAGGCGTTATATAAGATGCACCTCGGTGACTTTGGCCTTCTCCGTCATGGTCGAGGTCAACAAGCATGTCCAAGGACATGACCCAGCCGAGTTACCAAACAAGGAAAGAGAGAAAAACTCTGAAACGAATAATGTTAGGCCAAAAAATGAAGAACTTTGTTTCTGAGCGTAACTTTTTCATAATTTTAATACACAAAAAACGATTTTTCCCGGGTGGAAGCTACCCGAAAAAGGATTTTGGACAGGTTGGGTTTGGACGATTCACCGTCATTACACAATTCAAAAAATTTTCAAATTTCCACAATTTCGGCATTTTTTGTCATTTGCGGAAAAAAAACAAAGTCCAGGTGGACTAGCACCAAAGAAACTTTCAATTAAAATTTTATAACTTTTTGAAAAAAGGCAGAGAGAAATGAATGGTTTGACAATTCAGTTATTTGCTACCATTTATTCCAGTTTTTGCCAACCTTCAAAGTTCCGCCATTTCGGCAGCTTTTGGCGAATCGCGAAAAAAATAATAGCCTGGTAGGCGAAACCCTGGGGAACATCCCTGCGTAACATCTAAACGATTGGAGTAAAACTGCAGGAGGAGTAGTATTTTAAAAATGGGTCAAAACGGGCACAAAAGTGCCGCCATTTTGTCAGGCACCTCGATGACCTTGACCTCCGTCATGGTCAAGGTCAAAAACCGGAAGTTGACCATTATCTCGAAAACGGTTAGAAAACTGAATTTGATTATTTGTACCCAAAACAGATTACATTTTATTTACGACTCATGGGGCGACTCATGTAAAACAGCGTTACTTTCGGTCATGCATACAAATATGCATGCTTTTGCACCCTAACTAAAACAAACGTTTTACATGTTATCTGGACATTTGTTTACATGTTAAGTCGGAATAACAGCATTGTGCACCCTGAACGATATTTTCATTGTGAATGCTAAGCCGTAATACGATGTTGATTTTTTAAAGTTTTTCTTGGTTTTCTGGCACATTTACACATAAAAATTGCATTTTTATAGCCTATCGTGTTTCTCAAGCAGTGACAAATCTGGAGATACCTCATTTATTAAAATCGGTCAAACAATTCACTTAATATTCGGAATCCCCTGACGTCATACGATCCAGAACGAGGCTAGCGGATCACAAATGTAAAAAAAACATGGCTTTTAGTGACAATTCCAAAGATCTAACTTGTGTACCATATTTTACACACGGTTTTGTTGAAGAATACGTAAAAAGATTATCAAAATCATCTGGTGAAAATCATATAGGAGAGGGGGTGAAATATTTTAGCGAGGGATATATAGTACACATAACAGGTAACGTTGTTTTCACTTACCTCATTCTTCATGTAGCACACGTAATGAAATAAAAGTTGTCCGTGTAATTACATATTTTTATTTCATTCATCTTAATCTAAATATGCCACACTCTCTTGTATTAGCATTAACATGTTAAAAAAAATATTCCTAAAATGCAACATATAAAGTATCCGTCAAGTTTACCAGACAGTGTACATGGAACATAAAATAATGTGGGGAGGTCACTTCAATATATGTTTCTAGTAGAACAGCTAGATGAAGGTTGCAGACTTCGAGCAAAGAGCTACAGGTCAATGAGGAAGAAGGAAACTGAACACGATATTAAAGTTGATATGAAGTCCGAACCGGAGACGGAAATCATTTCTGCACGATGTTCATGTTACATTGGGGAAAAAGGCGCATGCGGGCACATTGCAGGGTTGCTCTACAGTGTTTCTCAATATAGAATGTTACAGTTCTTGGTTATTCCGGATGATGTAGCGTGCAAATCCAAGCCCCAGACTTGGCATAAACCGCGTGGGGATAAAATTTGAGGCCAGGAAATCCAGAGTTTAGAGGTTAAGGGGCATTCCAAACGGCAAAAAGTGGACACTAGTAGTGAAAAATTCACACCTAAAAGCGTTAAATCTACATTGTTTAATCCATTAAGAGGACCAGACTTAGACTTTGAAGGGCTGAATAGAAATCTCAAACACAATTGTCAAGACTTTATGGTGATACCAGCTCTTTCTCAAATGTGCAGAATTCCACTCGTTGCAACCAAATTTGGAAAATTTCCAAAGGGCTCCACTTTGTCTGTTCAACAAAAGCTGCAAGAAGATTTTGAATATATATGATGGAGTAGTGTTTCCTGAATTACCTATAACTGACAGAATGATAAATAAATTAAATTTTGTACCAACGCTACGACAGCTGAGCATTCTAGCACAGATTGATGTAACGTTAAAAGACATTCACACCTTTGAACAAAAAACTCGCGAACAGTCAAAAACAACGTTATGGCACCGCTTGCGAAAACACCGCCTTACTGCCAGCCGTGTGGGAGAAATTGTGAAACGGAGAGGAAGTTTTGAATCGCTTGTTCATAGATTAAAATGCACACGATCGGTTTGTACCACTGCTATGAAACATGGGATCGAACAAGAATCAAACGCCGAAGCTCATTACAGTAACATTCTGAACAGAGAGGTCAATCTGTACCCATGTGGTATTTTGTTATCACATTCTGCACCATGGATAGCTGTCAGCCCTGATCGAAAAGTTTACAACCCACAAAGACAACCTTCTTTTGGACTCTTAGAAAGTAAGTGCCCCTTGGCTTTAAACATAACTGAAATCAAATATTTGCACAAAGTATATGGCGAAATAAAATTGAAGAAAAATCACAACTATTTCTATCAAATTCAAACGCTGTAAGTTGGCTGTAAGTGGCCTTTCATGGTGCGACTTTTATGTTTACTTAAGAAATACAGATGGTGAAATTGAATACCACATGGAAACAATTGAATTTGATGAAATCTTTTGGCAGCAAACGAAATCCAAATTAGATGAATTTTACTTCGACCACTACTTGCTGCAGTGAGGCGTATTAATTTCTACTACTCGCCCCATCCAGAGACAATAGGTTTGTTAAAATTTACAAGTAAGCATGCCACGGTCCATATCTGATTTATAGAACCCATTAGGGAAAGTGGTATATTTGTTGAAAATATTCGGTTTTCTTTTATTCTACGCATTATGCGTTCTACGTGAATTCGCAATCGAGCTATTTGCTCCGTTTCTGCAATTTCGTCCTTTGTAAATTGCCTATTTTGTGACAAAAATGGTGGAATGTTCAGTCCAACATTTAGCTTTTCAAGATCTCTCTTTAAAAGAAAAGCTTTATCTGCCATCACAGAATCACCAGTTTCCAAAAGACTAAGTAACCCACATTGACGCGCTATTTCATTATCGGACATGCTCCCAGTATATAATGGAGATATAACCAGCCTCGGTGGCCTAGTGGTTAGAGTGTCTGCCTCGAGACTGGAAGATCGCGGGTTCAAACCCCGGTCGGGTCATACCTAAGACTTTAAAATTGGGACTCCTCCTTGCTACCCTCTGAGGCACTCCACATGTAAGGGTTAAAAGGAGGGCTGGAATGCCCCATTTCAGTATAATGTGGCAGGGGGATCCCGATATGACCATAGCAGTTGAAAGGGATCTAAAGAACAATACAATACAATACAATGGAGATATAAATGTTATTGCTCCATGAGGGGCGATACCAATTAACGCTTTGAATGTTGTGCTTTTATAATGTGAGTACAACTGCGAATTCAAAAGAAGAGATGATGGTGTCTGTGTGTAAATTTCAGTGCAGTCAATAATAACGCGAGTGGAGGGATACTTGTCAACAAAACGCTGGGGCATTAGACGTTGAATAACGTCACGCTCTATCCAAATTGGAATTGCCCCAAACGCGAAATATAAGAAATTGGCCCAGCTTATTATGATCCTGCTTACAGAAGACTTCGAAACATTGAAGCGAACGCTCAAGTCGTCTTCCAGCAAGTTAAGCCTGATTCTATTCAAAAACATAAACAATTCATCAACCGGTAGCATAGTCCCTGGACGGCCACGAAGGCTGACAGATTCGCTTGCTGTATAATAAGCACTTTCCATTCTTTCCCGCACATGGTTTTATAAACTGAAAAAATGTCATAAATGCGATGTACGTGGGAAATCCTGTGTAAAAGTTAATCTTTTGATCGTCGTTAGAAAACCTATTTAACCCAAATCTCTCAATCCGCAGCTGAGATTTTAAGCCCAAAATTTCTTTTTCTTTGTCTTTTAGTTCTTGCTTAGCAGCTTCTAACTGTGATATTAGAAGAGTTTCGTCAGCGGTGTCTGTATCGAACGTACTGTGACGCTCAACTTCAACGCTCTCGGTGACGGTTCTTTCGCTGCAACGGTTAAACAAAGAAATCTCGAAGACAAGTTGTTGTGTATTTGTTGCACTTGTTGTATGTCTGGTTTTACATTGTACAGTGTTGAAGGAATTGCGCTCTTATGACTGATTTTTTTATATTGTAACCACACACTTTTTTATTACACTAAAACACTAACTGTAAACAGGACCGCTTGTTTTTCCATTAGCAACACGCCATATAGCTTGAAATGAAGAAAAGAAAAAATACGGAATCATTACATAAGCAATGCCCTCAAAAGTTTTCTTACCTTGAAGCTTCTGTTAGACATAACTGAGAAGCACTTTTTTTCGGTGATTTTCTCTTAGTTATTTCCTTCTTTGGCCAAAAGAATATGGTGGGGACGGCTTCAGGTATCAGTGTTTTTCTCACCGGGGTCCATTTATAATCTTCTTTAGTAAAATGTCTTGAACAAACTACCGTGTGACTTTTCACCAAGAAAGAATGAGCGTACCATAAAATAACATAGAAGTGCCCCCCCCCCCCCCCATTTGAACTGACAGCATTTTTGTTTTGCAACACGGATACAACAGGAATACTGCACTGAAATTGTGCTGTTTTTTTGCCTTATTTTAAGCATGGAGTGTAATGTTACATAGCAAGTGTGAGCTGACATTGCATGGTAACAAAGAAGAATGTTTTATCAGAGGCACCGATCTGCTTATTTTCAGGTCCCATACCTAAACCAGGGTTTGCGTAAACCAAGTTATTGCGTAAAAGATCGAATAGTGTGAAAAATGACTTTATAGAATATTATCTGTATAGTTATTGTATAAAGGGGTAGAAAAAATGAAAAATGCAATAAAATTATTGTGAACCTACCTGAAAATATTTTCCTTCATCTCTCCTTATCGTATTGAGCCATTTTCGTTTCAAGTGCTTGTTGGTTGGAAATCTGTGAAACTGTATTGAATCAGTTTCAAATTCGAGCCGTGGATCTTTATAGCGAAATCTGCCATCGCTTTCACAAAAAGGCACACAGCACTGTTTGTTTGTCCCTGCCATTGAGTGATTTAAAAGTTCGGGGAGAAAACCACTGGAGAGCAAGGAAATATGACAGTAAAGTACTTTTAGTGTAATATACGAATAATAAGATAAGCACGCCTATCGAATGACTTCACAAGAAAAAAGTAACACAGAACAGTTTGTTTACGTCCGTGATCCGCCAGCCTTGCTTTCGCTTGGGATATACCAAAACATGCATAAATTTTGAGAGATGTGAATAACAACCACACACTTAAAATTCAGATTTTGCAGTTTTCCGAACTTTAAGAGCGATTTTCTCGAGTGCTGTTAACCCTACATAACAGGTTTGTGCACGGAACCCTTCAATTATAAACGTTCCCAGTATTACATTGTTTTAACAATCTGTGATATTTTGTCACGGATATAACATATTTATCTGTCTACACAAGGGTTCATAAATTCGTAATTTTATTTCAGTAAATCTCCAATGCTGTTAGGACCATTTTCTTTTGCTGAAGGTATCAGTGTATACTTACATATGTTAATACGCGAATATCAAGTCCACCAAGATATCTTCTTGTAAGTGGATTTATACTTACAGGGCAATCTGTCCAATGACTTGCCCTGCTGTTTTACGTCTTTATTCGCAGGAAGAGGCTCCCAGGCATGTAATATTTTTTTAATTTATGCCTGGCGGGCTGTACTTAAAGGACTGATAGAAAAAGGAATAGTGCAGTATTTTCGAACGCGGATTGCACCTCTCCTGCTTTTTGACACATATCTGTTCTTCACCTTCTGTTCTCGCGTAGTAATACGTCCTTTTCGCCTTGAAGAAGGAAGCAAAAAGCTCTGCCAGTCATTGAAATTAGTTTTAAAGAAGTTCACACATTCAGGAATTGTTCATAACTAAGGTTATTATTAATATTTTACTAATATATTCCTTGGACAGCAACGGATATTATGATGTAACTTTGCGTGTGACAAATAGAACAAATAAAGGATATATTGAATGCAAAGTCGACAGAATATTTCACGGCAGTGAGGGCGTAAACTCCGCCATTGTGAAACAAGCAGGTCGTCTTAACAGGGTCACTGTCTCAATTGAGGTTAAGGAAGGGGGAGAGGGTGTTCAGGATAAACGGTTTTTACAACATTTCTCAAATAAAAAACACTTAAAAGAAACACGTTAACCTTATTTTCGTAGCAAGTTTATACTGAACAAGTATAGCAAAAAGGCTTGCGGTACACCGCAGCCCTCTCCAAACCAGCGCAAAAATACCAACGATAACGTGAAGTACTTTATATAAGTGCTTCAGCACAATTCGGCTTTATTTTATTTTATTTTTTTGAGAAACTGTCTACTGTATTGATATTTATTTTGTGCTTTGAAACAAGAAAGTGATATTGAAAGTGCAGTAGTACATTTGTACAGTACATTGGCGCTGTGGACAAAACTGTACTCGACTGCACATTTGATTTGATGTCACAGTTTGCATCAGTTTCGTCGCTGCTTTTGGGGCCTTGTCAAAATCATGATTATCATGAGCAGTAACGGAGCAATATGCAGGGTTGCTGGTGAGTGAAAAAAATAAAGAACACAAAGGTATGAAAAAAGAGACTTAATTAAAAATATAAAAGATTGAAAAAAGACTAATAAAAGGAACAGTGAAATTTATTTTTATTTTGTTTAACTGTGTGACGAAATTTTCCATGAGCAATGCCCCAGCTCACTAATGCTGATGTCAAGATTTGTGACATATTACTTGAAACCAAAATTTCAAGACAGTAGCGTAGAATCACCAAATAAGGTATTAATTTCCGCTTCCATCATTCAAAATGTTAATAAGGTAAAATTATACTCCTAGCGTTAGATTTTAGAAAGAACTGGTTTTTTTACCAATATTTCCGCCATTTTTTTCAGGATTACGAAAAACAGCAATAGCCAGGTAAGTAACAATGACCACTATCTGTTACCAATATTTCAAGACAGTAAGGCCATTTCTGTGGTGTGAGTTAGGATTTTACTGGTTGTTTGGTTGTTCGTCAAAATTCCACAAAAGATTTCATTGCTAATCACCAAAAAGTATTGGACGCAGTTATATCTGCTACCTACCGTATTTTTCCGTGTATAATACGCATCTATGAAGTTAGGATCACAATTCGTGGTGTGTATTATACATGGAATTCAGAAAAAAATTTACTCACTTTTTATTTTATCTAGATAAATACACTAGACATTCAATTGCCTCTGTCTTGGTGGCCAATACGAATACAAAATGATGAGCAGGAGACGCACAGACGCAGATTGAAGGTTCCTTATCTAGACAAGTAAAATGGGTAAATAGGGCGTAGGATGAAACCTCCGGATGAAACCCACCTGAAAATATATACTACGGCAAGAACCCCTAGGATAAACCCCCTTGGTGCGAATCCCCTCCCACGAATAGTGTTTGTTATTTTCATGTATCAGATATTTTGTTCTTGTTTTCAGTTTGTATTTGAAGCCTGTTGTTGGTATATGTTAAGCGTGGATTAGATTTAGCTGAATCGAATTTTAAGTACTTTCATCCCTGTGATGGATAGACCCTCACATAATCCTAACTGCACTTTTGTAATTGCATTTGAAAATTATACAATGGGATATCGCAAACCTTTCATCTTTGTGATCGATTACCCTTGTAAAAATACATGTGGCAAGTAAACAATGAGATGAATCAAACCTTTCATCCCTGTGCTTGATGAATCCCCAGTTAAACCCAATTGCATTTTAATAATTGCATTTTATAGGTATCCAATGAGATTACTCAGACCTTTCATCCTTGTGATGGATAAACTTGATTGCATCTTTGTAATTGTACTTAACATTAACACAATCACATGAATCAAACCTTTTATTTTTTCGAATACAAAAAACTTTATATGATTAAGCAATTATCAGTAGCATGATCTAACATATAATATACAAATAATAAGCAATATTCGGGGAGGGTTTCGTTCTAGAGGAGGGGGGGGGGGATTTGTCCCAGTCTGCATTTTTAGGGGAGATTTCAACCGAGAGGTTCATCCTTTTACCCGGTGAATAACCTCGACATACACTTTTCTCTGTTTCCAGGTTGATTATGGTATACAAGAAACAGTGAGTCACTTTTCTCTGTGATCAAAAATTGCGCGGTCACATAATTAAAAAAAAATCGTTATTCATGAAGATGTTATACCTTTAATAAAATGGCAAAAATGGAAGAGGGCGGCTGGAGGTGAGTAGTTGTGGTCGTATTATACATGGAATTATTGAAATAAAGCGATATCTAAATCAAAAGTTGGGGTGTGTATTATACATAGGAGTCTATTATGCACGGAAAAGTACGGTATATTTAAAGCTTCGAGATTGTAA
Source organism: Protula sp. h YS-2021 (assembly GCA_949752745.1). Classification (NCBI taxonomy): domain Eukaryota; kingdom Metazoa; phylum Annelida; class Polychaeta; order Sabellida; family Serpulidae; genus Protula; species Protula sp. h YS-2021. The sequence continues at coordinate 78,376,083 of OX457028.1, forward strand.
GGCTGTTTTCCCGGAGTTGGTTAAGATTTTAAAAATTTAAAAGTATAACAAAAGTTTTATCGCCAGTATATCGAATGGCTAACAAAAGTAATAACCGGGTGGTCACGTATGTGCACGTTTCCATTAAAACCATGGGAGGAGATATGCAATTTGACCAATAGTTCTGCCAAGTTTTGGCCAATTGCCAAAAAAAGTAATAGCAAGCAAGGCAATGAGGTTATTTTCCTTTTTAAGATTTTTTTTTAAAAAAAACTGATTTTTTTCGCCAATATTTCTGTCAATTTTTGGAGAATCACAAAAGAGAGAGAATTCTGTTTCTAAGTGTTAATATGTACTGTTAGGGTTTGCTGGCGGACGACTGGGGACGGAATATTGTGAAGAAGGGGACGAATTTAAAAAAAAGTAATTTATTTACGATTCGTATGAGGCCTTGTAGAAAGCTAGTGCACTAGCGACTTTGAAAGATCATTTTATGGAACTTCTGCTCTGTCCATTCTGATAAAATACAATTGTAATCCACCTGGATGTCACTCGGATGCTTGGGAATTGCTGCCGCAGAAGAGTTTGTATTTGCACACAACGTTTTCCACTATCCAAAGAGCATGTAGTTACTGCGCTAGAAGCACCACACAGTGGCTGCCAGAGATGCTAAAGATAATTCTTGCAACTGGTAGTGTGTGTTTAAACTGCTGTGATACCTAAAAAAGACACGCGTTCTATTTATCGCTTTTTATTCGTTTTTTTTTTTTGTTTTTGGCATTTTAAAATTGCTATAAGCTTATAAACAACCGTTGTAAATAAATAACAAACAGCTTCCTACAAATCCATTAATTTTAAGACTTCGGCTGCGTTTACCATTTGAATGAGGATGATTAGAATCACCAGTGCTCATATTTGCGCGTGAAGTCTCATCTTTATTTTGTTTGTTTAATTTTAGATTACGCATTCTAGCAAGCTATAAAATCTTCTTGCAAATGTTTCACCCTATATTCTGGCCTGCGAGCAACATTTGAAATGTGTGTTATATTAGGAAAACAAATAACAAAAAATACCCTCAAGCTTCTCCATAAGAGAAAGAAAAACCCGTGAGGGGCATATCAGTGTTCCCATTTCTTTGAAAGCCTTCTCGAGTAAGTAGCAAAAAGGCCCTTTTGTTAACTAAAGAGCATATATTTACTAAAGCTGTTTGCCTTATCATACGTTAAACAAATCTTATAGTTCTTGCTTGTACTACTTTGACTGAAGGCATGCAGGATACCCCTTAGGTGTGTCAAGAAGTGACAGATATGTTAAACCAACGCCTTTGCCTTTCATAATCCGGGTCAACCTTAATTTAAACGTACTTAAATAAACAGATAAAATTGTTTTTTTTTGTCATGGATCATCATGTCTGATTACCGCAAAAGTAAATACGAAATCAATACCATGATTTATTTGAACCAGTACAAAATGTTTTGGAAGACTGCACCAGTCAGTTACTCTTAGAGATAGCTAGTTTACACCATTCGATTTCATCGAATCGCATACTGCGTTTAAAACTAGCTCAGCGCAAGCCTCCATCCGATTTGGGGTTTACATGTGGCGTCAAAGTTGGATACAATTTCCCGACTAAGCTGTAAATTAATCAGTCACTCATTGCAAAGTGCACTTATTCACTCAGATAAGCAACGGAAAAGCAAGGCGCACAAAAGAAAAAACAATTTTAAAAAGTAATACGGTAAAAAGTCAGTTGATTGTTGAAAATACGACAATAAATTTGCCGGGCTTGTTCTAGCGTTGGCATATAAAAACAAGTACAGAAAAGAAAGAAAGAAAAGAAGTTGGGTTCGAGAGTGGATTAAGAGAAGGGTTACGCATGGAGCCTTCAACTCCTTGCTTTTGGAGTTGTCTCGGTACTATCCCTTATCGTTTCTTAATTTTCTAAATATACGGCAGCCTGTTTTCGCCACAATTGTAGAAGAAATCAAACCGTTTATAGAGCGTCAAAATACCCTTGCTAGGGCGGCTATATCCGTAGAGGAGCGTTTGTCTGTCACACTGACATACTTGGCGTCCGGTAAGTTATATTGTGTTTCTCTTTTCATTGGTTTATGTCAAAAATACAACAAAATGACATAGATTCCATTCAAAGGTATGCCACTACAACCTAGAAAAATAACCTGTTATTTGAAATTTGTCTGCGATTTCATTTATCCCATTCCTCTTTTAACTTTGTTTTCATACTCATCTTGCTTGATATTCCACAGGAATTCTCTTTCTTCGTACAGGTCTATTAATGTATCTATATGTTCACTTTTCCAAGTGCTACTTTGACTGTCAATTGATATTTTATATTTTTATATGTATTTTAATAAGCAAAACAGAAAACACAGCCGTAACAATAGCTGAAGGAAAAGATTGCAATGGAAAAAAAATTCTTATTGTTTTTCACTTGTGACCCCGGAATCCGCTGATAATCGCAACATCTCTTTAATGTTTCATTTTATGACTCGTTCATCCTTTTCAAAAAAATAGGACGGAGCTCTATCTCACGAGAAAAGTTGGATGGCATAATGAGGCAAAAATGTGTTTACACCATGAAATTTTGTTCTTCATAAAGCTGTTCAACTAAATCGTATCATCTAAACCCCGCTTTTAAATTGCCTTGTTGCGTTATGTAATCAGTGGATCTTGCTTGATGACTCATCCAATTGGAAAAAGGAAAATAAATAGTATTTGGGTGTTATTCATGTCGCAGAACGGGTTCAATGAGGCTTGAAAGCCCACCGATTAATTTACGATCTCACTCATTGTGGGACCAAATGACCTTTTCATATCAAATGTTTTAGAAAAAATGTTAATAGAAGTTATCGGAATATTTTTTGTTCTCGTTAAATGTGACATATTTTGGCGATCCTCCGAATTTATCCATCAGTAATTTGTCATTTGTTGTATCACGAAGACCACGTTTATGTGGTGTCTTGGCAGTTTATGATCCAGAACCGTTCTTTTTTTACGTGGGTTATTGGAAACTTTTGCAGTGTTACCTTGTTTTCTTCTCACAGTTTCTTGTCAGGGCTCGGAGAAAAAACAAAGAGATCAGATTCGTAAGCTTATATGTATTGGACATCAAAATCGATTCACAATCACCGAAGAGCCGTCGTCGAGTTTTCTCTGACATGTTATAAATTGTAACGGTGTGCCTCGGAAAAAATGCTGGATCGCAAGGAATTGGGGGTGAAGTGTGGTGATCAGATGTTCACGCAGGTACTAGGCTCCACTATCATCAAACATATTAAATGTTATGACAGAGAGTTTAGATTTGATTCGATATCGGACTTGTATCCTATAAACAATGCAGTCACAGATGTTAACGCTATGACTTCAGATTCTGAAGATTTCAAAACGATAGATATTTTGACAGTACGACTATGAATTCTGCACAGTTATTATCAAAGTTAAAAATGGACTTGTTGGAATTGTTTGTTGGATCAATTTTAATCATATGATGATGGGGGCGACAGGTTGATCTAAATATAAACATTCGACCAGAAATTGCAAAAATCTCATGTAATGTGTTCGTACATTTTAAGTCTTGCTGTGTTTGTTTTTGTTTTGTCTATTTTTTCTTTTCCAGTTATTGCAAATGCTTTGCTTATTTTTATTTGTTTTTCTTTCATGCGATTTTATATAGTTCTTGACTGATATCTTTGATTGAACGCATGCAAGAGACCGCTCGGGGTGTCAAGAAGTGACAGATGTGTTAAACCAACTCCTTTGCTTTTCATTATACGGGTCAACTTAAAAACTGAGTTAAATGAACAGACATAATTCTTTTTTTCTGTCATGGGATATCACAGAATGAAAGCCTCATCCTCCTACCACCCCTTAGCCCTAGGACAAGAAATCCGCTAAATATAGTATTCTTCCACTTAATTACATGTTCTTAAATACTCAAGCTTGTTTAACGGCCATAAGCAAGGTTTCTACGCCAAAATTTGTCAAATTTTGACCCCCTCCACCCTGTAAGCAGTACGTACGCATTGGTCTAGACCCCCCTACACGCACGCACGAAATTTGTTGTACTATTTTGAAAAAATATCAGTTTGTTTTAAATTGTGATTTGTGTGAAGTAATTCATAGTTAAAAATTAGTACTCGCAAAATTGAAAGTGTACAGGCCGACATACATTAAAATGTGAACAAATTAGAGATTGCACAAAAAAGAATATATTTAGTTTGTAAATCAGTGTATTAGGTTATTTAGTTACATAACAATGTGTTTGAATATGTTTTGAAAAAAAGGCGTACGTACGCAGCAGTCCAGACACCCCTGTACGCAGTGCGTACGCACGGACCTTGACCCTTCCCCCACGCAATTTGTGTGTAGTACTTTATGGATGACCCCTAACCCATCACATCTGATAATCTTAGTCACCAAAGCAGATAAAGAAATCAATGCAATGTTTTTATGAACCAATAAAATTGTATAGAGAAACAACCCTTCTCACGCTTGTTGCGTCATGTAAAACAGTGGGTTCTGATTTGAAGACCTATGCAAGTTGTAAAATGAAAATAAGTAGTATTTGGGGGTTGTTTATGTGGTACCAAAGCGTTGGGCTTTGAAGTCTCCTTCATTATAGAGTCAAAACTCCCCGATTGCTGAAAGCGGAACAAAATGAGCTTTTAATGCCGATGGCAGTTATCGGACTCTTTTCTATTCCCGTTGAATGTGACACTTATCTTTGTGAATTTGTGCTCACGAAGAGCACCTTTGTCCGTCCTGACTACACAGCTTATGATCCAGAGTAGTTCGTCATTTTATGTGCGTTATTAGAAATTCTGCAGTGTTATATAACTTGTTGTTTTCACGGTTTCTTGTGAGGGTGCGAGTTTATCAGTTGTGGAAGCTAATATGTACTGGAGTTAATGGGACAACAAAATCGATATACAATTAACAAAGAGCCGTGGTCGAGTTATATGCATTTTCCAGTGATGGCACAAATTTAGTTTTCTACACCACATATATGGTAGAATGGCTTACAACACTAAAGTTTTTTTCATTAAAAATAGCTGTTGTTGTTTTATGCTTGTTCTGTTTTCTTTTAATTTTTGTGTCCTGGGTGATTTCAGTTTGAGCCTGCGCTCTGAGCACTGTGTTCCGCTTTATTTGCGCCTTTATTTCTTTTTAAAACCACCACTGTACAAGGAGTGCTAATGTTTGAAATTATACGCCCCTAATTCCAAAATAACTCCCCCAACTCTTTTGTAAGCAAGGAGTACTTAATAAAAATAATATTTTAAACGAAATTTGAGTGCCACCGAAACGGAGACTTTTATTTTGCGATGAATACAATAAGAAGTATTTTGCGCCTATGACGTACTTTGTCAATCTCTTAGTATCTATTACTTTTTGTAATTGAATATGTGTTTTTATTTCGTTTTAACCTTTAACTTTTTAAGACGTCTGCAAGGTGAACAAGTTATGAAACATGTCACGTATCAAAAGACAAAAATATAGATTTATTAGGTCTATGTTATCTATTGTTGAATCACATTGATAAATTATGCATGAAAATGCGTGTTCGGCTGATTGAGTGTTTTATTCTGGCTGCGGGTACTTTAAGTGTTACTGTAGTGAGTGCCAACATTTCTGTCTTCTAAATCACTATATCAGTTTCAGTAAGAAAAAAAAGAAATAAAACGTTAAAGGGGGCAATTACAACTAGGAAGTCTGAGGTTTCTGTGCAATTCCAGGTAGACTATAAATAGCTAAATGCGCTTTATCTTTAGCGTAGTTTATTCCCCATAGGTAGAACCTGTGAGGAATATATACGATTGACCGTGTGTCGGTCTGTCGGTCTGTCACCAACAACCTGTTAACACGATAATTTAAAAACTACTGCAAGGATTTTAGTGAAGCTTGGTGTGTAGCTTCTATGCGAACAAACATAGATCGATATTGTAAATGGGCCAGGATCGTCCAAGGAAAATGGACCAGCTGGTCTTAGAAAATTTCAGCTCTCAATTGACTATTGTGTGAGCTTGTTAACACGATAACTTAAAAACTCCTAAAAGGACTTTTATGAAACTTATTATGTAGCTTCTATGGGAGCAAACACAGACTTTCATGAAACTTGGTATGTAGCTTCCATGGAAGCAAACACAGATCTGTTTTGTAAATGGGCCAGGGTCGGCCAAGGAAAATGGACCGGCTGGACTTAGAAAATTTCAGCTCTTGATGGACTATTGTTAACACGATATCTCAAGATTAACCTCAAGGATTTTAATGAAACTTGGTATGTACTTTCTATGGACACTAACAAGAATTGGTATTGTAAATGAATTAGCTTGGCCCAAGGAAAATTAACCAAATGCACTTTGAAATTTAGCAAATTCTGGAAATTATTCAGCATCGGAATGAGTTTGTTAACACGATATCTCAAGAAAAACTCCAGGGATATAAATGGAACTTGATGATCGGTATTGTAAATGGGCCAGGTTCGTTCAAAGAAAATGCACCAACTGGGCTTAGAAAATTTCAGCTCATCATCATCATCATCAACATCATCATCATCATCATCATCATCATCATCATCATCATCATCACCATCATCATCATCATCATCATCATTTGGTATCTACTTAGCTTGGCCATAATCATAAGTAATTTGAGTATGCTTCTTTAAATAAATGTGTCTTCAAGAGTTGTTTAAATTGCGAAATATTATCAGCAGTCTTTCTGGTAGTTTATTCCAAAGAGAAGGGGCTGCAAACGAGAACGCACGCTCCCCTTATTTGTTTTTGTTCTTGGAAGCGTGAGTCTGAGCCTCCCTCTTGATCGATAGGATCTTGAAAGTTCGTACAGTTGCCACCTATCCCGGACATATCCAGGGACCTGGCTATTTAGCACTGTAAACCGTATTAACAATACTTTAAACTCAACACGTTTGGAAACCTTAACCAGTGTAGCTCAACCAAAGATGGAGTTATATGATCGTACTTGAAGACACCAGTAATTAATCTCGCAGCACAGTGTAGGATATATTGCAGGCAATCGTGATGTCTGGCCTGTAACTTAACGAGTAAACCGTTGCAGTAATCAAGCTTTGATATGACGAGATTTGGTAGCTTCCTTTGTCAGAAAAGGTCGAATTTTGCGTATCCAGTTCAGGTAATAAAAAGCTGATTTTTTAATTTGATTGATGTGAGCATCCATTTGCATATGTTTATCTATTATGATACCAAGATTGCGAACTGAGGATGACGCTCGAATGGTTTCGTCCGATAATTCCAGAGTATCACATTTGATCTTTTTTTTTGCATTTCGTTTGCTCGCTATCACCATGAATTCAGCTTCAGTCTATTATCGGTCATCCAATTGGCTATTGCATCAATCCCACTTCAAGCGATTTCACTGCCGCGCTTTGACTATCGTTGGGAGCTAAGACGGAAACGTTTTAGAAGTTGGGAATCATCGGCATAAAGATGAAATAGCAATGAAAGTAGTCGGATGAGTACTCGCAAAGGCTGAACATAATCACTATAGAGTCTAGGTTCAAGCTTGGAGCCTTGTGGAACTGAACACGAGAGGTTATCGGTGTCGGAGTAATGTCCTTCCACACACCATTTTGCTGTTTTATGAGACAAATAGGAGACAAACCACTTTAAAGCAGTTTCACATAGTTTGATAGTTATATGAAGACGATGAATGAGGATTTTGTGATTGGCGGTATCGCACGCAGCTGAAAGGTCTAATAAGGCCAAGAGCAGTCTCTGTGCTATATTTTTTGTAAGCCAATTGGAGTTCTTCACAAAAGGTTGTTGCTGGTAATGTGTTCGAGTAGTAGGTGCCAATTGCTTCTTCTATCACTTGTGAAAGTTATGAAAGATTAAAAACCGGTTTATAGTTCTTAAGCTCGTGAGCAAGCGATGGCTTTTTCAATAACGGGCGGATTATTGCTTGTTTTAAAGATGCAGGCATCATTCTTTATACAGAGATTAACAATAGCCGTTAAAATGGGTAACAGCTCGTCGAGACACTGCCGTTAGAAGGCAACGGGTCCAATTCGCACGATGTGGAGTTTGATGTCATTATTATTTTACAAACTTCCTCTTCATTCAAGCAATTAAACGTCGTCTGAAATATCCGATTCATACGCAAAAGCATCTTGAATTTTATCAATTTTTTGTCTGAAAAAAGTTTTTGAAATCGTTAGCTAGTTCAGCTTGAGAGGAATATTCGGGCATGGGATTTTCCTGAGTTCGATGCATCAACTTGTTTATATTGGAAAACAATATCTGGCTGTTGCCTTCACTCTCTGATATCAAACCTCGAACATAGTCAGTTTTTGCTTTACCAAGAGAGGGTTTGTATTTATCTCTTTGTTTAAAGTATATGCTTTTATCTGTTTCATTTCTCGTTTTCCTCCTATTTCTTTCCAGGGCTCTAGCTCGCCTGCGTTCAGCTTGAGACGTTTCATTGTACCAAGGCTCTTTGAGTATTTTGTGCTTCTGATTTGTAACTAGTGGGGCCTGTTTTCCACAATTTCGCGCAATATTCATTTACTTAACTATCTAAATTCATTGAAACGTTGAATACAGGGACGACTGTTTAATATCCTCTTTAATCAAGTCCAAATTGATGTTTTTGAGCTGTCTACATCGACTTAGGTATATTCACGCTTAGCAGGCATGAAACGGTATATTGATCTCAGATAAGATCACCTACAGTTACATCTTTCACTGTTACATTGTCCAAGTTTCTGGAGATTGTGTGATCAAGCGTATGCCCCTCGGTATGGGTGGGCTCATTCACATGCTGTGTGAGATCAAACGCAGCTCTTAATTGACTATTGATGGCCGTGTTTGATTCTTTGATGGGGGCCTGGTGGGAATTTGTAGTCTATGCCCACTGATCTAGCTACAATTATTCTTTTGATTATTACGTGAGCTGATAGAGCTGGTACGAACTTAGCAGGTTATAAGTGTTTTCACTTGCTTTTTTTACATGATGGTCGGTGGAATAGCGCTGCAGCACATAGAAAAGACTTAAGTAATGACAACCATAAAGTGTCACCCAATCTCTCCCACCTCGTACAGTATCTTATAATAACACGTCACGGTATGAGGGTAAAACCTCTTTTTGCCGATAGGGCATGACGTATTATTTCTATTCGACGTCAGGTTTTATATGTTTAATTAAATAATGTTGAAAAAATCATAGAACACTTTTTGTTTCAGTAGTCGCTTGTAAATGTAAACATTCGATCTGACCGCTATCGGAACAAATGTATCTATCTCTAATTTTCCGTTAGAAATAAACCATTTTCCTCTCTCAAATTCTGAAAATTAAATATCGGATACTGAACTTGATCCAGACAATAAGCAACAAAAGTTGCAATCCAAGAAAAATTAAGTAAATATTTATATAATTGCCTCAAGTCAATCTGAGGAAAGAAGTAAACCGACAAAGCAAAGACAAATTAAGCAAATGTATGAAACTAAACCAAGACGACATACGACATCGAAGACAGGAACTGAAAAAAACTGATAAGAGGATGGGAAGACCCGCGCAATCCTGGACATAAGAGGAATGGGGAGATCCGCGCAATCCTGGACATAAGAGGAATGGGGATACCCGCGCAGTCCTGGACATAAGAGGGTTTGGGAGACCCGCGCAGTCCTGGACATAAGAGGGATGGGAGATCCGCGCAATCCTGGACATAAGAGGGATTGGGATCCCCGCGCAATCCTGGTCATAAGAGAAGTGATGGGGTTCTGAAAGTACCACCACAAGTGTATGAATCATGCATTGGGTATTTCGTCATTAAGTTTAAGCAACCCGATGGAAGCAGTTATGAAATAGACACCGTTATCAACAATTACACCCATATTTTCTTTCCATTTAATTTCACGCAGGTAAAATCTGAGATTTCCTGAACAGATTTGCTTAAAGTTGTTCGGTTTAGTGTTTAAACCACAACATGTATTTAAAACAATGACTGCCTTACGCCACTTTTTCAAGATTGAGGTGAGCATTTTTTCAATCTTAACACGAAGACGGGAAGATATAGGTAAAATACATAGATTTCTGAAAGCTGGAATGCTTATATTCTAAGCTAACTGAGAAAAGAATCTGGAATGGATCTTTCCCACCCTTGGAACCGAAGTGACAATTGTTTCTCTGCATCACACACATACCCACACACATACAAAGAAACAATAAATTTGTCAATGTGTTGAGAAGGTAATTGACTGAAAAGCAAAAAGCAATTCACAGGAAAGGAAACATAAAACAGGAGCTTTTTTGTCTTGATCCATTGACACAGCACTCATATACCATTCAGGCGTTATCGAATGGTTCTATCCACTGGGAAAGTGACTTCTCAGCTAAAAGATCGCTTATCAACATTAATGAATTTGTCGTGGTAACACCCGTTATTCGGCACTATGTCCTATTTTCAACAAGCACACAAACGATCATGCGCACCCTTCATGCCGTCAATTGTGGCTCAATTCGTGACAATTTGGGTAACGATCTGTTAAGAGTTAGTTATATGATTTCTTTATATAACCCTTAGCGGGTTACATTGTGTCAATGCATGCCAAAAAGTGACTAGAAAACAATACTAGTAGTTACAATCTAGTGTAGTTAAAACCGTGGATATTCTAAAATTATAAGATAACGATAGCTTCTAGATATACTGATAAAGGTTGATTTCTTTTAACAATTGTACAATTTTAGTAGCTTCTACTTCATCTAGCAGCTGTCTCAAAGAGTCAGCACTGAAATGACGTGAGCGAGCTCTTGGAGATCGGAACAGTCTATTAAAATATATTTAACTCTAACGTTCCTAACACGAGACACATTTGGATGCGGGTTTGCCTCTTATAAGATATTTTTGACTTACATATGTATGTCCGATTCTTGTATAACCGTATCGTCCTGGACTTTACTTAGGGAGGACAGTCTATATCCGGCAGTAGGATTGCTTTCAAACAGAGTGTTATTCCTCTGTCTGTTCCAATGTTGTTGCCAAAGATCTTTTGTATATCTTGAGATATGGTATTTGAAGTCTGAAGAAATCGGAACAATTCTCGTTTAGCACCTCCTTGGCTGCTCAAATAGCTTTCTCGTTGCCGCGAATTCCTACATGACTTGTTACCCCACAGAATATTATTTTTTATCAGCCTTGATGGGACTGTGTTTTCTAGAAGTTTTAGGAATAAAACTTTCGATATTTGAATATTCCCAATTGCCTGTAGTTCCGACATAGAATCCACGCAAATCATGAACTTCTTGTAACGGCTAATTTTGATGATTTCAGTAGCCAGTAGTAGAGCTTTAATTTCTGCACAGTATTGATGATCCATCCTGGAGTCTTGTTTTCGGAATAATATATACTCTGTGACTACTGAAGCTGCTACTTTATCGTCACGTTTAGAGTCATGAGTACATAAAATGTGATGCTCTTTGCACTTTTCTTTAAGTTCTCCAAAATATTTTTGAAATATGCAAGTCCTTGCGGTCTCTTTTGGGAGTAGGAAACAGTTGCTTTTAAAACTAAAGGGTTGGCTAGTGTTAATTTAGGGCGACTGGGAACGTTATAGTTAGCAATAGACTCTATGAGGATACCAGATTCCTTTAGATCAGGCATAATTCTGGCCTCAAACGGTGGGATGGCATTAGGTTTTCTCTCTATAAGCCATGCGAAATCCGTTTTAAAGACTACTTCATGTGTATAGTTTCTCCTGTTCGCATATAGTTTTGCTGCATATTGCATGGCAAGTTTTAAACTTGGAATCTTAAGTGTTTGTTCGTTTGTCTCTACTCGTAGTGCTGTCAGATGGAGAAGCTCGAAAAGCATGAAGGCATAGCCGTAGACCTTGGTTTTGTATGGGTTCCAGAATCTTGAGATAGGATTTTGTAGTTGAGTCATATACAATACTGCCATAGTCTAACCTAGAGCGCTCGATACTGCATAAATTTAGTATATGAGGGACAAAAGTCAGTTTAGAGTAAAAAATTAAACCCAAAATTATAGTTTCTTTTGCAACAGGGAATCACTGATGTTTGCTGAACATTTGTTAATTACTTGACTACTAATTTGATAAAACGTTCAACTGTCTTTATTAGGAGAAGAGTGAATAGTATTGAAATAAAACTATGCTCAAATCCCTCTGGTATTACTGGAAAACTCCTGCATTTCACTTTTCTCGATCTTTTCACTTTCTTTTAACAAATCTAAAAAGTAGTTGTATGGCATTTTAGTCCTATGTATCCTCCCTGCAATTAATGGGCTTGAAGTAGGGATGAGTGTGATGAGTTTTGACAATTATTTTAAAAGAGCGAAGGGAAAGGATGTTTTCCGAATGGAGTGGTAATTTTATTGCAAAGGTAGGCGTTTATTCTCCCTCGGTATGTAGCGTTTTCACACAAAAAGTGGATTGCTGTGGAACTGAATTTAAATACAAATTGTTGGGTAATTTTAGTAACCACCGAAAAATTTCTTTTTTTTCAAATTAGCATTTTGTGTTTGGGTGCCCGTGTTTGGTGGGATACATTTTGAAACTTGGGTTTACGTGCTAAGGGATCGCTTCTAAAACGTCATGCACTGTAAATGAAGAATCGAAACATGTATTTGGTGGTGGGGGGTGTGGGCAGAGGGAGGGATGAAGATACAAAACAAGATAATTGAAGAGCTCTGTGGTTTAATATTGTTTTTTTTTCACCGCTCTGAAAGGAATTTTGTGCATATTTTAACCAGAAATAACACTACCACAAATATTATTACACAGATTACATCCCCCTCAACCCCCATCTTCCTATAGCAAACACACTGTCACCGTACATCAAGGGGAGGATAGTTCCCACGACATCGACAAGTCAAGGGGCAGGATTAAGCCGTTTCTACTGCCACACAGGAAGTCCTCTCGCCCTCACAGATCACAAGTGTGTTGTTCTTTTGTGGGATGGCCTTTTTTGTATTTAGTGAAAACAAAGTGTCGTAATAAAAGTAACACATGTCACAGCTCTCAGGTGATAATGCTCGTAAAGAAATTACCCTACTTGTAAATTTAATGATGTGTTATTTGCGTGTTGAAGAATTTACTGCCTTCCAAAGTTGGTTGAAGTGTTTGCGCTTGACTTATTGATAGCGTTCATCAGGTGGACCTCTGAGGCTGCAATCTTCTTTCAATATCGCCTTTTTAAAAGCTTTTTTTTTTAACTCACTCACTCTATTTTACGTCTTAAAGTGTTCAATTTCTCGAAGAAGTTTATTTGTTTGATCACTTGTTCTGTGAAATGTAGATGTGGGCCTTTAGAACCTTTCTGGCATTAACATAGAGAGTAAGATGGATCAGTTTGAACTGCAATCATCAAGGGATTTATTTTGAGTTTTTATACTGTTTTTATTAAGTTAGAATCTTCAGTGAATAAAAAAATAATAAATAAAAAATGATAAAGAAGAGGACACCGACGTTTCTTTCTTTGACCCTTAAATCAAGTCCAAATAAACCTAGGTTTGTAAAAGGAATGTAGGAAAGGATCTCCTCGGAAAAGACACCCCACTGAACGGACCCCCTCCCAAAAGAAATGACAAGGTAGGAAAAGACCAGCCCGGAAAGGATCCCTCTCGTCCGCTAGCTTTTTGCGATTTCGTAATAAGTGGTTTGTTGTTGTTGTTTTGGTTTTTTTTCCTTTCTCTTTTCTCAGTTAAGTTGTTAGTGATTATATGATTTATAACATATTTAAAGTGTATTATTTTTGTTGTTGATATGCTTATGTTTGACATTTTCACTTGACCCAACTTGATTTGAGAACTTGTCACTTATATAAGTACAATATATGAAATCATTTTTATTTTTATTAAAACCATTCTAAAAATTAAAAGAAACTATAGCGGTAAATTTCATCTTTTGTCATTTGAAGCTCTTAGAAAATGATCAGATTTCATTGTTCGCTAAATGCGAAAAATTAAGGTGTTTCCTTTCAGCAGACATTTGAAACACGTTCAGGCACCGACCAAACTATCGGCCATATATGCTTTAAACAAAAGAGGTTGGCTGATGTATAACAACGTTTTCGAATTCAGATTCTACTTCTGCTTTGTTCGTTGTTTTCTTACACGGAAACATTCTGTAAAGCTCTGTTGCGTCACTTTTTACAGGACTGCAGCAGCCGAAACGAAAACTGTTAAATGCAAACGCTCACAAATTGCTGATGAGAAGATAATCAGTTTGCCTCGTTCTGACAGGTCTGCTATAAAGGTGTTAGCAATTCAACCAATGAAAACACTGCTGAAGAACGTTACCATAGTAACAGTAAAATTCAGCGAATGAAATTTTTTTAACTATGTGTTCAAAGAATAATATGAACTTGATTTATTTAAATATTTATGTTTATTCGGAGGGTAATGAAAACAGACCTTTTGAAACAATCTGTACATTCGCGTAGCGGGAAAACATTTTAGCGGAATGCTATAGGCGATGAAAAACAAAACAATTACTTCAAAGTAAATTGATACTGTGAGTGTTATGTCAAATAAGTGCAGCGCCATGTGAGTGGCATGTCATTTAAGACGAATGTAAAAAAAGCGAGTGGGTCATTAAAAACGAATAAGCCAGACTATTTTTCTGTGCCCGCCAAAAATGTCTAGCATTAATTGCCAGTCTTCGCTGTAAAATCACCAACAAAACTGGAATGTGAGTTTGTTTAGACTTTGACACGGCTTTGACAGAAATCCCCATATTGGCCCCATATTTCCACTTCAGCACTAACATACGCCAACTCCTGAGAGCGTAGTTTGCGATCGGTCCCTCAGTCCACGAATGTTCCCCAGAGGTATTTGCAAATGACCGAATCAAGTTCCGTCACCGCAAGGATTAAATTAAGCTTATTTAAATTTAAAGAATAATCCATCATTCACCCGAGTAAACCTGAAAATTTTAGGGAATACGCGTATTCCCTGATTACACAGATTCCCTGTAACGATTACATATGTAATCTTAGCGGTGACTGATTTGTGACAGGTTCATAAAGGGGACCAAACATCCCAGGGCCAATGGACCCCGGGAGACTAAATATTTTAAGGGGAGGCGGGGCAGTAGTATGATAATGGGGGTTCTACTGCACTTTGTGACGTCATACTGTCTGGAAGTGACGTCATAGCGTCTGGACCGGAAGTGCTGTCTAGACCGGAAGTGCTGTCTGGAGTGGAAGTGACGTCATCATGTCTGGACCGGAAGTGACGTCATCATGTCTGGACCGGAAGTGACGTCATCATGTCTGGACCGGAAGTCATGATAAGCGTTAGGATAGGCGCGGCCCTCCATGACGTGATAATGACGTCATGATGACGTCATACTGTCTGGAGCGAAAGTCTGGAGCGAAAGTTGTTTGGCTACGCCTTGTTTACGCCATAGTTACCTTAGTTACGCCTTAGTTGCGCCTTCGCTACAGTGGTTACACCTTAGTTACGCCTTAGTTACGCATTAGTTACGCCTTGGTTACAGTGGTTACACCTTAGTTACGCCTTAGTTACCTTAGTTACGCCTTAGTGACGCCTTGGTTACAGTGGTTATACCTTAGTTACGCCTTAGTTACCTTAGTTACGCCTTGGTTACGCCTTAGTTACCTTAGTTACGCATTAGTTACGCCTTGGTTACAGTGGTTACACCTTAGTTACGCCTTAGTTACCTTAGTTACGCCTTGGTTACGCCTTAGTTACCTTAGTTACACCTTAGTTACGCCTTGGTTACAGTAGTTACACCTTAGTTACGCCTTAGTTACCTTAGTTACTCCTTAGTTACGCCTTAGTTACCTTAGTTACGCCTTGGTTACGCCTTGGTTACGCCTTAGTTACCTTAGTTACTCCTTAGTTACGCCTTAGTTACCTTAGTTACTCCTTAGTTACGCCTTAGTTACCTTAGTTACGCCTTAGTTACCTTAGTTACGCCTTAGTTACGCCTTAATTACCTTAGTTACTCCTTAGTTACGCCTTAGTTACCTTAGTTACGCCTTAGTTACCTTAGTTACGCCTTAGTTACGCCTTAGTTACGCCTTAATTACCTTAGTTACGCCTTAGTTACCTTAGTTACACCTAAGTTACGCCTTAGTTGCGCCTTAGTTACATCTTGTTTGCGCCTTAGTTACCTTAGCTACGCAAAAACGAGATAACTTTTGTTGTAGTTGAGCGATTTGCATGAAAATTTTACCGTTTGATTCAGTTTTATATCTAGTTTTAACATTAAGTGATCACAGGCTATTTACGCCGGTGGTTGTATGCATCATGGATTCACCTTAAAAGTTTTTAAACTTAAAAGTAAGATAACTTTCGTTATGGTTGACCGATTTGAATGAAAATTTTACCATTGGATTCAGTTTTGATATCTTAGTTTACAGTAGTTTGCATAGGTAGTTGTTGGAATGGCGCGCGCCCACCATTCAAACATGTGTTTGAATTATTTTTTTTTTTTTTTTTTTTAGGAACATATTACGTCAAACTATTGTTCAACAAGTTTTTTAACAATTGTACAACAATTGTTCAACAAGCTGTTGTTCAACATGTTGTTGAACAAGTTACACATGTTAAACATGTTCAACATGTTCAACATGTTGTTGAACAAGTTGAACATGTTCAACATGTTGTTGAACATGTTCAACATGTTCAACATGTTCAACATGTTCAACATGTTCAACATGTTCAACATGTTCAACATGTTCAACAAGTTGAACATGTTCAACATGTTGTTGAACAAGTTGAACATGTTCAACATGTTGTTGAACATGTTTAACATGTTGTTCAACATGCTGTTTAACAAGTTGTTGTTCAACATGTTGTAGTTCAAGCAATTGATGGAACAATGCCAAACTTGTAAAAATTGCTGATTTTGACGAGTTACACACCATATTTTGATTACATCTAAGTAGCATAAAAGGAAGAGTGAGACATGCATTTCATCCATATCAAACAGCAATAAATTCTGCTGAGTCAGTTTTTGACAAAGCATGCGCCTGTTCCAATGACGTCATTATGACGTCATAATGATGACGTAATAATGACGTCATAATGATGACGTCATAATGACGTCATGACGTTAAACTCCCCTAGGCATAGACAACATGTTCAACAACATGTTCAACAACATGTTCAACAACATGTTGAACATGTTCAACATGTTGTTCAACAAGTTGTATATAAGGCTATGTTTAAAGGCTTTTTCATCATTTGAAAAGTGCATGTTGAACCGAAAGGATGTATAAATGCAACATTTGTTTGAAATCTTACAATTGGCCACAAAGTCTTAAAAGGCACTTAAAGAATGCTCACACTTCAGAAGAAGAAGAATTGGAGATAGATGTGGAAAACCCTGTAAAACCACCTATCACTGAAATTTTAGATGAGTCTTCTATGGAAAGTCAAAGCGTCAACATGACTGAAAAGAATGCACATGCTTGTACAGAATGTGGTGTGTTATACAACAGTCAAGAAGCTTTGTTCAAACATATGGAACATTGTGTTGAGGGTGATAATGACGGCAGCTCTGAAAGTGAGTCAGAAACAGACTCTGAAAGTGAGTCAGAAACAGACTCTGTTTGGTATGATATGGTTCAAGAAGTCTACGATGAATATGATACCAAATTTCAAGAAAAGGTTTCAGAATATGAAGAACAAGGGCTTGAAGATGCGCGTGACATAGCAAGTGATGACTTTCGACCCATTTATAAGCGTCGACTTAAACAACTGTTTATGAGACTATTCAAATATGCCCAACGCCTACAACAAAACGAACATTATGAAACCATTTTAGAAGACTTTAATTACTTTGTTGATGAAAAACATTACGAGTATTCAAAGGCACTAAAGGCGGCTATAAGAAGAAACGATGCATTCTTTGAAGAGCTTCTAGATGAGGAGGAGGAAGATGAAAGCAGCGACGAAGAAAGTGATATGGATGCCAGTGAACAGAGTGAAGCAGATGAAGAAAAATAGACTTATTTGATTAAACATTATAATAAAGACTTTGTAAATCAATAAATGTTATAATATTGTTATAGATTTAAGCTGTGTGTATTTAAGTGTATTAATAAAACTATTCAACATATGTCTTGTTTTTTTTTCCTGAACTGACTGTTATTGTTCCATCAATTGCTTGAACTACAACATGTTGAACAACAACTTGTTAAACAGCATGTTGAACAACATGTTAAACATGTTCAGCAACATGTTGAACATGTTCAACTTGTTCAACAACATGTTGAACATGTTGAACATGTTGAACATGTTGAACATGTTGAACATGTTCAACAACATGTTGAACATGTTCAACTTGTTCAACAACATGTTGAACATGTTGAACATGTTTAACATGTGTAACTTGTTCAACAACATGTTGAACAACAGCTTGTTGAACAATTGTTGTACAATTGTTAAAAAACTTGTTGAACAATAGTTTGACGTAATATGTTCCTAAAAAAAAAAAAAAAAAAAATTCAAACACATGTTTGAATGGTGGGCGCGCGCCATTCCAACAACTACCTATGCAAACTACTGTAAACTAAGATATCAAAACTGAATCCAATGGTAAAATTTTCATTCAAATCGGTCAACCATAACGAAAGTTATCTTACTTTTAAGTTTAAAAACTTTTAAGGTGAATCCATGATGCATACAACCACCGGCGTAAATAGCCTGTGATCACTTAATGTTAAAACTAGATATAAAACTGAATCAAACGGTAAAATTTTCATGCAAATCGCTCAACTACAACAAAAGTTATCTCGTTTTTGCGTAGCTAAGGTAACTAAGGCGCAAACAAGATGTAACTAAGGCGCAACTAAGGCGTAACTTAGGTGTAACTAAGGTAACTAAGGCGTAACTAAGGTAATTAAGGCGTAACTAAGGCGTAACTAAGGTAACTAAGGCGTAACTAAGGTAACTAAGGCGTAACTAAGGAGTAACTAAGGTAATTAAGGCGTAACTAAGGCGTAACCAAGGCGTAACTAAGGTAACTAAGGCGTAACTAAGGAGTAACTAAGGTAACTAAGGCGTAACCAAGGTGTAACTACTGTAACCAAGGCGTAACTAAGGCGTAACTAAGGTAACTAAGGCGTAACCAAGGCGTAACTAAGGTAACTAAGGCGTAACTAAGGTGTAACCACTGTAACCAAGGCGTAACTAATGCGTAACTAAGGTAACTAAGGCGTAACCAAGGCGTAACTAAGGTAACTAAGGCGTAACTAAGGTATAACCACTGTAACCAAGGCGTCACTAAGGCGTAACTAAGGTAACTAAGGCGTAACTAAGGTGTAACCACTGTAACCAAGGCGTAACTAATGCGTAACTAAGGCGTAACTAAGGTGTAACCACTGTAGCGAAGGCGCAACTAAGGCGTAACTAAGGTAACTATGGCGTAAACAAGGCGTAGCCAAACAACTTTCGCTCCAGACTTTCGCTCCAGACAGTATGACGTCATCATGACGTCATTATCACGTCATGGAGGGCCGCGCCTATCCTAACGCTTATCATGACTTCCGGTCCAGACATGATGACGTCACTTCCGGTCCAGACATGATGACGTCACTTCCGGTCCAGACATGATGACGTCACTTCCACTCCAGACAGCACTTCCGGTCTAGACAGCACTTCCGGTCCAGACGCTATGACGTCACTTCCAGACAGTATGACGTCACAAAGTGCAGTAGAACCCCCATTATCATACTACTCGGGGCCAAATATCCTAGGACGAATGGCCCCCGGTGTAACAGGATATCTTGCCCCCCCGGACAAGATAATCTAGGATATCTTGGCCCCCTTTAGGATATTTTGATCCTAGAAAGATCCGCTACCCTTCTTCCCTCTGCCCCTTGTGCGCTCGAAATCAGCGATTTTATGAATTCAAAAAGACAAAGCATGCAAGTTTAAGAGTTATTTTCCAGATGCGTCTTGCTAATAAAAGTAGCAGCCATTTCCGATTTTAACGAATATTTTCAATGTTGTGCAGCCTTTCGATAAACCTCTTTATCCATTTCGTGATGGCAAAATTGTTTCCTGACATGTACTCATTAAAACCATGCACTATGTTAATTTAGATTGAAGCTGCAAAAAAGTCAAGACGTCTACATAAGTAAATTGTTGCTTTTATAAGCAAATTCGTTTTCTTTATGCCGAGTAGCGTGACACAAACGGCTTCATTCGTCTTATTCGCTTCATGGCCGATTACGTTACAATACTACAAGGTGTTCGCTTGGATAACATTCAAAACGACACTGCACCAAGTTACTGCAGCTTCTGTCAATGCTTCACAAAAGACATTCAAACGTTTGCAATCGCCATTCATGTATTTTAAACTTTTAAAACAATTTCCGTGTTTTTATCTGTCAAAGAATGCTCTCTGTCCGCACCCCTGCCCCATATCAAACTTTGGTTAAAATTAGTGGAAGTTACTGTACTTTGTGAATTCTGGTTATCTGTTTTACTACTCTCATGACATAACGCTATTGTTAAGATTTGGGCTGTATTGAACTAAATACTGGCTATTCTGTTCTCTTGTTTTGGCTATTCTGTCATACCGATTGGCTAGAAAGCCCATTACCGGTTGTCAGATGCGATAGGCATGCGTAAATTCTGCTCCAGCCCCTACGCGCTGCATTTCTTGATATAACTTACTGCTTTGCGTTTTGTCATTAAAACTGAAGCGAAAAAAAAACAAAAAGTAAGATGCACAACTTCAGATCAAGTACCGAATATGTACAAAATCGTGGCGCTAGTATGGTCAGAGGAGTAGTAAAGACAAAATGACGGACCAGAGCGAAAGAAAAAGATCAGAAACATGGGCTCCGTATAACTTGTGAGTCTTCTGCCTCTCCAGTGTTAATAAATGGAAAAATGCTCACGGGGATTTCTGTTTATGTCATATGTTGTGGAAGGTGCCTTGTAATGCCCTGTAAATGAAGACGGTGAATGTACAGGGTACGCTAAAACTGCAAGGGTCCTTTATCGAGGACTAATGCTTGGGTGCAAAATATGAATCAACAAGCTGTGGAACATGCCTCTATATAGCACAATCGGATTGGTTGAAGAAGGAGGTGGGTCTTTTTTTAATTTTTTTTTATCTTGGCCTTATGTTTACTTGTGAAGATATTACATAAAAGAGGTGCAAAATGAGACTTAACTATTGCATGGGGGTATGGGGGCTTTACATTCAATTGCTAAAACCTGATGCCTTCTTACACTCGAATGAGTAAGAAACATACAACAAAACAAAACAATAACGAAAAGAACGCAATATTTGAACACAAAAAAAACCCCACTAAGATACGTGTTCTAATATCTATCCTCCTGAAAAATCAGGTCTTTGGAAAGTAAGGTAAACTTTTCAAGGATTAGAAAATGATATGTCATCAGTGTCAATGTTAAAGTGAAAGTTTTAGCTGTAAAAGTAAAATATAACTAAAATAAGGAAAGAAAAGAAAAAAAATGCCCCATTGATTTGGTTTACACACACGTTTTTATTTAAGTTTAATGCATTGGTTTAGCGTCAAGGCATTTAATTAAGACACTGTAAATCAACTGGGTTTGAACTTCAGGCTACATAAGGTGTTGATGTTACATGCTGTTAGCAACGCTAGAAGCATTGCAGCTGATATATTGTAAAAAATAACGGTAAGTAAGAAAGAAATTTGGTAAAGTGGTCATCATGGTTATATTAACTTATTTCAGAGTAGGCTCTGGTCTGGTTCAAATAAAAATACTATATTAGATTATTATTTACTTAAATATGGAAGCCTTAAGTTGCTACTACACTCAAATATAAAGGCAGTAAAGCTCAAGATCCCAAACTTCTACAAGGAAATTATCAATTCCTTCCAATCTTTATTTTTTGGCTCTGCCTATGAAGTAATGATTTGGGACAATGATCTTATTCGCATAAATAATGACACAATATTTTGGAAGGATTGGTATGAATGTGGAATTGTATGCATAAATGATATGCATACAATTCCATTCAAAAAAATGCATAAATGATATATTAGAGGATGATCATACCTTTATAAGTAAGGAACAGTTGGAAACAAAATTTAACATTAAGTGCAGCTTTCTTAAATTTCTGAGTCTTAAGTCAGCGATAAAAAATGCTATACAGTTGTTGCAAGCAAGGGATATTACAGTAAATGGAAAAATAACAAAGGAAATGATTGTCGACAAAAAATTTAAATCCATAAGTGGAAAAATTATAAATATACAAAAAGCTAAATGTAGGGTCTATTACACAGAACTTATCTCTACTCAAGTTAAGCCCCCAACCCTCACGTCCCTTCGTCCTAGGAAGTTCACTCTCTATGTATTAATTCAGAAAGACATTATTCTTCTTCTTCTTCTTCTCTTCTTCTTCTTCTTCTTCTTCTTCTTCTTCTTCTTCTAATTCATAGATTCGGAAAGGCATTGAGCCTGAATGAAGATTCGGCTGTCATAACGAATCAGCTGCTGCGTCTCAATTTCTTTGCGGCAGTCGGAATTTGGGCACCTGGCATCCTGTATGGAGCGTAGGCATGGTCGACACAGCAAATGACCGCAGCCTAGCGCCACCTCAAAGAAGCGGCGTTTACATCGACACATCCGGGCCTCTATCAGGACGCAGAATTCTGCCGCTAGGTAGAGCTGTTGTCGTCGGACTCTGGCAGCGGCACGAATCGCATCTGGTGTAAACAAAAAGAGCGTCATTTTAAACAGTTCTATGGCCATTTAAAACAGGATGATAACACATTAGCAAGACACCCTGTCATTCAGGATTACACCCCTATCCACCCGACCCCATCCCCCACATGCCTGCTTAAATTTGCATCTGTAAAACGATATTTTGTCAACTGATTACTCTGTGTAGGGTTTGTGATTGATATTGCATTCGTAAACCTAAGCCTTTTTTATTTAATTAATGGCTTGATTTCATTTTAGATAAAGGAATTACATGATGGTGAATAATATCTAACGCACGACTCTTACCAAAGTACAGTTATCGCATGTCAACTAGACGTAAAAAGAATAACAAAACACATACCAAGTCTTTCTGTGTTTCTTGCACGCGCTTGCTGTGCTGCTTGGGATCTCAAACCACGATGACAACGTTGCAGCTCTATATGAAAAATAATTTCAAAACATAAATTCTGTGTCATCATATAAGCAATTAATTACTTTATAACAGAGTTTACTCAAAACGCACTGAAGGCAGAAAATACCTGATTGCGGACTGAGGAAATCAAAAGTACCGCAAATGTACCAAAAAAGTACCACAAAAGATACCACAAGAACCACTTGTCAACTACATTTCTTAATAAATCTTTTTTCAAACAAAAAGCATATTTTATGTTGTTTTAAATTGTTCTTAATATAAACATAAGCAAAGCTTATAAAAGAAACATGAGTACACACCTGCATCGATATACTGCCCAGAGTCTATGTTGTTCCACTTCTGTTTAAGGCGTTGCCAAGTAAATGACGAATCACTGTCATACGGGACGTTGTTATGGCAATAACAATTTAAAAAAGGACAGTTAGGACTCCGCTCGAAGTGCACACGTAATGGGTCGACGTGGCGAGCATCCCCGGGCATGGTATTCCAGCTCCCGATACGCACGCCGCAGCAGAAACACTGCACAATATCACCCTCTCCCGTGAAGAAGAAGCCTGCATGGGCTAGCCTTGGTGCTGGGGTGTTATACAGCCAGGGTACCCGGCGAGAGAAACTTGCTAAGTGCAACATTTCAAACCTCATGGAGGCCTGTACGCAGCTTGGTTCAGACATGATTTTTGTAAAAATTGGAAATATTAATGTATTTCTTTTTTGCAGACGGAGTTGTAAGTCCTTTTACTTTTTAGAAGTGACGGTCGCTTTGCTTCTATCTTAAGATTGGAAATTAGATTTATGCTCTCTGTGTAGATAATAAGTATGTATTTACTGATGTCGATTTTTATTTTGATTTCTCGGATTTCGTCATTTTCTAGGTGTAATGGTGTTTTACGAGAGGGTGATTTTAGAAGTCTTTCTGTGTAAAACGATACTTGTCTTTGCAGCAAGGTGGCTTGGTCGTATTATTCCGCGTCCAGTAGCGTTATTGACGCTATGTGTAGTGTTTGTTTTGGAACACCGCAAAATCTTAGTTGGGGCCGGATACGGTTGTCATCTGAACCTATGGAAGTAATGGAGCCGTGTTGAGAAGTGACAAAGGCGTTCTCCCGATCTATATGCCTGTCTATTTCGAAACTGATCTGGCAAGAACACGACCTATTGAATTGTTCTTGTGTACGTTCTTCCTTGGAAATTAAATAGATTGAATCTAACTGATGGCAGTTGACAGATGGAAGAGTAAGTTCCAAAGCCCTTTGTTGGATTGGAATCGGCGTGCTCCAATAACCAAATGCCTCTAATGATGGCAACTGTTCATTGCACATCATTCAGCAAACAATTCATGCTGCTGTAACCAAAGCAAAAAAAAACACAATGAATATTTATGTGCGTTTCAATCAAACAAAACTGGGCAGAAAGTAAATATATCACATTGGCACGCATGTGTGGGAAATTAATTTTGATGAGAAATGTTTAGTATTTTATTCTTATCTCTGCTCTGCTAATGTGTGATAACGGCGTTAATGCAATACTGAAATACGAAGATCTCCTGTATTATCTGTTGCTGTGAAAAAATAATCAAACGAGAGGCTCATTCCGCTAGCGAAATATTAAACACTTGACAAAAATTAAAACGCAAAAATACTTCCTTCAGTTGGTTATTTCTTGAATAATATATTGCAAACAACACAACTTGAATACGCCTTATAAGCCGAGTAGTGTTTGGTTGTTGTTGACTTAAAGTTTTATTGACTGATCAGGCATACGCCGTGTTACCTATTTACGCAGTGAGAGCTCGCACAAAGCTGACTGAGCAAATGTGTGTTCTGTGCTGTCGTTAAATGCAACGCATTTACTTGCCAAAAATACACTCTTTTCACATGGCGTTTTAACAAAGAAAACGAAACCAAAGACGAAAATAAAAAGTGACATGCACAAATGTACAGATCAAGCTCTTCATATGTCCCAAGTTTCATGGTCGCAGGGCCCATAGTGTCAGAGAAGAAGAAGACACGAAAAATCGGAATAACTGTCAAGAAGAAAAAAAGGACGAATTTTGCTCGCACAAATTCGTATAACCCTTGCAAGCCAAAAGCTTGTCAAGTGTTAACAATTGACTGAACTGAGCGGTATGATAATATCAGGAACATCTATTTTTACTCAGTTAATCAAATAATAATTGGTGGTTCTCCTAAAATATTAATATACCCTCTATATATATATATATATATAATGTAATTTCAGTAATCAAAGAAACACGAGACATATTTGACCTGTTTAAATGTTTATCAACTTGCCCACATTGACACATTGAATACAAACATTAAACATTAAAGCTGGTGTGGTTAGCCACATGTGGAGAGAATCTGACTTGTGGTATTTTAATGGTAAATGTTTGAAGTGCATCCATAATATTCTAGCCAAACCACTGATTAATGGAATGAGAGCTGCTAACTCTCTGTTCATCGAGTTAAAGACACATATTTCACCTGAGAAAGAAGTATCTAATGCTGGCAACAAAAAGAATCCTTAGGCAATCAAAATGGTTACAGCAGACAGGTGGGACTTGTTAGTTTTTTCTTACTGATTTGGTATTTTTGCGTTAGGATTGATGCATCAAGCCGATGCAAGTTAATAAAATACAAAGATAGTTTCAAGAAACCAAATGTTACTCCAATGCCAAGCATTAAGGTATGGGATGAGATATTGAGATCTTACAGATTGTAATCAGTGTATAGGATCGAATGACAACGAATGTCTTCAATTGCCTTCAGGTCATTGTTCTGTCACATTGCAATACGTTATGTGTCAACACTTTGCTTTGCGAAACCGAAACCTTGCTCTGTGTTTCTTAGAAATTAGAAACAGGCATTGCTTTCAGTTAGGTTTTCCTGATTTCGTTGACATTTTTTGATTTCCTTGACAAAATTATGATGTTGTTTATATTATTTTTGAAAGGATACTTTTCCGTCAAAATGCAAGAAAATCGAGTTGATAAAGTACCTGTGGAAGTGGGAGAGAGGAGATACTTTGGGGGAGAGACGAGACATTTTTAACTTTCTGCATTCAATTTTTTTAAAGTCATCTGTCTGCTTAGAGTGGTGCAAGCAAAGGAAAGAAGGAAGTAGGGGTGTGTTAAAAAGTGGATTCAAATCAAATCAATTCAAATATTAATTGATATTAAAGGGACCGATTTAGTATTCCATATAAAAATTCTGTACTTAATTATACAGTTCTAAGCGTTATATGACAAAAGGACAACTTTGCATAAAGAAACTGTAGCCGAGATATGTTTCTGTCGAATGTATCAATAAGAACACTCCAAACTGTTATTTATAAATCAATCAGTTTGTATAACAAAACCCATCAAAGACCTTTTCTTTAATATAAATTTCACTTGGTTTTTGTCATATCTGGCTATGACAGGAAGTAACAGTGTATATTTCACCAACCTGTAAATATGCATTAATATTTTATCCAGACAACAATGTTATTCCTATTAGAGATCTTTTTATCTTCAATCAAACCAACATTTTTGAAAATGTACTACCGGCGCAGAGTGGTGACGCCAACGAAACAAGGGTACACGACCTTTGTTAGCATCATAGTAATATTTTAAAAATCTGTTCTGTAACTGAAATTAAGAAAATTGTGACGCATCTCTAGCATTGAATCGAAAATAAGATTATTACCAGTGATATCGATAAGAGTGTCATGTATCACAATGCAAACGAACGGTTAATCTGCCATAAAAATGTGCCATACTGATATTTAGTTTGTTCTCTCTCTTCTGCAGACAATATGTTGACTAATCATAAAAATTTAGGCTAGTAAATATATGATCTTAATATTGACAAAACAGCAAAAGAGCTAAATTTAATTTTGCCTATGGCATTCTCAGCCTGTCTAAAAACTAGAACTAGTTCTTTGCTTGGTGTAGGCAAACAAAATTTACTTCAAGTTCCTATCGAAAAGGGATTTCAGTTTATGATTATAGCAAATTTTTAAAAGATCACAATAAATTAGGGGGTGTGTAGAATACTCGTTTGAGGGTGGATTAAATAAATGACATGAGGTATTTTAATTGCTGGCCTTATGGCCTATTGTCTGGGCGGCAATCTGTAGCAAGTATTAAAATGATCCCTGTGCATATATATAGTTAGATGTCTGCAAAAATGATCATGTTAATTTATATTTTGTAATCACATTTTCGATTGAGATACAAAATGGCCCTGTACAATTTGTACTTCATTTAAAATGCATGAACATATATATGCAAACCCTCCCGCACAAATCTGGCATTTAGGTCGTTTTCTCCTGCACAAAGCAAATATATTTAGGTTGTTAAAGTCATGACTTTGGTTTCTTTTTTCTCTTCCTTACACGCCCCGCTCCTCCCTTTTTTCTCAGTGTTAGATTTTTATCTTATCAAATGGCATTGGTTTTCACGACACATTGAAGGCATATCTCGCTTGTGAAAGTAAGCCTTCAGTTCAACGAGCCCTCAGATTTAAAATATCTCCAGTAATATGTACATATATTTCACTGACTTAATGTGGCACATGACCTTAGGCAGGGTTTTGTGAATAACTGCGTTAAAATAAAATTGCTAAAAACATGTATGATATCATAGATATGTGAAGCTAATTCGAACAATCTTAAAAAATCTTGTTTAGCAGTGCAATGCAAAACTGACTTATAAAGTCATGTGAGTGCAACGTCTAGCTCATGCTACTAACAATATTAATAAAGCATCATGACAAGTTGTTTTTGTTTATGGTTTAAAAGTGTGTCTCGGCGTCTGAAGACAAAAGCTGACAATAAAAAATATGTGTCATTCATTTTATTCTTTCAAAGAAAGTAAGAAAAAAAGACGACAAGGTGTTGATGTTGATGTTGAATTACCAAAATATCGCCTTTCGTAGTTTGTTACCCTTGGCAAGATAGTCATAGACAGACATGCCGACCTGTTGATATATGAGGAGCAGCCCGGAAAGTGCCCCCTCCCCTTCCCCGGTTCATGGGCACGCGAGGTACACGCGACCTACACTAAAATGCGCTACTTGAAAAAGTTTTTCATGACGTTTAACGTTTATTCGAGTTCTTACTTGAGCTGTTTTTCACCTTTGAATAATGCCTGTGTTGATAAACGAAATTGTGATAGATCTAAATATCGTCATTGAAAATACGATTAGGACGAAAACCTGGGTTGGGGACACTTGGTATCATATGTGTAACGATGCGTAACAAAGAAAAAAACGCAAAGCGATTGAGGCAGTTTAAAATGGAGGCAAGGCGACTTCGGCATAGAGTGCCGATTTTGTGAAAAAGGAGATACTTTTCAGAACTCTCTTTCACTTTCCCATAAAAAGGTGTTATTTTGGAATTACATTCCGCGTTTCGTTAAAAAAGGGATTTTGTTTCATACTTAGTACTCCGCATTAAGGAGTCATTTTAAGAAGTTCTGAACACACATGACAAAATGTTGGTAAGTACGTACCCCTCCCCTCGTCTTGAACTGAAATTATAATGACGAGATACAAGCAGAAATAGAGCTTGCTAAAATGTGTTGTTACGACAAACATAACTAGGAAATAATCACAATAAATAACATTAACTTACCTCTTTAATAGAATTTGCACTAATGACTGATTAACAACGAGTTTAATCCAGTATTATAAATGCCGTGTTTTGTTTTCCATAATCCAATTTGTAAGCAATATAAAGCCACGATAATTTAGCAAATATATTTAAAGCTATTTTGTTGTTGCTTTGTTTTAAAAATGTGCTGTTATTTATCTTCAAAAGTAGTGTGTCTAACTTTCAAAAGTAGTGTGTCCTTACAGTACAAGCAAATGTTCGTCGTTCGTCAGCTTTCAGCTGTATGTGTGCAGAGAACAATTACTGCACTGTTTTTATGTTTACACAGAAATCAATCCTCCAAGTGACGTTTAACTCATGACTTTTTAAGTTTGAGAAATCTCGCCAAAATGTATCCTAAATATACTATGAAAGCCTGCTACATTTTCTTCTGTGCCAAATATCATTCCGTCTTTCAAGCTAAGTTGTGGGTTATTGAGTAGATATTTCGATACCAAGTATGACATTATTGAGAGTCATCTCTGTTTTGCGGTGGCGTTATTAGATGTTCTTTTGTACAAGATTCTGAAGGGTCGCACAAACCTGCAAAATAAAACAGAAACGAAATACATAAATAAACAGAAGATAATAACTTTAAAAAGAAGATTACTACACTGTCCAATTGATTTCCAACGCGTTAGGTGATTGCGCCACTGTCGGTTTAACCTTGATCTTTTTCTTTAAAAGTTTGTTTAAACTTTTAACATTTTGTGTTAGATGTACTCCCTTCATCTCCTGTCTTCTCCTATTCTCTCTCTCTCTCTCTCTCTCTCTCTCTCTCTCTCTCTCTCTCTCTCTCTCTCTCTCTCTCTCTCTCTCTCTCTCTCTCTCTCTACTTGAGGTTTGTTTTTTGTATAGTAGCAGATGTTAACTTCTGTTTTATACTATTTACCCTTTCATCATTATGTTTAACTTAAAGAAGATTTTTCAGAATTCACATAGAGAGACATTATGGACAATTTGAATATGATCTTTTCAACAATATGTTAATAATAAATTTAATTATAAATGTCATATAGGCTTTGCCTATGAGGGTTTATAATCATGATATTTAAAATGATATTCCACACTGTAGCTCTCATTGATTTATATGTTTATAAATATAAGGGATATTTAGCTGGGCTTGAAACACTCTCTACACAAAGTTAGAATTGACAAAGTCGCATTGATATCACTTGTACTTCTTTTGTGCAAGCAATGAAATGCTTAGAAAACACATTTTCTACACCTCAGACCCTTAATGATAACAGCGATTTATGTTAATTATATTTTGATGTCAAATAAAAAATATTTATGTATGGCACTTATTTATATTTTGAAATGAAATGCATGAATTGAAGGGGCGTTAGATAATATTATGTCTTTTCAATCTCTATTATTAATAAAAACCCTCTTGAAATGAAAACCTTCTATTGTGAGACATTGCCTCTTTCTTTTGCAATCCTTTCTGTCTCAAAATTCGATTGAAATCTTATATTTTTTCTAAACGTTTTTACTTTAAATCAGGTTAGCAACACCTCTCATATTTTTATTCCAGTCATGCTAACAATCGCCTTTGGTTTTGGGCCGGAATCATATACCACAAATCATTCAAAAAATATTAAAGCAACCAGTATTTTTTCCTTAACAGTTCAACATGCTCACACATGGTTTAGCACGAAAAGATAATTTAGCATTGTCAACAGACATTTTTTCAAAGAAACGAATACTTTAGAGCAACTGGCATTATGACGTAATAAACATTATGACGTGCTAAAACGTATCCCTGCTTTATATATATATATATATATATATATATATATATATATATATATATATATATATATATATATATATATATATATATATATATATATATATATATATATATATATATAAAAATAAACGCACTCTGACGGAACATCGCTGTCATTGTACATAAGTCTTCAGTTGGGTTATCTATAGCTACTTGAGCACTAAGAGACAGAGAAATAAACAATAAAGTTTGCAGTGTGGAATCCCCACGGAATAATACAAGAGTAAATAAAAATTAAGCACTTTGCAGATTATGTGTTGCTATGTGTGTCCGAAAACAAACAAAAAACCAGAAGAAAGGCATAATTTTAGGCCGAACATGGAGCCAATTTGGTTTAAAAACGCAGGGGGCATTTTTTTCTTTCAGTACTCGTTGAGTTCCTTAGAACAGTTCAACACATCTAAAAGGGAGACCCGTTTGTACACCGACACCCCTCAAGAGCATAACGTGTGTGCACTTTAGCTCTGTAATACATATTCATGAAGAGGTTGCAAATAACAGTCATGTTTGGCGAAACGGGGGTATTTTTTCAAACCTGGTACTCCGCGTTTAGGAATCGTTTCTAAAAAGTAATAGCTATGAACAGTAACCAATTTTTGCCCGAGTTTCCAAATTGCAAATACAACAGTCTTCCTTTCAACTCTTCATTTACCAAGCAGAATTTGTAATTTTAATTTTATTGTAGTTTTAATCGCTTTGAGATAACACAGCTATACATATGAGGAGTGTGTAGCTGCGCAGGACGTAATGTTCACACAAAGGCGAAAGTAGAAACGGCATTATCTCGCTGCATCAATGCATTGCTCGTGAAAATCCGCACATAACTAGTTAACAAGGCATCATGCGCAAAACAAGAAGTGAACTTAAAGAACTTCATAGACATTCGCATAAAGAAATTAATAACGAGTGTCAGTTGTTCTCTGTGTCTCTGAAGAAATTCGACGCCCCTACTTCACACGCATTCAAGCATAAATCTTTTCTGTCAACAGCAGAAGAATGCTTGAGATGTTGCCATGTATCTGCGTAGGTGTGGAAAGGCAGGCACGGTGGCGGTAGTTCTGTGGCTTAAGCATTTTGCAAGAATGAAACACATTACAAATCTGGTCCCTTAGGGACAATTCTTCGAGCAAAAAAGCCAGAAGCAAAATAATGTGCCGATGCTTGTATCTTACATAAGCAGGACTTTATTTTGATGCACATTTTATTCGTTTATTTTTTACAAATAAGTAACTCTGTCAAAATCAGAAGCAAGAACAACCAAATAGCACCATGTTGTATGAAGAATATGCGTTTTAGAAGATGCCCTGGCTAACTCGTCACAGCAGTGGTAATTTTTTTCAGTATCGATGAGAACATCCCTGACTTACTGATGACCCTGAAAAACAGAATCTTGGCATCCTAATGATAAGACCACCAAGAGTAGTAAAGCAATTAAAAAATGAGGGAAAAGCTGAATATATTTGACATAATAACCCCTTCTTTTCAACCGAAGGGGGAGTCAGTTATGAAGAAACTTTTGCTTTTTTCTTTTCATTGGAAGCTCAGCGTACTGAAGAAGATATTCCTTTTCCACGAAATTGGGACTCGGCGCGCGGACCGCATCTGGTTTAAAAATTATTCTCCGTTGTTTTTGCATACACATGGAGCATATGGTATCGGTAGAAGAAATGATGGTAAGTCGTATTGATTATCACAGTTATGAGCCGCACAAAACAAGCGCTTCATAAGGGTAAGACTTTAAAATAAACACATGTCTTCCATTTCTAAAAAGGATCCTAATCTGAACTATGTAGTGACAAGGTGCATTTTCAAATTTATTGTGTAGTCTTGCTGACCATAAATTCATTCCTATTCTTTAATAAGTGGCTTTTGTGAACTTTAAGGTTTGTGTGGTTTGTGGTTTGTGTGACATTTGCTTAAGCAAAGTTATTCTTGAATAGAACAAACACACATAAATCTTGAATAGAATAAACATATAATGACCATAAAACCAAAATATTAAATAGCAAAATACTATCAAATCGGCTGCAATAACATAACAAGCTTGTAGAATATGATTGTGTATATGGCCAACTCAACTTGAAGTGAATAAATCTGTTAACTGCCTTTAGAATAGAGTTGCTTTTTACCATCGAATTCCACACACATCTTTTTTAGTTCGCACAAATTATACCAATTAATCGTTTCGTTACGCATATGACTTAGGCTGTTGAAACACGCTCTCATATTACAAACACAGTACTCACTTGAATGGAAGAAAATTGATCTGCAGGAAAAGCAACGTTGTACAGGACGTCGTCCTTTTCTCCAACGAAGCGTTTATTTGGTCGGAACTGCGGTTTGAACTTTGGCAATTTTACTGTAGTTACATGTTTTATGTACTAAGTTTTGTGGATCGCACCTCACTCTTGGATTTGTTTGGTTATTTATTTGTTTATAGGTTATTGTTTCTGATATATTATAGTTGAACAGGACGTCGTCCGTTTGTCTCTCTGACGAGGCGTTTATTTGGTCCGCACTTATTCATTCTTTCTTCAAGAAGAATTATATCCCTCAAACTAAGATTATCTCA
This sequence comes from Protula sp. h YS-2021, assembly GCA_949752745.1. Lineage (NCBI taxonomy): Eukaryota > Metazoa > Annelida > Polychaeta > Sabellida > Serpulidae > Protula > Protula sp. h YS-2021. Next base: position 78,409,198 of record OX457028.1, read on the forward strand.
CTGACTATCCGCCAGTGGGCATTTGTGCTCGGATAAGACACACCTCTAGTTTTATAATGTAATTGTGATTCATGTAGTTTGTAATTCATTTTTCTGTAACGGGATATCACAGTATTTATGAAAATAAACATACAAACTAAAAACGACACCTAAACGTTGAGTGCTAATTATTAATGACATCCCTTTCTTAATTTAACGCGAAGTGAAATGCCCCCTCCCATTCATGTAGGAAAGAAGGCATACTGAATCAAGATTACCTTCGTTTTTAACAAAAATGGCACTATAGCGGACTGCGTCTAGCCGCAAAATTACCACGCCCCGTGTCTTAGGACACACATATCATGCCAATTGCACCTCCACCGAGAATCCGCTATCCCCTGTTATCGTTAAAACTTGTAGTGATGAATCTTAAACACATAAAGCGTACAAGAACAATTTTAAAGGTGCGCTGAAATCTGCAAAAACACTGGGCAACGCATAATTCTATGACAAGTAGGTGAACATAAATTACAAGCTGAAGCTGTTGTGTCAGTTGGTCCATCAGCTTCAGTTTGTGCAATACAGCTGGGGTAATTATGGGCAGCAGTTTATGCGACAAAGCTCGGGTAGGTATGAGCTTAAGTTTGTTCGACACATCTCGGAAAGTTAAGGGAATCAGTTTGTGCGACGCAGCTCTGGTAGTTATGGGCTTCATCTTGTGCGACACAGCTCGGGTAGTTATGGGCATCAATTTTTTGTGACAGAGCTCGGGAAATTATGGGCTTCAGTTTGTGCAGCAGAGCTCAGGCAGTTATAGACTTCAGTTTCTGCGACATACACGGGTACCTATGGAAATCAATTTAGTCTGCATCACTTACTGTGTTTGTGCGATACAGCTGAGTAGTTACGGGGGTCAGTTTGTGCTATACGGCTCGTGGAATTAAGCGCGTCAGTTTGTGCCACAAAGCTGGGGTAGTTACGGGCATCAGCCGAGATCCATCTATCAGTATTAGTTCGAAATTAAAACTCGAGTTTCATTTGCTGTCTATGAAACAACATGTCCAATTCAAAGTGCTATCTGTAGTGTGTAAAGACCTAAACAGACTGGCTAATTTGTAGATATTCCCTTACGCCGTATATCAACAAGATATCTGAGATCAACCGAAGGCATTTTGGTTTCACACACCATTATGGTGACTACGCTTTCATTGTGGTGATGCAAAAGTCTGAAACTCGCTCCCCAGTCATATTAGAAATCAATCCAGTTTTTATTCTTTTAAGAAAACCTTGAAAACTCTTTTAATTTAACATGATAACAATAAGTTGTATGTGGGTCTGTGGCATACATTGTATTCGGTTTAGTCTGTAACATCTGTTACTGTTTATTATTGAATCGATGTATTTATTTCTTTTTGATTCTTAATTTTCTACATTGTCATGTAGGTGAAAAGTTATGAAACATGCCATATGTGTAATAGACAGAAATCTAAATTTACTAGGGCATCATTTATGTGATCCTTTGTTGAAAATAAGTTATTTGTTCTCTTTTACTGTGATACATTATGCATAAAGAAAAGTGTAATCAGCTGATTGGATGTTTCGGTCTGGTTTCGGGTGCTGCTGTAATGTATGTCAGTACTTCTGTATTCTCAATCACTGTATCAGCATGATAAAACATGAAAAGTGTCCGTTATTTACTTGAAATCAACGTAAAGAGGCAAAAATAAGCTAATTCAATTGATGGGTGGCAAGATGTTTTGATAAAAAGATTTTACGTGACCAACACATGCCAAAGATTAATTTCTGATTCTAACAAGGACTTTTCGGTGCAGTTGCAACCATAATATTCTTTGCTAAATTCAATTCGCCTTTCTGTTTACCGTAGCTACCATGTTTTCCTTTATTACATAACTTGATTACTCTTGTAGGAACTTAGTAAGTAAGCATTATAGGTGTTTTAACTTGTTATATGTGCCGCTTGCTGTTCTGCTGCGGCACACAAAAAAGTTAGGCAATGAAAACTATAAATTGTCATCCAGTGTAATTCTTCCATCTCGTACACTCCAGTATGATAATACGTCACCACATGAGAGTAAAACTTTATAACCGGAAGTCACGAGGGCGTTTTTCTCATTACGTTATGCATTATTTTATGGCATTTATGCATTTTAATTAAAAACTATTGAAAAATCACAGAACTAATCGGTTAGATTTTTACACGGGGACCAAAATGCAAGTAATTCGACCAACATGTACACATTCGATTCAACAGATAGCAAAACAAATACGAATATAGCCTATTTTCTCATTGGAAATCGCCTAATTCTCTCTCTAAGATAAAGAAAATTTAATGTCGGATACGGAAGTTGAGTTGATGCTAATAATTAGCCAACTAAGTTGCGATCCCTGAGAAAAGTAAATACTGGCACAGCTGTACCATATAATGACCAGAAAAGCAGAACGTTGAATAATGAAGAAATTTACAAGTCAAAGAAAAATTACATAAATACATGCAAGAAAAATACGAGATCAAAGACAAACAGAGAAAATGAAATTGTTGTCAGTAATTACAGGTAATATAGTTTTCTTTTCCATTTTCCATTTTTCCATTTAATTTTAGGCAACAAAAGTCTGATATTGTTAAAAAAACACTTGCTTGAATTTGTTTTGTTGAATGTTTATGCAATAACATATAAAAATGTTGCTTTATTTTAGGTATTTATGATCTATGTTTTCTGAGCGCGAAATATATTGGTAAGAAAGTATTAGCTATTACGTTATTACAAGAAAGGCACAAGTTTGCAAGATGAACGATATACTTGAGACTCCAGCACTTAGCATTTCAAAGCATGTCTAAAATACTTCCTCAAGTCTGTCAGCAAAATGCACGAAGTTTCTGCAAGTGGTCGAAATTTTTTTCGTGAAAGACATTCTTGTGCCCTTGGAGCAACTACATAAAGCAAAATTGAAGTCATGAGCTACAGAATATTACTTTCCCGGTTCCTTTAAGCACTACAATCACAGATGATAACACTGTACCTTCGGATTCTGAAGATTTCAAAGCGCGGGATTTCTAAATGTCAGTTTGTGGTGTTGAATGTTCAATAAAATAATCATATGTACATGGTTGTATATATTTTTCAAACGTTCTACGTTGCCCATGAAACGGGGCAACAGGTACCTCATAATCGTACCATTTTGTAGAGTGGGAAATGGGTAGTCCATAATAACGTGTGGATCACCAAGTGGAAGAAATAGTCAAATACGCAATGAAGAAAAAACTACATCAAATACCAATTAACACCACTGAATTTCCAGATTTGTTTCGACTGGAAAATGTGAGAAGTTATGGTAATGTCTAAAAACAGAAAAAAAACACGAACCACACTTTAAAGCTATTGACATACTAATTAACATTGACATTCGGATTGATATATCCGTACAAATAGCAGTACCTTCAGTACAAGGAAATGGATCAAGCAACAATGACTATTTACTGAAACAAAACTAAATTTTGAGCGTTTACCTGGACCGATAAGCATGTTATATGTATGATAATTAAGAGTACAGAGTATGAGACATTGTTATCAAAGTTATATTGATTCATTATTTTTGTAAGTATAAAACGGTTGCAAATATGAACCAATATTAAAGAAAATTCTGGCAGAAACAATGCCCTCTATAACTTCATTGCGGTGGGGGTGTGCTTTTCAGTTGCAATTGTCAAAACAATAACGTAACGGATTATGTCAATAGTTTTAATCTGAGGTCAATGTTTTCTTCTCTTTAGAAATCAACCTAACTACTCGTAATGATCAGTCCAAATAAAAACCCAGTCGTAAAAAGTTCAACAGGGTTGACCGATATTTGTTCCAGTATTTTGTGTTGAATATTTGTTTTCTTTTCTTCCTGCTGTGTCATTGGTTTCATGGGTATTTGTTTCCTTTGAAAAAATACAAGAATGCAGTGTATTATTTAATTGAAATGTTTAAAAGTCATATATGAATGAATTTCGACCACTTTCAACAACTTTTGCGTATTTTGCTAACGTCATCCCTGGGAAAGTTCGATGCTGGATTCGCAGGGGGAGGCCAGTACAAAGTTTTTCCCTAAAAGACAGGTGCAATTTACTTTTGGCCTCTTTGACTATCGTGCCCATAACATAAACTCACCAGTTCTGTTCTTTAACTTATACCACACTTATAGCACGTTAAAATCAAATCCTATGTAGTTAGCTGTAAGGTAAAAAAGATTTCTGTTCGAAAGCATTTTCAACAGCTTATGGCTGGGGTAAATGTAGCGCCGTTCGACAGGACACGTTCTTTGATTTTTTTAGCATTCTTAAGAAGCCAAAGGTGTCAATGGTCTAAAAAGTAGAATAAGAACAAGTGTTTTAGTAAGTAAAATGACAGAAAATTAATATTATTGAGGAGAACACTTGACAGGTGTTTGCTAAAATTGCCTGTTATTCATTAGAAGCTGCATATCAACACTGATGCACATCTCTATACAATAAAGATGTTTTGTGGTCAGACACGATAAAGCTCATTAGTGGCATCGGTAATAATGGACGCATCATTCCATTTTCTCAAAGTTTCTCCTCTTCCGTAGATGTTGTCTCTTATTTATGCACCTTGTTTCGCAATTCATTGGATATGATTTGAATCCATTGGCTTTCCGTTTCGATTTCAGTACATCTATGGCAATGCTAAATTCGGTCCCATTTATGATTGAAATAGCGTATAAATTGCTTCTTTGATACCGACCAATGCTCCCAAAATAAAACAAAATATGTCACATATTAATTTCATCCTGACGTGAAAATACCGTCTTCTAATACTTTAAACACAAAAGCATGCAATCATTAAAAGACATATCGGCTATTTGATTGATGGTGTTTTGCCAGCACATAACAGATGTGCTGCCTGGACCGGAACATAAATAGCACTATCGCAAAAACAACATACCGTAGAATCACTCGTGTTTGCCTTTGAAAAGTTGCATCTTAGAGCATTTGTTAATTAAATGACTACTAATTTAATAATACGTTCAAATATTTATACTAGGACAAGATCGAATTCTTTGAATAATAAAATAAAACTAGTGCTCAAGTTTTAATGACGTGATTTTAAAAATCCCTTTGGTATTGCGTGAAAACTCACACATTTTATTTTTCTCACTTTTTCATGTCTTTTAACAAACCCAAAAAGTAGTTACATGACATTTTACACCATCGATTTTACCTCCACGTGACGGGGTTTTGGGTGGAAATGAGCTTGAGGAGTTTTGCCATGCATATCCAAACGGCAAGGCGAAAGGGTGTGTTTCGTGTTGAATTGTAATTTTATTGCAAAGGTAGAGGTGCATTCTCTCTAACAATGCAGTGTTTCTACACAAAAAGTGGATTGTTGTGGAACTGCACCTAAACATAAATTGTTGGGTTATTTTAATAACTGCTGCAAAATTACCCTTTTCAAATTAATAATTTGGGTTTTGGTTTCCGTGTTTTGTTGAACGAAGGTGCGTTTTAAGACTGGGGCTTACATGTTTAGGGTCGCTTATAAAATTTCTTGCATGGTAAGTGAAATCTAGTACTCACGTCATCATAACAGCACACACTCAATCCCTTCACGTATATGTGTCATTAGGATAGTCCCAGACTAAAATTTGTGCAGTTAGCAGAATATTTCAGGAATCGACGCAAGTAGCATTAATTAATAATAAATTATAATGTAAAAAAGGAAAAATGTTCATTAGCGTGGGAGTAGGGGAGACTGAAAATGCTCATTAACATGGAGGTAGGGGTGGAGAGATTCTAAATGTTTATTAACATGGAAGTGGGGGGATTCAAAATGCTCATTAATATGCGGTGAGTGGGGGAGATCCAGAATGTTCATTAATATGGAGGTGGGGGAGATTCAAAATGTTCATTAATATGAGGTAGGTGGGGGAGATCCAAAATGTTCGTTAACTTGGAGATGGGGAAAATTATAATATCTGTAGTAACTGATAACACTGCCGGGTTATAATTGTTTCCATTGGGCGCATTAGGTTGATGATGAAATTCCCAATGTACGACTCGGGTGCTTGTGTTGGTATGTTTCTCTGTTTGTCTTTGTCATATTTTTGTTTCAGTTAAGCGGTATGTATCTGCGTGATTCTTCTAGTCTTGTCAGGTTACCTCTTCATGCGACGCTCTGTTTTTCTGACTGTGATTTGGGACAGCTGTGTCACTATTTATTTCATTTTTCAGAGATTGCAACTTTTATGAGCTAATTGTAAGTATCAACTCATCAATTGCAGTACCCAATATTGAATTTTTCGTATCTGAAGTAAAGAAATCGTTTATTTCCAACTAAAATTTTGTTTTAATAGCTGTCAAATCGAATGTTTACATGTTGGCCGCATTACTCACATTTTGGGCCCCACATAAGCGTATAATGAAACAACAATTTGTCATGTAATAAAAATTGGTCAAAAGTATTGTGCTCTCAGCAGGTTTACTTAATGGGCATCATATAACCAACTTGAAATTAATAACAATAATAGCAATAATAGCAATAATGATAATAATAATAATAATAATAATATATTGCAGCAAAACTTTTATTATGGGAATTAAATCGCCAGGATGTTTGCGTAATAGGTAAAAATAGGATTCAAAATTTATTTGTCCTAGGAGGAATTTTAAATAGAAATAAAAGAATAGCCAGATAAGTTCAAAGTAATACTTTTGCAAAAAAATACTAATCAACCAAGCACAATAAACGTATCTGATAACAATTCCGCATAATATCGAACAATGTATGCTATCCATTTTTATTCCTATTGATTTTTATACAAATAAGAATCTGGATAATTCGAATAGCACTGTATTCAGAACGGGTGTGGAAAAATGGTAACGGAAATAATAGTAATGAAAATAAGGGAAGCGGAAAAAAGGTAATCGAAAAATATGGCAAAGTGTTAAAAACGAAAAAAAATGCTAAAATTTTAACGCAGTGAAAAATTCTTCAACATATTTAATCTTACTTGATATTTTATCTTTACATAAGTAAGCTGTACAAAGACATTTTCACCGTCTGTCAAGAGGAGGATAGTCCCACGCCATCGACAAGTCAGGGACAGGATTAAGTCATTTCGTCTGCCTCACATATAAAGCCCTCTTGTTCTCACAGAACTTCTCGCAAGTGTGTTTTTCTTTGGTATGATGGCCTTTGTTGTATTTAATAAAAAAGTATCGTAATAAAAGTAACATATGTCGCAAGTAGCCTCTCAAGCCCTGTTCAATCTCTGGTGAAAAAAGTCAATCACTCAATTTGCTGTCTTCATGTGTTTAATTTCTCGTAGAAGTGCATTTCTCCTTTGAATTGTGATGGTACATTCACATATCGTTTTAGTTCGCCTGCGCTTCATAAAAATTCGTCTTCACGCAATGTGTTTTCATGTCCTCTCTTGATGCTTTTTTCTGTTTTTACAGCTGCAAGTATATAGTCATCTAATTAGACAAGTTTGTTTTAATTTTAAACACATGGTAAATATCGTTTAGATGGCTAAATTAGCGACTTTTATTTTTACAATATGGATAGAGGACCGAATATCTTATTACCATGAGACTTCTCACGTACTCGTACTGCCACGCACCATCAGGTAATCATACGTGTCCATGAACCGGAGGGCACTCCTCGGGGCTTCCCTCACTTATCCAATGTGTTATCATGTGTATCCATGAACCAAGGAGCACTTCCCGGGGGGTCCCTCACGTACCAGCGAGTTACTATGTGTGTCCATGAAACGGAGGAGGGGGGCGCTTCCCTGGCGACCCCTCACGTACCAACACATTGCTATGCGTTTCCATGAATTTTCAATAGACCTCTTAATGAATAATTCACCAATTTAACGTAACGTGGAGTGCTGCTACGAAAGAACGAAATTATCTCAAGTGAATTAGTGTTCTTTTAAAGAATTGCTAAAAATGTTGTCATAAATAATTCGCATGATATCTTGCAACTGTAATGCCGTCTTTTTACGTAATTTCTTGAAAAAGAAAAGTAAATGACACTTGTTTTTCTGTCAGCTTTTGTCTTCAGACACACTTTTAAATAAAATGTCACAAACGCCTGCTCCTGTGCTCACAACACTAGGCATGAATCAAAGGTTGCACTCAATGATTATAAAAGCCAGTGATGCATTGCACCACTGACGAACAAGATTTTTGAAGATTGTTCGAATTAGCGAATTAACTTAGTCAACGCAGAAGACTACTACCCAAGGTAGTGATGTCATTGCGCATTTTGCACTTACAGAGCCGCTTCTAGAGACGTTCGGCTAGACCCATTGGCTGCGTTACCCATAAAAAGAGCATTGGCTCTGATGACGACGGCTTGAGCTCTATTTACTGTCCTCCTCCTTTTTCTCGGCCAGACACAACAGGCTGGCGGTGTCTTAAGAGGAGTTAATGTGTCTGGGTGGTTTATAGTGCCCTATACAATGCAATGGTTTGAGCCTCATTAAGCTACAAATATGCCTGTTATTGCAGGCATTTGAAAAAACAACCAAAACCATAAAATAAGACATACATTTATTGGGTAGTGAAAATATATGCCATTTAATGAGACAAAAATCTGAGAGCTTAGAAAAAAGGTGGGCACGTGACCAGCATTGGAGGGAGGGGGAAAAGGAACCAAGTCAGGACAAAAAGATATAAATGTGCTAGATTTATGCAGAATGATTTTACATATATGTACGTGCATTTTAATTAACGTATAAATTGAACACGGCCATTTAAATTGAACAGGGCCATTTTATATCTAATTCCAAAATATAAGTGATTCCAAAATATAAATTAACTTGGTCATTTTACAGACATCTAACTAGACATACAAACAGCCAATTAAATATTTCAACATGTTTTTTTTCAGTTATGAAGTATGTGTTTTAAAAAGAAAATTTTGCTTTCATGCAGACAGAGTTTTAATAATTGACACAGATTGCCGTTCAGACTGTTTGGCATAATAAAACCAGCAGCCAGAAGCCTCCCAAAAAAACCCACCATAACACACACTTCTAAATTGCAGATAAACAGAAGACTCCCAGTCGACAGCTGCTGCTGACATGGCCAGCATGATTGTAATTACAGTGCTGGCTTCACTCCTACAAATATAATATTCATGTGTGCAAACAATATATCTTAATTTAAAGTGTCATGTGACCTCTCTGTGAATGCACATGACAATTGCAGGATAACGCCATTAAATGTCTTCTATGCGTATTTTATAATCTCTCGCCTGAATAATAAATAACTTATTTTGTAACAAAAGGTTGTAAATCCCACCACAGTTGTTTAATGTTATGGATTTATTTCCAATCCGTTTCATTTTCAACAGCAAAAACTGTTTCAACTAATTATTATGGTCCGGACTAGAGAAGTACTAGCCATAAATATTGGTTTTAACAATTAATATATCTCTTTCTAATAAGACCAATGTTACTTATTTTATCAAACAAGCAGAAGCACTTCAAATATCTTCCTAATTTAGTCTCATCTTTTTAACAAATGTAGTGGTCATAAACTGAAATCCCTCTTCAATAGCCACCTTAAGGAAATGATGCTTGCACACATTAAATAGCCTAAAACGGTTTCAAGCAATCCTAGTCTATTGTGTTATTTTAAATAAATGAACTACTATATTTGCAAACAAAGTTAGCTTTTGTCCTACAGTTAGCTATATTTCGTGTTGAGAATGAAAGCCGTGGACAAAAGTTTGCAATAACCTGACTTTAAGAGACAGTTACACAACATTCTTTTGAAAAAGAGATATGATACTTGCTTTATGTGTTCGTGTTCATGTCAATATGCCATTAGAAAAGATAAGAAGGTACATTGCCATGTATAGGCGGGATATTATACAAAATCTTGTAGTTGTTTTAATTTTTCTGGGAATAAGAGTCATATCCGACGTTTTGCAAATATCAAAACAATACAGAACTTAGAATGTGATCATATAGTGCAAACAGAAACACTCTATTAAGTTTGAAATTAGAAGCAAGCATACCATTATAGAAGGAAGGGGGAGACAAAATAGCAACTTGAGAGAGCACCATGTGAGCCAAATATGACACACATAGTGTTTTCCCAAGTTCAGAAAGATTATTGTATAAAGGTTCATGTCTTAAAATGATTTAGATTTATTTATGAGCAACTATCACTTGAAAAAAAGTCAAGTTCCAGGATTAATACTAAATTGCTCACTTTCTGCTGTATAAAGCCAGTTTAAAATTTACAAATTTCTTTTACTTTACACTTTACACTGTATATTTAACTGGAAATCAGTGACAAAGATAAATGTCGAATGTTCGCTAAAGTTTCTCTTACATTCTTCGTTACACTTTCCTAAGTAGATCGGGAAAACAACTGCTTCAAGGAAAAAAGGCTGGAAAAGTCTAAAACGAAAAGGTATACATGGAAACTGACTCAAGCGTGGTAGACGAAATTGTCTCAAATGAATAACCTGTTGGTGTGAGCAAATTTGTCAGGTTTCGTCAACTTTGTATTATCCAATATCGACTGTACAATATCGACCCCTTTCACAAAGACATGGTGTTAAAATAAATTTTTGTGACGATGTAGTAGTACTTAGTACTGTAGCAAATAGTAAAGGGAGTGCACGGAAATCTGTAATGGTTGATGCTTTTTGCAGTGATACAAACGTGTTATTTTATGCTCAGAAATATATCCTATAATAATTCTTTTTTGTAACATTGGCTGAAATGTGATCTGTGTTACCTAATAAAGTCCCTACCACTTCAAAAGTCGCAACGGTGATACAGATTTAACTTTAACCTACCCTTACTGGGGTTAAACATTTGGATCCTCTTATATTTCACTATACACAGTGTAATAATTTCTACTCGTAAATATCTATATTTCATATACATTTTGCCAAATGAATTGTAGAAATGCCTTTGCTTACATTTCCGCCACCTTTCTTGTACCTGACCTTATCTGGCGAATATTTCCGAGACAAAAACCTTCTCCAGATAACGTGATATTATCCAAAAGAACACTTCTCGTTTTCTCGAGAGTCCCGCAGTTTTCCGAGACGGTCCAAAAGAATATGCCCGAAGTTAAATTAGCCGTTGACATGGGATTAGTTATCAGTCAACGTGTTTTAATGGAAGATGATTTGCTTATAGTTTTTCATTCCTTCATTTGAATAGCTAAATAAGAATTGTATTATGATTAGTTTTGTGGCCTTTAACGATATGGTCACAACAGAAACAACACTGCACAGTACCCTCGTGCCCATATAGCAGAAATAGCACTGTAGAGCACTATCCAGTTAGCGTTCTCCAGGAACAACACTGCACAGTACCCCCAAAATAGATCATTTTGCGTCCCCATAAAAACTGGGTTAGTGAAACAACATACTTTAAACCCATTTGAATAAATAAATCGATTGTCGCCGTGCGTTTTGTGCATGAGATATAATAGTTTGGAAGCTATTGTAGTAGAAAATACCACAGTAACTGCAAATAAAGAATGACATTAATTAGTTACTGGCTTAATCATGACGAAAAGGTTATGATTTTTTCGGATTTATAAAACTTGTTCCTTGTTTATTTGAGGTAAAACAGCATTGACAGGCCGCCAGCAACCGAAACTCATAAACAAACATACATTTCGATGCCATGTTGTGTGTGCAAAAAAAATCTAATTGAAATATCGGCACTGCATTTTTCCACACAAACAATTAAAATAACAAAAATGATCTAATACAAACTTTCAAACGTGAAAATGTCAAACTGTGTTACATCCAATTGCAATATCTCTAGCTGCCGCTACATAAATGGGAGAGGGTGAGGTAGGGTACTGTACAGTGCTGTTTCTGCGGACTGGAAGGATTGGGGTTACTGTACAGTGCTGCAAGTGGTAATTTGTTAGCTAAATAAATAAATGTTATTTAGTTTGATAACAAATTAAGGCAAGAATCATCAGTGAAATTTGTTTTATAAATTGACTTGCGCGTTCTGTTATTTTACTGTTCCTTTAAAATCGCCTTTTATCGTCAGATCATGTTTTTTCGCGTGGACATAAAGCGTCGAAACTGAGACTAGAAGTGTTTATTTTGCTTTTATACTCTAGATGAACGACAGTTTTTATACCACTTATTGATCAATGGCTTCAAATGTTCTTGTTATGAGCTTTGTGCTGCGGTTATCTGATGATCTTTTAATGCACTACAATAACCTACAAAATAAAACAGAATAAAGAAACGAGACGCAATCTGTAACCACAGCATTATTAGACTGCCCAATTGCTTTGCCAAGCCATAGGCGATTGTGCCACACCTACTTAAAACTTGAGCTTTTCTTTTATTAGATGTTAACACTTTTTGCTTTTAAGTGGTAAAATATTAATGAAGCCTAAAAAACGCACAGGCTTAAAACTTGCTATCTATTGCTTGAACTAATAATTTTTAAAATAAATAATTAATTCTCTTTCTCTGTTTCTCTCTTGCCTTCTCCTTCTCTCTCACTTTCTCTGCCTCTGTATCTCTTTCTCTCTCTGTCTCTCGGTCTCCTTCTCTCTCTTCACTGTCTGTCTGTCTCTTTCTCTCTCTTTCTATCTTTCTCTCTTTCTTCCTCTCCCTCTTTCTTTATCTCTTTCTTTCTCTCTCTCCTCCCTACCCCTCTCTCTCTCTCTCTCTCTCTCTCTCTCTCTCTCTCTCTCTCTCTCTCTCTCTTTTTTTTTCACATTTTAAAGAAAAAACCAGAACAACCTTAAGCGTTAGCAGCAACATGACACTAAAATACGATCTATTATGCAATTTAAAAAATTCTTCCCTGCTTTACAAGAAAGATTTGTATCCTGTACACAAAATGCCGTTCTTTTTCTGCATCTGTGCGTGACATCACGCTTATAACACATATAGAGACAAAATACACAAAAGATTGTGTTAGATAGTTATTGACACCGGTTTTTTTAAGCGTGACTTAAAATGGTGTTGAATTCAGTCACTTTTTATGGCTTCATATGCTTCCTTGGCTTCTACTTGAAGCCTAAGAAGGATGGCTGGTTTGGAAATCAGATCGAATGCCACTGGTTGGTTTTGAAGAAATTTAGAGTTTACACAGTTCAGTTTGTAATACAAACTGGTGTTCCTTTTGCCGTTTATATTTCATTCCCATGTGCATTTTCTTTTCTCTGTTTGTGTCCGTTGGATGTGGTATTTGGGATGGATCTAATGACAGCAAGGTGAATATAACCAAACAGCGGACAGCAATGACGACGCCGGCAAAAAGCAACCCGTCACAGACCTTAAAAATAAACCTTCATTCATACATGACAAGCACTTTGTAAAATCGTGCACAGTGTAAAACCAAACTACTTGTCCAATGTTGATGGTGCTTTAATCTGTTTCGTTTTGTGTGACAAGTTATTCTTGTTTAACAGATAAATCAACTAAATGCTGAAATAACTGTGTAGACATACTTATGGGAAATCAAAATTTGGTGGAAAATTTAAGACTTATATCTAAGAAATTTAAGATTGATTTTATTAGCAAAACCTGCACTTTCTATTAAATAATAAAACAGATTTTTCGCACTTATTTGTGAACATTGTCATTATCTCCTGTCCGCTGTGAAAATGGTTTTTTTGGGATATCAAGTGAATAGCAGTTCTGACAACACGAATGCACCGAAACAGCGCTCCTAAAATCCCATTTTGGAAATATCGGACAAGAGCCCCCCCCCCCAACCTACAGACTTTTGACATCTTGTACTTTGCTATTTTTTAATGGATCTTTAAGTGTTAACTTTGGTGCGTTACAGTCAGTGTTTGTGGTCATGGCTGAGTAGATCAGGAAACAGCAATTAGTTTGTATGATTGCAAGGGGGATTAGTTATGGCCACAGTTGATGATTAGCAAAGCTCACTGGATTCCGGAGTACATTTAATGCATGATCCATTAAAAACCACCCACATGTAAATATTTTAATGAAATTAATTTGAAGGCGAAATATTTTTTTCTGAATCTGACAAAGTGTCCTCAACTTATCGAGCATATCAATACTTCATGTCTCGAAGTCCCGAATTTTATAGGTTACTGCTACTTAATCACAGAAAGCCCATGGCGTTCAATATGTTTGAAAGGTTCACTTGCTAAGTTCAATATTTTCACATGTCATATTTACACACACACACTCCTTTCACACACAGCCTTTTTATATTAATATAATGAAACTATTCAGACTCCTGGATTGGTACCAGTGTAAATAACACAAAACCTCTAACCATTTAAAATCCCTTACAGGCACAACATTGAATTATAGATTTCGATACACAGTGTTAACCCCAGGGGGGTTTTGTTGATAGCATTTCATCGCATTAAACATAACACTTATAAACAGCTGTGACATGCACAGTGCGGGACCTCTTGACATTCTATACTAGATTTATTAATAACAAAGTATAAAATGAAAAGCCATGTTTTCATCAAGATTGAACTTACAGATTTGGAAATTTGGAAAGTCTTTTCTGTCAGTTTATTCGCCGTCGGTGGGGAGCAGGTGATTGTGTTGATATGAGCTGATTTTTCTTACCAAGTACCACAAATGAATTTTCAGACCCAAAGGGACAATGGTGTTGCAACCCCGAAAACACTTCTATTTATAAAAAAGGACAAAATTAACCTACGGCTTAATTTCCTAGTTTAACCAAACACATTCTTCTTGGCAAAAATTCATTTTTTAAATTAAGTTCAATATTTCAAAGACTTGAAATTCATTTGTATACCCACAATAGGAGTTATTATTTCGACAAATAAATTTGCCATTGCATGATTCAATGACTGTTCACTTTAGTGAATTCCAGTTACAGTGGCACAAATAGAGTTCTTTTGTAAGAAAAAAGCCAAATTCAGCATATTGATCTTTTTGAAAAATATTGACACCCCCAATGTGAAAAATGTTGCTTAGATAATAGCACAACAGGCATATTTTTTGTCTAACCTACATCATGATGTATGAGAAATGCAGCTTAAGTTACCGGTGAGAACACCCAAAACTGACTACTCCCATGAGGAGTGCACCTTGTAAGAACCACGAAGTAAAACGAAATGAGAAAGCGCGTGAGAGAGATAAATTGAATAACATAACATAATGTATATATATATATATATATATATATATATATATATATATATATATATATATATATATATATATATATATATATATATATATATATATATATATATATATATATATATAGGAACAGACCCCCGGAACAGAGCCCCCCCCCCCCCGGGAACAGACCCCCTTTTTTGGTAGGAACAGCCCCAACAGGAACAGAGCCCCCCATTTTCCGGGTTGGGGCTGTTCCTACCAAAAAGGGGGTCTGTTCCTGGGGGGGGGGGGCTCTGTTCCGGGGGTCTGTTCCTACATTCAAAGGCGGCGGATATTCACAAACTTGTGATATTCAGTACATCATGAAATATTAATCGAATGAAAACCGACAACAAGATCGTAGGAAAATCTTTTACATGTAAAGTCAATGAGATCCCATGAAACTCGAGTGCCTGTCTCATTCAGAAAAAGGCAAAACTGTCACTGTAAAAATGGGTATCCCAACACTTCATCTGGCAACAATTCATCTAGCGACAATTCATCTAAAGAAAGGGGGTACGATAATTCATCTAAACTTTATAAAACTGTCAATTTTCATTTTTATTTTGTAATGTAATGTATTGTTGTGATGGCCCCCGAACATCCATAGGATTAGCAATACTGTATACACAGGGTTTAAGTTTTTGCCTGATGCATCCCAAATCAGTGTTTTGTTACCTGACACCCGAGCATCCAAAAGATTAACCGCATTGTGCACACCGCGAAAAAGTTTTGCCTGAAGCACCCAAAATAGATGTATTGTTACGTTGGCACCCAAGCATCCAAAGGATTAACGGTGCCGCACACAGGGATTATGTTTTGCCATTTTTGCTTGCACCCCAAATACCCTGACATCAAGTGGCATTTAGTGGTTTTGATTGGGCTTTCTTTGACCCTGAGTAGTCAAGGTAGGCGATTTCTATCTTTCGATTGAACTTAAGTGAAACCTGCAAAATTTGCCCTTTTTTCCTTTTTTCGCATTGCCATTATTTCCACTTGCCACATTTTCCGTTGCCATTATTTCCGTTGTCATTTTTACCGTTGCCATTTTTTCCGTACCCCGGTTCGCAGATATACCGATAACATGGCCTATTGTTTAAGATGTACCAAAAATTAAAAAAGAAAAGCTGAGACAAAAATCAAAACTAATTTTTTTTCACATAATCTAGCTGGGGTACTTGTTCTTTGCAATTTTTTGGGGCACTACCAGTCATTTTCTGTTTACAAACATGTGGAACGTCAAATTTCATGTACAACAAAGTGAATGTTATATGGAGCCGATACAATATAAGCCTACATTTTTTCAAAGGATGTCGAAATATGTTTTCCCTGAAACTGCATGCATGGAGAGACTGTGTCAATTTACTCAGCGGACGCTCTAGTCTGTACCTGGTGCTTTTAATGTTGAATCCGGTGTCGCGGGCAGAATGGCCTCCCGGAGGAATGGTCCCACGGGGATCATTCATCCTAGGATAATTGGACCGACTGTGGCTCAAACGGGAAAAGTGAACGCTCTGACTTTTTGTAATCTTGGTTCATCTGAACGCAATAATGTCGGCAAAATATTTTTCTTGAACATTTTGAAAGCCTCCCTGAAAAGTCAGTTTAGTGTTCTCGGCCGCCGCATGATGGCGCTACCATGTCGTTGTGTACAGTGGTAGCGTTGTTGGCCAACAGCTAACCTCTACGGCGGTTTCCTTGTTGTGTATAACACCATTTTACTCCCAAAACCCACTGGGGATTCCGCACAAAATAGTTCCATAAAAGACAGGAATCATTTTTTAAAAAAAAAGTCACTAAAATATAGATTTTAGACACTCAGATGTACCTTTTCACCAATAAGCGAGAATACTCAAAACCGAGGGATGTACAGCACGGCCAGATGGATAGAAATATCCATTCGCTATGTGTTTGCACGTAACAGACTGATCTCCTCAGAGGTCAGCTGTTTTATAAGAACGTAGTGGCAGCACTCAGGCATCACACTCTCGCATTTTACGACCTCAATTCTATTTATCTGAATGTTTTTGGTGGCTTTAGTTCCCTGTTAAGAAAAACACTCATGCCAAAAAAAAAAAATAAATAATAATAATAATAATAATAATAATAATAATAATATATAATAATAATTAAATGAATACAACAAATTATATAAAAAGGAGTATTCTAGCTCGGTACCAGCAGAGTGATGTGGGGAATAACGCCTACGCTAAACGATTTTTCTCGTAACTTCGCGGTCCACAACCTTATGTTTAAACGTCTCTTTTAAATTTCGATGTTTTGTCCGGATACCCATTTTAATACGTTATACTGTGTCTCTCAAACAACAGTCTAGTAAATCTTTGTAAAAACTGCATGCCTTTGGATAAATCAAATGATTTCTTTTCCCTGTCAAAGTAGCGTTTTGTGTATGTTGGAATCCAATGTAGAAAAATAGCTCTTGAAAATGAAACAAAAACGCCGTTATTTTTTCTTATTTGGCGGACTACACAAGGAAAAACACCCATAATACCCGTAGCAAATTTCAAACCAACCCTGGAAAAAAAAGAAGAAGCAAGGTTACAAAACATGCAGACGTCAGCTTCCACTCTCATTGTATGCATTCTGACAAAATAAGAATCGGGCGGTTTATAACTGACTTTGATGTAACTCTTATTACAATGTAGGCGTAACTCATAGACGGGTGGGGGGGGGGGGGGGGCTGGGGCCTTTTGACTCATATGGGACACCTCATGAAAATACCTTGCCAAAGCAAAAATCTTATATTATGTCCCACATATCGTAATTGGTTATTCAACATATAAAAAAACATCGATCCGTCAATAGCTGACCAATTTCAATGGTAACAGTTTTGCCCATCTGTAATATATGCATTTTTACTGTGTAAAGCTTGAAAAGTTTGTATGTTTGTTTGATGTTTTCGGCCTCTTGCATCGATTAGGAAGGTTTATGAGCCCAGATGTGGTCCGCGCGGATTGCCAATTTCCATAAAAAGGGGGTAATTCAGAACTGCATTGCGCGTTAGGTAAAAAAGACGGTATTATTTCATAGTTAGCACTCCACGTTTGCGGGCCATTTTAAAAATATACGAACACACATTGAAACCAGCTGATACACGAGTGGACGAACCCCCCCCCCCCCCATTCCTCTCCCCTCGAATGCGTCTCATTCAAAATTAAAAGTGAAGTTGTTATCTTTCTAAAATTCTCCATAGACAAAAATGGATCCTTCATAAACTCACGTGTTCTGTCGCCCAGCCAGAAGTTGCCTCCCCTCCCCCAACCAACGCCGTAAGTAACACGAGGATAGCGAAAACAATCTGCAGATGAAATAGGAGTTGGGTTATTGGCCCAGATACCGGCAAAAGGTAAACAGACGCGTCTTTGCAGAGTTCAGCAAGTATACACCAGCATAGGGAGAGGGTTTATTCACCATTTCACATTCAAGAAAATATCTAAGATCGCACCGTATCGGTAAGGGACCGCAAAAACAGTAGGTAAACCCGGAGGAAACCTAGGCCGGGGGGGGGGGGGGGGCAGAGATCAGGCACAATGCATACGCCTGTGTGGAGGAGGGGAGGGGATAGAAGGGGATCGGTACATATATATATATAGCATATATGTATACTTATGAATGTCCCCCTAAAGCTCCGGTCACAGAAGAACGAATCGGATCAAATAGTTTCTGAGAACGCGCCTGGATAAAATCCATCTCCGTGCCACCATATTTGCATAAAAAAATATCTTTTTGATAAGTCGTATTTCTGACAATTTTTGGCCAATTTAAAAAAAATGCGACGTTGCACATGCACAATATATATATATTTGCAGTAGAAAATATATATTTTTGAGAAGTCGTATTTTTTACAATTTTTGGCCGATTTCAAAAATAATGCGTTGTATATGTGCAGTATGTATACTTTCACTGCATATAATTTCAAAACGCTGGGTCGAATAGTTTTGGAGAACTCTCCTGGACAAAACCTATCTCCGTGCTAACAAATTAAATGAAAAACAGCCATTTTTGACACGTCGTATTTTTGAGAATTTTCGGGCCGATTTAAAAAATAATACGACGTTGCACCCTTCAATATAACCGTATGTCAAAGGCACAAGCTATACGACAAATACTTTCGGAGCTATAGCCCGGACACGAGGGCGAACGAAAGCGGACACACAAACGGACAGACAGAAAAGCTGAAACCTATATCCCCTCGTTACACGAGGGATAAAAAAATAACAGAAATAGATTTTTACATTTTATTGATTTAACCATTACAAATATATTACCATCCACTGCACTACCACAACACGGGGGATAAAAACACGGCAATAATTTCCGCCTAACACCCGTAGCCCCTCTCTCCCTCCCCTCCTCTTTTTTCTCCCTTACAAAAACGAAATAAGGCAATTTTAAACTAGAGCAGTGTGCATAATACACATATTCCCCATAGCCCCCCCCCCCCCCCCCATCGGCCATCAATAGTTAATCAAGAGCTAAGTCCAGCTGGTCCATTTTCGTTGGACGAACCTGGCCCATTTACAATACCGCTCTGTGTTGGTTCCCATAGAAGCTAGATACCAAGTTTCATTCAAATCCTTCTATCATTTTTTAAGTTGTCGTGTTAACAAGCTCTTGATGGCGGACCAATAGAACCTGACGATGGAAAATATTGAAACTATGCCCAAGCCTACCACATTACTAGTTTTAACTTCACTGAATTCTGGATTTTTTTTTTTTTTTTTTTTTTTTGGTTTTCTGGTCCCAATAGACAGTGGTGGCGAAAACAGTCGTCCGGTCGCCAATGACGACCAAATCTTGACTGTGACGACTAGTTTTTTCGGGGTTTTTTTTCCCAGACTGGGCTTTCAGATGACGGCCACAAAAATCTCCCTCTTAATATTTCGTTATATTTCACTCAATTATTGTCTATAATATTATTAAACTAAGTAGTTAGCGGTCTCTGAAAATATTCCATTTTTTATACATTATGTCAACCAAATATTTGGCCGGAGTAGTTTTTCTGAACCAGTGTTTCGGAAAAGAATCTGCAACGATATTCACAGATGTTAACTGCGCAGTTAACTGTACACTGCACAATGGAAATCAACTGATTTAGCTGAAATATGCAAACAGTCCTTACAATAACATGTTTTTATATAACAGTATACTTTATCAATTAATTTTCAAAAGTTGTGTTAGCTACAGAGCAGTTAACAGAACTTTGCAGTTAACTGATTCCGCTAACTGCTCCGTTGGCAGCTAGAACATCCGAAAGTAAATTAATCAAGTTATCTTGTTTATCAAGTAACATTCAACCTAAAATTGTATGATGCAGCTAAATCAACCTATTTTTGTGTCTGGGAGTACAGTTAACTGCACAGTTAACATTTGTGAATCCCGGGCCTCAGGTTTCGCCACTATTGTCCACAGACATATCATATACACGCGTATACACACACACATACACGCATAAAATAGATCCACTACGATGTACCCAGCCACTAAGACACTAAACAGTTCAAACGCGACAGAGCCTGGAATCTCTAGCTGGACCAAAATACGCATTCGCTGAGTTCGGAGCACTATTTTATCTCTTTACATGTATCTTTCCAACAAAATAATGCACATACGGGTGTTGTCTCTGAGCTTTTTGTAGTTACTGCTGGATGGATTATTACATTTTAAAAGCCTTATGTACCGGAGTTGACCCTGATACCTTTCACGGGTCTAAGTTTCAGCTGAAACATTTTTTTTTTTGTTTGCGTTGCCCGTTTAATGTCAGCTGACGCAACTTCTACTCCTTCTGAAGTAAGAATACGTCTGTTGTTTTTTTAACGCATGATTAGAATTGTGATACAGGCCTTTTTCCTTGTAGGTCTGTGGTGACTTCGTGGGATAATAATGCCTGACGCCGTGTGTAACCCGCGTCAACGGTGACATAATGTACTCATGAAGGTCACTCTTGATACACAAAATATCAGTGACGTTATTTGTGGTGTATTAAAGGGAAGACAGCCCAATACACGACGGTCATTCATAAACACATTCCAGTGACACGAATGCGACGCAGGGGCCGTAAATAAGCCCACTAAAGCGGAAGAGGTAAGCCCATCGGCGGCTTTCTCCTCCATCTTGTGGCTCAATAGGGACCACGACACCACGATGACACCGCGACGACACCTCGTATTTTTTGCTTGTAGACCAGTTTACAAGAGATGCTAAACTCTGTATATATCAGAAAATACACATTTAAAATGATCAAATTCCTTCAAAATTTCTAAATGCAAAGTGCTTCTTGAAGACAAAAAAAAAAGAAGGAAAAAAGAATGATATTTGAACAATAGCAGATTTTTTACAGTTAACTGATAAATGCAAAGTGCTTCTTGAAAATATAAAAAGAAAGAAAGAAAGAAAGATTTGAACAATACTCAGGAAGACGTCACAGGTTATCAGTTCGCACAAATACGTACGTAAGCTGTGGCTATGTGCAAAACAAATGCGCGTGTAAGTCGTGGGCATCGGCATGACCAGTACGACCCGATCAACCAACACAACGTGTGTGTATGTACGTGTGGGCATCACTTCACAACTTGCCGGACAAGAGCAGCTTGATATGTGAACACACACGTCAATCAGTGCACCTGCTTGTGTGTGAGGGGAGGGGGGAGGGGGAGAGGGGAGCAAACAGCTGGCAAACAGCTGTCGTCAGTAGGGTCGGAACTTGCGTGCTGCTTTCATCTGCTTGATTTTCTGTTTGTCTTCTTCGAATTTTATCCGTAACTCCGCTAAATCTGCAAACACCGTGTAAAAAAAAGCCGTCTGTACTCATCCGCGCCAATATATGGACCTTTTTGTTTGTACTTTTTTATATAATTTTTTCTTCTGTTTGTTATAGCTTATCATATAAAAGTTTTGAAAATTACACTGAAGTTTCAATCACAGTTCAAGATCATAATTTCATAATGTGCTCATACCAAAAACGAAATGGTTCTTCGACATCATGGAATATAGTTGTTTATAATTCAGCAGATTACCAACATTAAATTCGAATATTGATTAAAAACACGTGTCAATCACGTCTAGTAATATTTTTCCGATCATTTACGAATGAAGGCTTTGGGGAAATGAGAGTTTCTACGTACGTTCTCGCTTCGCGTTTGTCTTTTGAAATGCATAGAAATTCAACAGCTCCTGAAAATAAACAAACGCTTACACATGAAAATAAACAGACGCTTATACATGAAAATAAACACACCCCTACATGAAAATAAACAGACGCTTATGCAAGAAAATAAACACAACCTTACATGAAAATAAACAGACGTGAATTCCAGCAAAACAACTTAACAAACCAAACAGAACGTCGTATTCACACAGAACTTTCCACATCAAAACGCACACATTACAGCAACGCCTCTCTCTTTTCTTGGGCGTTATCGGCTGAAAAAGGTTCTATTTCAGGCCAGTTTTTTTCTTTTTCTTTCATTTATCAAATGAGTCACCTCAAAACAAGCAACCCATTTCATTTGCTTCGTTTTTCCATCACCTTCCCATTAATATAATAATTGCGCATGTTTTTTTTCACCCCCACCCCCTCCCTCCCCCCAGTCCTCGCTGAATAATTTGTGGTATCACTTATTCACTACAGCGTTAGCGGTTAGCAGGACCCTAGCGTCCCATCCCCTTCCTGCTCACCTCCCTCATGACCATCCCTCCTCCCCTCCCCCATATCCCCGTACATACCATACGCAAGACCCTAGCGTCCCATCCCCTTCCTGCTCACCTCCCTTATGACCATCCGCCCTCCCCTCCCCCCCATATCCCCGTACATACCATACGTAGGACCCTAGCGTCCCATCCCCTTCCTGCTCACCTCCCTCATGACCATCCCTCCTCCCCTCCCCTCATATCCCCGTACATACCATACGTAGGACCCTAGCGTCCCATACTCTTCCTGCTCACCTCCCTCATGACCATCCCTCCTCCCCTCCCCTCATATCCCCGTACATACCATACGTAGGACCCTAGCGTCCCATACTCTTCCTGCTCACCTCCCTCATGACCATCCCTCCTCCCCTCCCCTCATATCCCCGTACATACCATACGTAGGACCCTAGCGTCCCATACTCTTCCTGCTCACCTCCCTCATGACCATCCCTCCTCCCCTCCCCTCATATCCCCGTACATACCATACGTAGGACCCTAGCGTCCCATACTCTTCCTGCTCACCTCCCTCATGACCATCCCTCCTCCCCTCCCCTCATATCCCCGTACATACCATACGTAGGACCCTAGCGTCCCATACTCTTCCTGCTCACCTCCCTCATGACCATCCCTCCTCCCCTCCCCTCATATCCCCGTACATACCATACGTAGGACCCTAGCGTCCCATACTCTTCCTGCTCACCTCCCTCATGACCATCCCTCCTCCCCTCCCCTCATATCCCCGTACATACCATACGTAGGACCCTAGCGTCCCATACTCTTCCTGCTCACCTCCCTCATGACCATCCCTCCTCCCCTCCCCTCCCCCCATCCCCGTACATACCATACGTAAGACCCTAGCGTCCGATCTCCTTCCTGATCACCTCCCTCCGCGCGTGTGTGCTTCACTCATGACCCTCCCCCCTCTCCCTCACCCCGCCCCCTTCTCCTGATGCTGTATTTGTCCGCCATCTTGTGTTGGAGCGTCTGGGTGCAGGGAATGGCTTTGTTACGGCCCTGGCGGGTCACCAGCACCTCTCCCCCACACCCCCCCTCCCCCGGTACATACCTTATCCTTCTGTTTGAGCCTATATTTAGCCGCGATCTTGTGTTCGAGTGTTTGCGTGCGGGGGATGCCTTTGTTAGCGCCCTGGCGTGTCACCAGCCCCTCCCCTCCCCTCCCCACCCCCCCCCCCCCCGTACATACCTTATCCTTCTGTTTGAGTCTATATTTAGCCGCAATCTTGTGTTCGAGCGTCTGCGTGCGGGGGATGCCTTTGTTACGGCCCTGTCGCGTCACCAGCACCCACCCATCCTCGTCCGGCGTGCGCGAGGCTTCCTTCTCCGCCGCCAACTTCTGTAAACCCAACAACAACAACAACAAAATCAAAACAAAGCACCACAATAGTTGAACTTAGTCTCGTTTTGTTTCCATTAATTTGCATACGCCACTCATTTGCATATGCCACTCTACCTCTCTATCCAATGCCTCAGGTACGAATTCAGCTTTCTGCTGTTTGTTTTGTAATTTTTTCTTCAACAAACACACCATTTATACATTTTTATCACAAAAATGAAAAAAAATTGATTTTATTTCATTGCGAAGCTAATCTACTCTCAATTTGTGGTCGACCTCTGGATTTGGGGCGGAATGGCTATGGAAATGGTGGCTGAGGAGGGGGTTGCTAAGTATATAGTATATGGTGATTTACAACTCGAGCTAGAGATGACATTCATTGCTGAAAAAAAACAGTTGTCTCATGATTTGATCCTGGAGCTGATTCCACAAACTAAAACGTTATCTCCCCCCCCGCCCCCTCCCCCAGCCCCCTCCCCTCCCTGTCAAATACGTACGCCCATCAGTCTGATCTAATAACTATACAAACTGGACGTTGCCACACCGACCTCTTGCACCTGCCGGTCGTACTTTTCCATGTATTTGTCCACGTGCTCTTTCAGTAACTTCTTGTCACACGTGTTGTCCTCTGTATACTCCGCCAGCCATTCTACAAACAAAAATCCAACCCAGTCAACAACTCCCACGTGATTCAGATGCCCCCCCCCCCCCACAACCGTACTGCTCTATACACAAAAACTCAACCAAGTCAACAACCCCCACGTGATTCACATGCCCCCCCCCCCCACCCACAACCGTACTACTCTACACACAAAAACCCAACCAAGTCAACAACCGCTACGTGATTCACATGCCCCCCCCCCAACCACCCGTACTACTCTACAAACAAAAACTCAACCAAGTCAACAACCCCCACGTGATTCACATGCCCCCCCCCCCACCCACCCGTACTACTCTACAAACAAAAACTCAACCAAGTCAACAACCCCCACGTGATTCACATGCCCCCCCCCCCCACCCACCCGTACTACTCTACAAACAAAAACTCAACCAAGTCAACAACCCCCACGTGATTCACATGCCCCCCCCCCCCCCCACCCACCCGTACTACTCTACAAACAAAAACTCAACCAAGTCAACAACCCCCACGTGATTCACATGCCCCCCCCCCCCCCACCCACCCGTACTACTCTACAAACAAAAATTCCCCCTTTTCAACAACTCCCATGTGATGCACAGCGATGTACATGGACACGCTACACTTCCATTCGAATTGAGGGCGAGCATTTCAACGCCCCTACCCAAATGCGGACCCCAAAGACCCCGTGACGTCAGCGCACATCCACACACAACACACTCCGCACTTTTGTGTGCAGTGAGCGTTATAAAACAAGAACGTCCGTAGACATTGTGCCCAGCCGTAAAAGCGAAGACATTACAAATGTGAAAAGAGAAACCGACGAATTCTGAGAAAATTTCCATTTTGTAGAAGGCTTCACAGGCAACACTGTTATCAACAGTAACCGGACAGGATCCGTGGAACGAAGAGCACTTTCTGCGTTTCTATTCCAGCTATTCGTTTATTTAATACAAGATATAAAGATATAGCAAACAAGCAAAAAACACACAAAAACCAAATTGATTCCTGACTGGGCCTTCAACTCAGAACCTCTTGCTTCGCAGGCGACAACGTACACCACTGCTTCTATGGGTGGCAGAACTATAAACATTGCCTGTAAAACCGACAAGGACAGACACCGCAAAACTTCGCCTTCAGCGGGGCTTGAACACGTGACCTCGTGATTAACAGTCAAATCCCCTCTCCCCCCCCCCTCCTTTTTTTTTGTTGCAATTTTACCCTTTATGACCAATGTTTTAGCCACTTTTTTATACAATGAGACCAAAAATATAGGAGGAGTAGCATTTTGAAAAATTATTCACACACACATAGTGGACGACGGATACCCCCCCCAAGTGTTGAGTATAGCCTAGGGGCGATAGTCAGCTGGGCTAGCAAGGACCCACATCACACTCAGTATTTCTGTGGGCACTGTGCGTCCCTTCTCCTGCACCGTTATAAAAGACGTCGCATTATGGTTTACTTGTTCATATATGACTGCAAAATTGTTTTATTATGCAATTTTTTTTTTTTTTTTTGTTCATGAAGAAGTGGAATTCGTAAGGATTCCCGAACCCTGCTCTCAAATATTCATGCGGCCCTGAATGCAACGTGACCCCACGCACCTTCCTCCATATGTGATTTTTTTTTTTTTGGGGGGGGGGGGAGTGGCAGCGGTTATGGATATCTGCAAACCGCCCCACCCTCCCCTCAAATCAGGACACAGCTCTCAATGCGATTCAAACCCTTTTACCCCCAAATCACGGTGCATATATTCAAAACATCCCCCCTCTCCCCCTCATGACCAAACGATAAGATACGTGTCAGGTGAGCGTCGGATGGGAGGAGGGGGGAGTGCGGGCATTAGCAGTGGGCAGCAGGTTACGAGAGGGCCAGTGCCGGTAGCTGTAACTACTCCGGTGTTGGTCAAGTACGTCTCTATCCTGTTTAGCTCGTAAACAAAGTGTTAGTGTTACGGCAAACGCTTGGGTATCGCTGAATCTTTAACCAGCATCGCACTGAAGTTAGTATCTGCGATAGCAAACAGTGCAGGACTCCAGAGACAATTTCGCACATTGAAGTTCACATCTGGATCGCTGCGTACAAGTCTCGGAGTTTAAAAGGCCGGAAAACTCTCGTTTTGTAACCGATCGCTTAATAAAAGAACAAGTGAACTTGAGTAGTTCTCTGAACAGTTTTTAACTTGACGACAGTTATCTGTACAACTGAATTTGCGAAAAGTTATCGGAGATGGCTCCGGGACATCTCGCTGACATTCAAAGTCGCCGTACGGCGAGATGTCTTGACTTTTACTACTTACGGCGAGATGCCTTAAATTACGACTTCTAAGACAACTCGCCGTAACTTCTATTAATCTACCTACAGTCCATTTGACACACCACAATTTACGCAAAATATTTTAGCACATTACTGAAACCAGTATGCATACATTTTTGCGTAAGCTATGTTAAATAAATGAAATTCCGTTAAAAATCAACCAGATTTACAGTTGTTTTAATGGGAACAGAAACCTTGATTACCGGAGACACCTTTTACTCCGGTTTTTGATCTCTAAGCCTTTGTTTTCAAATTTGTGACCTAATCAATTGATGTTTTACAAAAGACCCTTTTAACGGAACTTAAAAAGCCATAATTTTCGGATATTTGATTGACTAATTACACTATGTAAACAATTGCAATGCAGATTTGTTTGAAAACTTAATCGCAGTTAGATTTCTACTGTCATGTGATAGATTACATAAGAAGAAGTTTAGATTATATAGATTTGTCAAATGTAAATATACTCAGAAATGTCTTACATGAGAGCGTTATGATACCAGTAATAAGTTGTTAAACGATTGTTATTTTCTTCTTTTTTCCACTTCCATTTTTCGAGTTTGATTTAAATACAAAAATTAAAAATACGATTTAAATAAATAAAAAATAATGATTTTTTTTAAATCGGATTTTTTTTCAGCCTTGCTTTCCATGCAACTGCCCGCTGGGGGCTGTCAATCAAATGCTTACTTTCCACGCCGGAGCAGATGGGCGATTCCTCCGTCGATAGCACGAGCGGTTCGTTAAACGGCAACTTCAGTGCCCCGTTCACTGCCGACTCCCTTACAAAATGTATCCGCGCTACCTTGAAATCCTTGAAACAAAAACAAAACATATAATAATGAAAAAAAACAGACAAAAGGTTTTGTGCTACTAAATTGTTGGATTTTTCACACCATGAAGAGCCGAGGGATGCGGTGACTGAAAGCCAGTTCATTTTTAACAGAGAGATAATAACTCTGACGAATATCTGACAAGCCGGATGCATGCGGGGAGACACAGACATACAGCAAATCAAACATATTATACTCCCCCCCCCCTCCCCAGCCCACCCCCTGACCTTGTTAGGTCGAGGTACAACAAAACAGTCGGATCAACCACCAACTGGCAAACAACCACGCGCAGTTTTGATACAACCAAAAAAAAAAAAAAGAAAAAGAAAAACCAAGAGGGGAAATTCGGTTCGCCACATTGAATATTACCACATTTACGCTTAAGTTAAGGGGTCTGCAGGAAAAAAAAACAAAGGACACTTGCAATTCAGTTCACACGTAACATGGGTCCGACGCGCTCAGGTGCGGTCCGACGCGTAAATACTCACCGATTTCTTCCTCGTTCTGTCGAAGTATTTTGAATATATCAAAGGCCTGGCTTTTGCTTTATCTCGAGTCGAAGACTTTATTTCCGCAAATTTCACTTTCCCGCAGCAGGAGAAGACACGGACCAGACAATTCTAAAAAAAAAAAAAAACAGCACAGTAGAACACTTGTTTATTTCTTTATCATAGACAAACAAAAACCGGCAATGGCAGGTTGAGGCATGACGGTTAGCTCCGCTGTTTAGGCCGTTGGTTTGGGTAATCCCAAGGCCCGGGTTCAAATCCGGCTCGGAGTGCTAAGCCGAGTGGGGCGGAGGGGGGTAAGAGGGGGTAAGGGAGGGGGGGTAACGTCCGCTCCCATTGCCATAGCTAACCGAATGCGGCTGGTCCGATCACTTATCACGGAATTCAAAACTGACGTCCACTTTCGGCCATTCCTAAGAACAACTGGTTGATTGTAGCACCTTGAATAATTCTGGTGCGATGAAGAACCACTTAAGTTTGCTCCACTCATCATTCTACTCCCCTAATGCACTCAAATATGAACTCCCATTTTTCAACATGACAAGGTACTTACCTCATCGACGTACGGTGGGACGTTGGTTAGGTACTTACCTCATCGACGTACGGTGGGACGTTGGTTAGGTACTTACCTCATCCACGTACGGTGGGACGTTGGTTAGGTACTTACCTCATCCACGTACGGTGGGACGTTGGTTAGGTACTTACCTCATCCACGTACGGTGGGACGTTGGTTAGGTACTTACCTCATCGACGTAGGGTGGGACGTTGAGGACTAGTAGAACACGTGTCGACTCTTTCTTGGCGAACATGTAGTGGCCACTCTTTGAATCGGGTGTCGTTCTCGTTTGGATTACTAAGGGGAAAAAATACACTCAACATAAGTGCTGTAAGGTCCAGAAGGGGGTTGGGGGTGTTGCCAGATTACATCAGCATCAAGTGATAGAGGGGGGGGGGGGGTTCTTTCCCGCCTCCCCTCCCCTGCTTAGCCAGAAATGTCAAAACCCTTTACAATCTCATATAAACTAGATTGTGTCAATCTTACAAAATTTTACATTGTATGTTGCACGTATGAAAAGCTACGTAAAATCTATTTTAATCTCTTTTCCTACGATGTCACAAACGTATTTAAATATCGCTTTATTGCTTTAAAAAAAGTCCAAGAAAGGAATTTTTCCACGACAGAAAAATTAACTTCATGTACCACCAGCCCTCCCCTACCACCGGTGTTCCGTGACGAGAAACATGCCCGTGACGAGAACCCCCCCCCCCCCCGTTTTCTGGAACGCACTGGGCCGTTCTGAGAAATCTCCCTGCTCAGAAACATGACTTAATCCTATTAGTAATCCTCTGGCCAAATACTGGGCCGACCAAGTCAGCAAACAATAGTGTTTGCTAAGAAGCTAGCGGGGTTATTTTAAAGGGAACTTGAACAGGGAAATAAAATCCTTTTCTCTCATATTATATTGAACAACAACTATGCAATTGAAAGCTTCACAAATTTTTAACCACCTGACAGATACGATCCATTGGTCTAGCAATGGATAAATAACTGATAGTTTAAAATTAAATATATGATAAATGAAAAAAATATCTTGTGAAAACAGTTTTATGACAGACAAAAAAGTCAGCCACGACAAAAAAGGTCGTCTGTCAGATAAAGGCAAGTCTACAAACTGCAAAGGGTGTCATAAATTTGCTGAGATATGGGATTCAAAGCAATTACAATTGCTTTTTTTTTTTACTTACCGAGAACTTGGATTAAACGTTGTTCCTCTTCCCCTTTTTAAGTGAATTACTCAAGTTAATTAATGCATCTTTTATCATTTATTAGGTTTAACTGCATGCCAATTCATTTATTGACTTCTTAAACAAAAGATATTAAAGCCAAACAAATGCTTGAAACCCCCTAATTTGGTGTTTAAACACAACCCCATTCCCAAAAAACGTCAAGAGCTTTTGAGAAAAGAGCCGTGCTCGCAAACATCCCTACCCCTTTTTGCTTGCAAAACCCCTTTCCCAGTGACTCCCATTGTAAAGGGATGTTTCTCGTCACGGATGTTTCTCGGCATGGAACACCGGCCCCTCCCAGCCCAAAATGCATCAGCTGACACAACTCACCTAGATCATAGAGCAGTAGGAACTGTTCTCCGCCGTTATTGTCCAAGAGCCAACCTCTACGGCGGTTCGGTCTGCTGTGTATAACACTTTATACTCCACAGACCCACTGGCAATTCCGCGAAAACAGTACTTATAAAAGAGGGTAACTACTTTTTCAAAAATATCCATCCGCTCTTTGTTTATGCATACCAGATAGATCCTCTCAGAGATGAGATGTTTTATAACAACATAAAACAGCTGACAAGCACTCATGTAACAATATACACCGATACACCGTTATAAATATGAATAAAGCGTTTTTATAAAACAGCTGACCTCTGATGAGATCTATCTGTTATGTATAAACACAGAGCCGACGGACATTTGAAAATGTAGTGCCCCCTTAATGAGTATTATTTTCGGATCTGCGGAGTAAAATGGCATTAATACACAACAGTCCGAACATCCGAAGAGGTCGGCTGTTGAACAACAACGATGAATGGGGGGGGGGGGGCATCTGAGGGAAGCCATCACTAATACGAGTTAACGAGAGAAACGGCAGGCAAATTCCACAGCCATATGGAAATAGAACAAATCTAAACCTTAACAACTTTTACAAAGCCCAAAATATATTTCAAAACTTTTTTTTTCATCAAAATGTATTATAAAAGTTTCATCTTTGAAGAAAGGTTTCACGTGCAAAATCAGCCTACATTGACAGACTATATAATCAGTCAACACTTCAGACACTAAAATTGGTAGTACGTAAGTTGTTTAGAATCATGCCCTTAACATTTTGGTATACTTGGCACTGGCATCCGAGAACTTATTTCACTAACTTAATTTAAAAACTCGTTTTCACGGCTAATAAAGATAACTGGATACCTGATTGCGCTTCTTAACTGTCGCGTATATTAACAGAAGGGTGTGTGTGGGGGTGGGGGGTCTAAAATTCTTAACTTTGTGCGTACGTACTGCATGGATGGTCCTTAGTGACATGTAATTTAAAATCATAGCAAGAGGCTATTCAATTTCGTTAAGGAATAAATTTCATATTATCTAAAATAATGGATACTTTACGGTATATTATCCATGTTTACGAAATATATGATTCAATTCTATAAACAACAAGTAATCGTAGATTTCACAGGCCCCCACCTTGTGGCGAACAGTTGCCCGGGGAAAAAAATGCCTTCGGATGAGTAAATTAAAAAAATTGGTATGGGCGTGGTTGATATATCGGAGAATCTACTCTATGTACAATACGAAGCTTAACAACAGATCTTTGATCTTCATTTGTTGGGAGCCAATACTTCCACTTTTTGGATGAATTTATAAATGTAAAATAATTTTTCCTTTTGAAAAGAATGAAGCAAACACATTTGCTAAGATCAGCCAGGGGATTACAAAGTTCGCCTAAATAGAACCCCTGTTTCCAGGTCCACCGGAGAAAGAAGTACATTACGAAAAATATGCAGCCTAATTGAGCCTTAACTTGACGGAAATAATAAATTCCTAAATATTTAGCGTAATGGGACCTTATACCGGAAAGTACTATTTCCTAAATTTAGAAATAACAAGTATTTGTGAAACACGAGCAGGCCCAACCGCCCACAAATTCAAAGGGGTATAAAGTCAAGTTTTGACTACTTCCGGATGACTAAATCTGACCAAAAGTACCAAAGGACACATCTACAGGTCAAGACCTTTCATTTGAGCCTATTCTCAAAGTGCTACGACTAACATAACCGAAGATACAGCGTGTACAAGCCTATTTCCCTAAACCCAATTATCGCCCATTTTGGTCAATTTTACCACTTCCGAATGACCAGATCTGATCAAAACTACCAAATGGTACATGTACAGGTCAAGATCTTTCATCTGAGCCTATTCTCAATGTTGTACGGCTAATAGAACCGAAGATACAGCGTGTACAAGCGTATTTGCCTAAAACCCCAATCATCGCCCATTTTGGTCAATTTGACAACTTCCGGATGACCGAATCTGACCAAAAGTACCAAAAGGTACATTTACAGGTCGAGT
Organism: Protula sp. h YS-2021; assembly: GCA_949752745.1. Lineage (NCBI taxonomy): Eukaryota > Metazoa > Annelida > Polychaeta > Sabellida > Serpulidae > Protula > Protula sp. h YS-2021. The sequence continues at coordinate 78,441,849 of OX457028.1, forward strand.
CCTTTCATTTGAGCCTATTCTCAATGTTGTATGGCTAATGGAACCGAAGATACAGCGTGTACAAGCTTATTTCCCTAAAACGCCAATTATCGCCCATTTTGGACAATTTGACCACTTCCGGATGACCAAATCTGACCGAAAGTACCGAGGGGCACATCTACAGGTCGAGACCTTTAATTTGAGCCTATTCTTAATGTTCTACGACCAATAGAACCGGAGATATGGCGTGTACAAAAAAGCGATGACGGACAGATGGACGGATACCCCAAACCTATAGGCCCCAATCCGAAGGGTTAGGGCCTAATTACCGACGACAGACATATATTTCTTTCCCACACTGGGCGGTTCTTAGCTCGGACCCATCTATGCAATTCTAGCTATTTTCTACATTTACGACCACAATAACTTCATTGTATAAAATTTCAGCTCTCTAATGAAATAGTTTCGGCGTTACGGCGTCGACAAAACAGTGCCCAAAATGTTGGAAGTAAGAAAATTCATTAACTTGGACAAGTTGTAGTTTCGAGAATTTTTAGTCGATTTAAAAAATAATACGCCGTTGCACATCTACATGATATATATTTTTACTCGGTAACATATCAAACCAATCCGCCTGATAGTTAGCGAGATAAGGTGTCGACAAAATACAGCGTTTGTACAAAGTTCTATCCCACAGTATCACATTTTTCACAATTTCCCACTTCGTCAATTTTTGGTCGATTTCAAAAATGATACGCTATTGCACATGTACATGATATATATTTTCACTTGGTGAAATATCAAACCAATCCGCCTGATAGTTAACGAGATACGGTGTCCACAAAATACAGCGTTTGCAAAAAGTTCTATCCCACAGTATCACATTTTTCACAATTTCCCACTTCGACAATTTTTGACCGATTTGAAAAATGATACGCCGTTGCACATCTTAAACCTTTATATTTTCACTGTGTAAAATTTCAACTCTCTACATGAAATAGTTTCGGCGCTACGGCGTCGACGAAACAGAGCCCAAAATGTTGACGGACGGACGGACAGAACCCATTTCTATAGGCCCCCCTTCCGTGGGGTGGGGGCCTAAATATTACCCTTTTCTACAGGATAGATGTATTGATTCTAAACGCTGAAAAAAGGAAATTAAATATGCACACAGTATTAGAGCGATTGAAAATATGGCCCAATCAAGGGTAATGATAGGAAAACAAGTTTGTCCAAGCACGAAGTCCCAGCTTAGAAAAGCGATGAGACCAATTCCAGCGATTCAAGGAAATTTCCCTGAAAAATTGAGCTTCAAAAGACGAGATGACAAAGAGCTAGCTAAATAATTAATTTAGCAACGGACCTGAACATAGACCGATAAATACATACAAAGATTTGTTTCCCAGAAAAATGGGAAACAGATCTTATGTATCTCTAGATACACTGGTAGACTGGATGAAAGGGAGAAGATTTTAGTAGTCTGTACATAGCAGCGTGAAGAGCGTAGGACTTCATTAATAACTGCACGTCGAGTTAAGTTTAATGTTTTCCTATGTATTATTTTTGCAGGGTTTGCATTTCGGACCAGTGAGCATTTTTATTTAACTTTCATCGACGTGCGGTTTGCATTTCGGACCAATGCGCATGTTTATTTAACTTGCCGTTATGCTCTGTTTCAGACCAGTGCGCATATTTATTTAGCTTGCGTGGATCCGCGGTTCGCATTTCGGACCAGAGCGCATGTTAACTTAACCTGCATTTCGGACCAGTATCGGACGATATTGTCGGCTGGTCTAAAAGCGATAAACATCTACACAGGAAACATAAATTGAATTTTTTCTTCAAAAAATTCTCCAAAAATTTCATGACCGACTCAAAAAGCACAAGCCGTATTCATGAACCCCTAAGCATGCCTCACACCCAAAATAAATGATATCGGAATAAAACTGTAGGAGAAGATGCATTTTGAGGCATTCTCTTCTAAAATTCCCCCCCAAAATCAAAAATTTCCAAATCGACTGAAAAAGCACAAATCGTATGCACGACCCCTTAGCAATGCCTCATACCAAAAATAAATGACATCGGATCAAAAATGTAGGAGGGCATACATTTTAAATTTTTTTCTTCAAAAGTTCCCCAAAAATTAAAAAAATCACCCGACCGACTAAAAAAGCACAAGCCGTAAGCACGATCCTTTAGGAATGCCTCTTACAAAAATAAATGACATCGGATGAAAAATGTAGGAGAGATTCATTCTGAATTATTTTTGATTTTTTTCTTCAAAAATTCCCCAAAAATACAACTGTCCGATCAGAAAAGTATAAACCGTATGTAGGTACGTTACAATGACCCACTTTCCGCGATCGCGGATTCTCCGATCACCTTGATGGCAGCGCGCCACTGTGCGCGTCGTAAACAAAAAACGATCAACCAAAAATAGGTTCTGGGAGGCGTTGCGAAGCCATTTCGTGGAATGGACAGTTCCTGATGACGTAGTACACGTAATCCCGAGCAGCCTCGTCTTCGAATTTTTACAATAGGCCGAGTGGAAGTTTCCCAACTTTTCGAGTAGAAAAAGGCGATCAAAAACTGCTTTAAAATCATCGGTCGCAAGACAAGAGGTGAGAAGATGGCTCTTTGAAAACATACAATATAGATACAACCACTTTTCAGCTTTTGTTTGAGCTAAATTCCATTGAAATTCATCGATGAGAGCGATGGTTTTATCGCGGCGAGCGTGGATGTGTGTTTACAAGTACAGTGTTGCCACGGAGTCGCCAAGAAAAAAAAGGATAAAAAAAAGGATAAAAAAGGATAAATTTGAGAAAAAAAAGTATGAAAAAAAGGATAATTCATATTTTGCTGAAGATCGAGAAAACATTAATGTTAATCATATTGTATCATTTTTTGTTATTTCAGGGTTCGCGCTGGGTTCTCAGGAAAGTGAGTCAAAAAGGGAAAGTGACTCAGTTAGGTCCAGAAAAACTCGGTGGCTTCCGAAAAAGTGAGTCATTTCGTAAAAAATGCCCAAAAAAGTGGACAAAAACCCCGCCAACGCGAACCCTGGATTTATAATGCTCGTTTTCATAGCGATTAAAAAAAACATTTGCATACCAGATTGTACTTTACAAATTTATAAAGGAATCCGGTCAAATTGTGCCAAAAGAAGAGTTCTGAAAATTGGTACTAAATATTTTTAAATGCCCCCATTTAGCCAATTTTTTGCGGATCGCCAAAAAAAAGTAATTTTTCAAGACAGGCCTACCTAGAGAAAAAATGTTCAAAATTGGAAAGGAATCCGATCAAAATTGGGGGAGAAGAACCATTTTGAAAATTGGCAACCGAAAAATTTTAAATACCCACCATTTAGCCAATTTTTGGCGGATCGCCAAAACAATTTTTAAAGAGAGGCCTACCTGGAGAACATTCGTTTAAAATTTGAGAGGGATCCGATCAAAACTGAGGGAGAGGAAGCATTTTAATTTACGTAAAAGTTTACACACGTACATACAGACGACGGATACCCCTCTATTGATGTGATAAGACCAGCCCGACATGGTCGGCTGGTCTAAAAACAAAAAGGTGCGTACGTACTTGATCGATGGTCCCTAGGGACATGCAACTCAAACTTACAGAATGAAGTTATTGGAAATCATTCAAGAAATAACAAGTTTGACCAAGGACAAAGTCCCAGCTTACGAAAAGCAATAAGACCAATTCCAGCGTGCATGAGCAAGGGAATTTCCCTGAAAAATTGGGCTACAAAAGATGAGACGGCAAAGAGCTAGCTCATTAATTAATTTAGCACCGGACCAGAACATAGACCGATAAATGCATACAAAGATTTCTTTCCCAGAAAAATGGGAAACAGATTTTTCGTATCTCTGGTAGACTGGACAGTCAGCCATAGATACCTTCAAACAACGCTCGCATTTCGGACCAGTGCGCATATTTATGTAACCTGCCTCGATGCGCGGTTCTTATTCAGATAAGTGGGCATGTTTATTTAATTTGCGTTGATGTGCGGTTTGCATTTCGGGCCAGAAGGCATGTTCATTTACCGTTTGTTGATGTGCGGTTCTTATTTCGGATCAATGCGCATGTTTATTTACCTTGTGTTGATGTGCGGTTCTTGTTTCGGATCAGTGGGCACGTTTGTTTACCTTGTGCTGATGTGCGGTTCTTATTTCAGACCAGTGCGCAAGTTTATTTAACTTGCGTCGATGCGCGGTTCTTATTTCAGACCAATGCACACGTTTATTTTACTTGCGTTGATGAGCGGTACTTATTTTGGACAAGTGCACAACTTTCCTTAGGTTGCCTTGATGCGCGGTTCGCCTTTCGGGCCAGCACGCACGTTTATTTACCTTTCGTTGATGAGCGGTTCTTATTTCGGATCAGTGCGCATGTTTGTTTACTTTGTGTTGATGTGCTGTTCTTATTTCAGACCAGTGCGCAAGTTTATTTAACTTGCGTCGATGCGCGGTACTTATTTTGGACAAGTGCACAAGTTTTCTTAGGTTGCCTTGATGCATGGTTCGCATTTCGGATCAGTTTGCATGTTTGTTTAACTGGCGTCGACGCACGGTGCTTATTCTGCGTTGGTGCGCGGTTTGCATTTCGGCCCAGTGCGCATGTTTATTCAACTTGCGTTGATGCGCGGTGCTTATTTTGGACCAGTTCGCATGTTTATTTATTTTCCACCGATGCGCGGTGGACCAATGCGCATGTCTGTTTAACTTGCATCGATGCGCAGCGCTTATTTTGGACTACTGCGTATGTTTATGTAACTTGCGTCGATGTTCGGTCGTTAAATCTGACTATTGCGCAAGTTCCTTTTACTTGCGTTTACGCGCTGTAGGAGATTCATTTAATTTTTTTCAAAAGTTCCGAAAAAAATAATTCAGAAGTTTTCCAATTCACTCCAAAAGCACGAGCCATATGCATAGCCCCCAAGAGACGGCTCATAAAAAAAATAAATGAAATCTGATAAAAACTGTAGGAGGAGATGCATTTTGATTTTTTTTTTCTTCAAAAATTCCCTGATCCACTTAGAAAGCACAGGCCGTATTCACGACACCCTAAGCATGCCTCAGCCCCGAAATAAATGATGTCTGATCAAAACAGTAGTATGCATTTTGAGGTATTTTCATCAAAAATTCCCCCCAAAATCAAAAATTCCCAAGTCGAGTCAAACAGCACAAGCTGTATGCCCGACCCACCTAAGGATGCCTCATACCAAAAATAAACGAAATCGGATAAAAACTGTGGGAGGAAATGCATTTTGAAGTTTTTCTTCAAAAATTCCCTAAAAATACAAAAAAATTGTCGGATCGGCTAAAAAGGCGCAAGTCGTACGCTCAACCCTTTAGGGATGCCTCATACCAAAAAAAAAAAAAAATGAAATCGGTTCAAAACTGTAGGGGGAAATGCATTTTGAAGTTTTTTCTTCAAAAACTCCCTAAAAATACAAAAATTGCCCGATCGACTAAAAAAGCACAATCCGTATGCACGACCCTTTACTGGTGCCTCATACCAAAAATAAGTGACATCGGGTCAAAAATGTAGGAAGATTCACTTTAAAATTTTTTCTTAAAAAATTCCCCAAAAATTCAAAAATCACCCGATCGACTAAAAAAGCACAAGCCGTATGCATGACCGCTTAGGGATGCCTCACAAAAAATAAATAAATAAAAGACATCGACTCAAAATTGTAGGAGTAGATGCATTTTGAATAATTTTCGAAATTTTTGTTTGAAAAACTCCCCAGAAATACAAAAATTGTTCAATCGACTAAAAAAGCACAAGCCGTATGCATGACCCTTTAGGGGTGCCTCATACCAAACATAAATGACATCGGGTCAAAAATGCAGGAGATACATTTTAAAAATTTTTATTCAAAAATTCGCTAAAAATTCAAAAATCACCCGATCGACTAGAAAAGCACAAGCCGTATGCACGACCCCTTAGGGATGCCTCATACCAAAAATACATGACATCGGATCAAAATTGTAGGAAGAGATGCATTTTGAAACAAAGTTTACTAAATAAACAACTAACTAACTAACTAAAGGACGCCACCCGCAAACCGATAGGAATACCCCAGCTTACGTGTAACGTAAGCTGGGCTAAAAACTACTCAACATCATTTAGAATACTGGATATTTTACATTGTGATAAGACATTGAATACATTTACAGAATATATGTTTAAATTCCATGAAAAAAATACCCTTTCTCTACAGATGTATTGATTTTAACAATAGACGCTGCAAAAAATTTGGAAATTACATACACATACAGTGTAAGAGCGGTTAATGTTGTGGCTTAATCATTGGTTATGACTAGGGTGATAAAAATGATAGCAGAAAAAAATATATATAACTAATTAGGAAAAAATGATATTTTGAACGAAAAAAGGAAATGAAAAAAAAAGTATCAAAATAAAAAAAAGGATGAAAAGCGAAAAAAAAGTATAAAAAAAGGATGAAAATTAAAAAAAAAGTATAAAAAAAAGTATTTAAGGATAAAAAAAGGATAAAATCGGGCTTTTTCAAAAAAAAGGATAATCCTTTTAAAAAAGGATGATGTGGCAACACTGCAAGTAAAATTGAGTACGTGCGTTTGTTTATTGCTGTTGTTTTGGTGGTTTTTGTTCAACTTTTGACATATTTTGTCATGTTTTCATCCTGTTAGACCATTATTTAATTTTCTTTTAGTTTTTCTGATGCATTTAGTTATTTCTTTGACTCACTTGGAACGATTTCAATTGGAATTCATGGGAAATTTCACTTACTGACTCTCTTCACGTGTAAATGGTTCTCAAATCCTAATCAGATATTTTTTCCGAATTTCTGTTTCAAGATGCCTCCAAAGAAAAAAAACGAAGCCCCCTCCACCTCTCAAGCCTGGCATCGCTAAACAACACAGACTTGATAACTACGACACAAAGGATTATCAAGGCGGTGTTTTCAAGAAGGGACACACTCTTTTCATTTATCTGAAAAATGAAAAGTCTGTTGCGAAAACGGTTCACCAGCTGAAAGAGATTTTGAATAGCCCAACGGTGTTGTCAAGCCATGTGATATCTGCTGTGGATCAGTCAATTGACTATTATAGACACTGTTGAATCAGAATTTTTGAAGTTCAAGACTGTTTGTGATGAGGAATTTAGATATGGCCAAATGACTAATCCAGTAGCACTGCCTCTTACTACTGTGGAAGATGAACTTGAAATGCGCCAAAATGAACATGCTGGGCCTGTGTTGGACACTGCAGTCTATGATAAGTTTATGATAAACCAATCACACTTTGGGCGTTCCGAATAAGATGTCCTCATTATATTCTAAGTTTCACTTGATTCTCTTGTGAAAAAGGGAGTTACGGCCGCTTGTTTACCAGTTAAGGTTGTGACTAATTAATTTAATTAATTAATTAAGTTTTCAATCATCAGATTTAGATGAAGGATACATTATTGAATCCCTCATACCATATTCTCATTATATTCCAAGTTTCATTTGATTATCTTGAAAACTAAGGAAGATATGGCTATTTTTTAGTTATTTTGTATCATTAGAGGTCACAGTTTTTGTTTAACTTGTACTATAAAACAATAGAAAAAGGGGGGCGTGTTCCACAGCAGTAAAATTGCCATATCTCCCTTATTTCTTGACCAATTTTCACAATCGTTACGTCATTTTCTTTGTTTCTTTGAGCTCCATCCAGTGGCATGAGTTTTGAATCATTTTGAGGCACTTTATTTTTTTTGTAACATACCTACCGTATGTATGACCCCCTAAGGATGCCTCAAACCAAAAATAAATAACATCGGATCACACTTGTCGGAGGAGATGCATTTTGAAACAAAAGTTTACTAAATAAACAACCAACTAACGTATGCCGTCTGCAAACCGACAGGTACACCACAGCTTACGTGTAACGTCAGTTGGGCTAAAAAGGCAAGCAGAAAAAATAGCTTACCAGTAACCTAGGTCAAATCGCCATGCACCTGTACCGTCGCCACCTCCCGAAAACAACAATTATCCCGGAAATTATATTTTTGCCGAACTTCCCGGCTACTGCCACTGGTTCTCGAATGCAAAATACTGAGCTGCTATAAGTAAACCGTAAGTATGACACATAAGAAATCACGTTTGTGTTCGTGCATAATCATTATAGCTCGTAGCAGTCATTTTGAAAAGCGAATTGATCGTCTTACAGTTTGCACTTAAAATTTATATTTCGGGATGATAGAAGAAAGTGGCGAGTTACAGCTGGAAAATCCTGCCCGAAAAAAATACATCGGCCTGGCATTTTCGTAAATCATGACATTTTACTTCGCACATAACACAAAACTTGTGTAAAATTCTGTATTTGCTACATACAAGAGCATATCCGGATCGCGTCCAAAACATGAGAGTTATTGCGCAAAAACCATTGAAAAGTGGCGAACGGTCCTAGGTTACTGGTATAGCAAAAGAGAAAAAAGTAATTTCGAAAAAATGTTGATATTAAGAAAAAAAACTATTCAAGGAAAATGTAAAAAAAGGATCAAACAGAAAAAGGATAAAAAGCCAATAAAAAAAGCCAATAATCAGTGAAACTGATGAATGTCACCCGCCACGAACTATCTCGTTGGAGAGGAAAAAAATAATGCAACGTCTCACAACTTCAACATATATATATATACATTTTATATATATATATATATATATATATATATATATATATATATATATATATATATATATATATATATTTCACTTGCAAAAAAGCCAGGGTTGAATAGCGGCTGAGATATCGCGTGCACAAATTTGTGCTTCCACACCGAAAACTAGAAGCTGGGCGATAACATCAGGGTTCTTACATCAACCCTTACTAAAACACATGCGCTAGCCACATTTCGAAGACATTCATATATAAAATTACCAGATGTTTTGAATTTACTTATTTTCCAGTACTAGAGCGACAACAATACCACAAATACCTGTGAAATCATTAACCCTCACAACTTCGTCCATGTTTTTGGATACTTTCAACTTGGCTGTACGAAGAAACTATCTGTAAGTCGTCAGTCATTTAATGGCTGACCCCTGAAGAAAGAAAGGCAATGTATAAACACCTCGGGTGAGTTTATTATGTAGGTTATTCTTGATATTAAACTTAATTAAGACGCTGCAACATATATATATATATATATATATATATATATATATATATATATATATATATATATATATATATATATATATATATATATATATATATTGTAAGATGAACAAGAAAAAATAATAAAATGCTAGTCTCTTCTCAAGCTCCATTAAAAAATTCAACACCTAACTAATTATTGTTGAGAATAAGTTTACAAATCAGGAAGGTATGTATTATAGACTTATCTCGCAAAATGTATAGCTGAATCAGAAAATTTACCTCTCTTTCACTATTGCTAAAACGGGAGGTATAGTGATATTTTTAGTCGAATGGAAATTGTCGACTTGTTTACAATTGCCGCTTGAGCCTCGGCAAATTATAAAAGAGCAGTGTATCATAATGACGTCAGTTGTAACGAGAACTATTGCGCTCCCGAATAGCGAAAATTATACTTGAGGGCACAAAATTGTCATCCTGAAGAATTAAAAATTAAAAATTCTTTAAGACACTTGTCGAAAGTAATCTATACAACAAGTAGTCTATGCATGGATATAAGACCGGAAGTGTCCCATTATCGCCTACTTTTTCCCATAGACTCCCATGTTAGAGCACTGGAAGGAGGGAAAAGATGATGCAATAATCAATTTATAGCGCATACCTGTCAAGTTGCTGACGATGCATGTTGAATAAACAACGCTCTATATTTTAATACCTCATCGTATATCACGTACATTTTAAGTTATCCATTTTTTTAAATATATCACAAAATCGTATTAAAAATTATCCCAAAAAGGTCTGTTTAGCCATAGTAATTGCACGTAAAAATCCACAAGCCCCCAGAGCGGTGAAAAATGGGGTTGAGAGTGCGTACGACTATACATGTGTTATTATTGAACTGTCGTTGAACCTTAAGGGCATTGGGGTTTTTATTGTAACAGGTAAATCATTAAGTAGAAGTTATTTGTCTGTGACCTCGAATAATCGTCGTGCAGGGTTTGTGTGGGAATGGGGTGCACGAGGGGGGGGAGGGGGAAAACACAAAAATAACACTGTTTTTTCATGTCATCATTTTATTCACATATAAATTTACATAATATATACAATGCCCATCAACTAATAAGAAACATTATTTACATAAAGAAATATATACAATATGCATTTGATAGAAAGATATCGAAACAATGCAACAGATACACACATATACACTCTCTTTATTTCATTCCTCATATTTGCATTTTAACATAAAGCAGAGTAAAATGACAGCATAATTTTCAAACACACAACTGACCTGACAATGTTGCCCAGATAATTGTATGTTAATACTTTTAGTGTACGGTTAATGGATGCGTTTGCTAGTAGCACAGTCATATGTTATGATACAAAAATAGGTTTACGGGCGAATTTACACCGCCCCAGTGACCACACAGTGCTAAGCACGCAAGCGATCTGACTCTTTGGTCTGACCATCTGCATGCCCTGTTTTTCGTGCTATGAATGAGGTGTAGTGACCACAGTGCTTTATGCTAATATACATGTTTGAATAATAAATGTGTTTAATAACCACCGCAATCAAAATATCTACAACTGCATAACAATACATGTACAGTATATACAATAATATTACAACAGTTTAATCTCGCTAGCTTTAACCCAACTGTTAAATGTCTTTGGCCAGTACAGCCACTTCATATAATATTGTTTATTTCCCCTCCTCCCCCTTTCGTTAAGCACTTTTTCAATCTTAAAGAGTTCATTGTCGCGGTAGACACATTCTCCAAATACATGTGGCTTCGTCCTTTGAAGGATAAAACCAGGACGTCTGTCGCTGAAGCATTCAAAGACATTTTTAATGAAGGGAGAATACCAAACAGAATTCGCAGTCACAAGGGACAAGAATTTCGCGCCAAAGCCGTGAAAACTCTCATGAAATCCAAAGACATTCGTCAATTATTTTCTCAGAATGAAAACAAAGCGTCAGTTAGTGAGCGGGCTATGAAAACAATAAAGTCGAAGATATATAGGTATTTTACCTATAAAAACGCCTTCAAGTACATAGATGAGCTGCAGAGTTTTGCCGATTCATATAACAAAACAACACATGAAACAATAGGCATGGCGCCTGAAGACGTCACACTCGCCAACGAGGAAGACGCTCGACTTGCAACATACTTTTCAAGAAAGCCAGACGCTTCGCAAAAGTTATCAAAATACAGATTCAAGCGGGGGAATAAAGTGCTCATTACATATTTGAGGAATAAATTCACACGTGAATATGACCAGCGATGGACCGGGGAGGTTTTCACTGTAGCCCAAAGATTTCGCCGAGATAATGTGCCTATATATAGACTGAAAGACTATAATGAAGAACTTCATTACTGGCAGCTTCTACCAGACAGAACTTCAAAAAGTGGACTTGAAAGACAATGAACTCTTTAAGATTGAAAAAGTGCTTAACGAAAGGGGGAGGAGGGGAAATAAACAATATTATGTGAAGTGGCTGTACTGGCCAAAGACATTTAACAGTTGGGTTAAAGCTAGCGAGATTAAACTGTTGTAATATTATTGTATATACTGTACATGTATTGTTATGCAGTGGTAGATATTTTGATTGCGGTGGTTATTAAACACATTTATTATTCAAACATGTATATTAGCATAAAGCACTGTAGTCACTACACCTCATTCATAGCACGAAAAACAGGGCATGCAGATGGTCAGACCAAAGAGTCAGATCGCTTGCGTGCTTAGCACTGTGTGGTCACTGGGGCGGTGTAAATTCGCCCGTAAACCTATTTTTGTATCATAACATATGACTGTGCTACTAACAAACGCATCCATAAACCGTACATTAAAAGTATTAACATACAATTATCTGGGCAACATTGTCAGGTCAGTTGTGTGTTTGAAAATTATGCTGTCATTTTACTCTGCTTTATGTTAAAATGCAAATATGAGGAATGAAATAAAGAGAGTGTATATGTGTGTATCTGTTGCATTGTTTCGATATCTTTCTATTAAATGCATATTGTATATATTTCTTTAAGTAAATAATGTTTCTTATTAGTTGATGGGCATTGTATATATTATGTAAATTTATATGTGAATAAAATGATGACATGAAAAAGCAGTGTTATTTTTGTGTTTTTCCCCTTCCTCCCCCTCGTGCACCCCATTCCCACACAAACCCTTCACGACGATTATTCGAGGTCACAGACAAATAACTTCTACTTAATGATTTACCTGTTACAATAAAAACCCCAACGCCCTTAAGGTTCAACGACAGTTCAATAATAACACATGTATAGTCGTACGCACTCTCAACCCCATTTTTCACCGCTCTGGGGGCTTGTGGATTTTTACGTGCAATTACTATGGCTAAACAGACCTTTTCTGGGATAATTTTTAATACGATTTTGTGATATAATTAAAAACATGGATAACTTAAAATGTACGTGAAATACGATGAGCTATTAAAATATAGAGCGTTGTTTATTCAACATGCATCGTCAGCAACTTGACAGGTATGCGCTATAAATAGATTATTGCATCATCTTTTCCCTCCTTCCAGTGCTCTAACATGGGAGTCTATGGGAAAAAGTGGGCGATAATGGGGCTCTTCCGGTCCTATATCCATGCATAGACTACTACAACAGATCAAAGACTAGAAGTGAAAAAATGGATTTGTACTTTGTTAGCAGACTTTTTGACAAAGTTCTGCAATTGTTTAATTGATGCGATCTTATTCACCAGTCTGTTAAGGCATGATTCACATGTTAATTAAAAAAATGGGCTTTATTGGAATGTTGGTTTGTTTACAAATCAATTTGTCTAACTGAGATACTATTTATTTAAGACTCTTGATGTGATATATGGTGTTAACCTTAAAATAACAACTAATTAAGCGTGCAATGACTTCATGAACATGCAGTTGGCCCTACTATTGGCTATTGTTTTTGGGAATACGTTGTCATTGGAAAGTTATCATTTATCAATGAATCCATTTTGCTATCATCACACTCACTCCTGCGTTATGACACTAAGTATTCCGGACAGCCAATTTATTAGTAGTGTGACAAGATTGGTTCTACTGCAGCGCAGTAGATCCGCATGCCGTTTCTACTGCAGTGCAGTAGATCCGCATGCCGTTTCTTCTGCAGTAGATCCGCATGCCGTGTCTGCTGCAGGGGAGAGTGTGTGACGATATTGATGGCGTGTAAACGAAACGTCATTTCTGCATTTGTTCACGCGATTGGAGTTGAAATAAATGACTTCCGCTGAAGTGTCAAAACAGAACGTTTGAAAGGAGGGGGAGAAAATCGCGTAAACAAATGCAGAAATGACGTTACGTTTACACGCCATCAATATCTTCACACACTCTCCCCTGCAGCAGAAACGGCATGCGGATCTACTGCAGCAGAAACGGCATGCGGATCTACTGCACTGCAGTAGAACCAATGTTTTCACACTACTTTTATTTTAAAACTGTGGCCAAATTATCTACTTCCCAAGGCCAGCTACCTGATACTCAGATGCCTGATCTTGAATATTGGATGAGTTAACTAAATGTAAAAGCAAATTGTGTAACCTAGAATCCCTGTTAATGATTCAAAGCCTAACTCTCACTACTCTTGTGTTCTAATCATAAACGAATCTTCACTCCAGCTTACGCCTAAAAATAGGACTAGCACAGAAACAAAACATGCTAAAACCGGAAATTATATGCGTTTGGATATTTGGATGTTTTGCTACCCACAAGTTTTTATCTATTGCACACTTCCAGTTTGAAAAGACATGTAAATAAAAATCACCATGTAGTAGAAAGTTGGTGTTAAGAATGAATAAAATTTTAAAAAGTCACTTGGATACCATTTTATTACAAGAAAGTAGTTTTCTTGTTTGAATAAGTAAACTAAAAGGCTATGCCACCTTTGAAACTTTGGTTTTCCATTTATACAGTTTAAGAAAACCAATCTTGGCTAAGACACTAATTACATAAATAACTTATTGTTATTTAAGAAATGAAAATGTAATATTATTGAAAAAAATTACATTTAACATTACTATTACTAAAGTGACCAGGGATATTCTAGTGGCAGAAAGCAACGAGAGTAGGGTTCTAATTATATACAAATGTCTTTTACAAAAATCTAAAGCAACTTATGAAATTCAAACACAAACAAATAAAAAGTGATGAAAACTATTGAGATCTGTTGGTAAATATTATGGCTCTAATTTTACACAGACAGATTGTTTTAGCCTATGAGCCAATGTATTTCCAATGAACGTTCCGCAAAAGTGTCTTAGCAATAAAACCTCGCTTTACATATTAAGTGATATCTGTAAGTGGTTTGATAATTTTAAATAAAACTTACTTTTCCTGTTTTCTAGGCCATACTTACATCATTTTTACATTATATTTGGGGGCGAGGGTTTATATAAACAATTATAATCAGCTAAGTCACACATAATACGTTATTCTCCACCGATTAGGCTGTATAGTGTTCCTGCCTACACAGTCACGAGACTCGTATTGAAAGAATGAAACCATTTTCTAACCATAAACGCCCTGGATGAAATGAAATGTTCACATTTTCTCATTTATATTTGTAAAATTTAATGTAGTAAACAACGTATTACCATAAGACAGAATCCTAATTGAGCTCTTTCAATGTTAAAATCATTACTTTTCGTAAAGAAATCAGTCGATTTTGATGCAAAATGCATGCCAGATCAAAAGCAAACGAGCACTATGCATCTGTCGTTCTGCTTCACTGCCCAACACTCTCACAGAACGATATATCAACGATATTTCTGTCTTGGTGTACACTTCATTGAATTCCCCAACTTGTGCATATAAATAAGATGTCCAGGGGATATATAGCAAATCACACGTTAAAAATTACTAAGACTTTCCAGTAATTTTAAATTCACACATCCAGTAATTTTTCACATAAGAAAGCAGTCTTATTCCACGGTTACATTTTGTCATTTGTTACTCGTAAATATAACAACTTAGATTTTAAGAGAAATGGTTGAATAGCACTTTTTAGAATTGACCATCTCATATTTGTTTCTCTGTTTTTGCTTCAATACGGGTAGCAGAAACATTAGGCATATTAGATTAATACTGAAAAATGCCCCAAAGGAAAGAAACCCTTTCATAGTTTCATAACTGTATGATTTATACTAAACTATACTGAACTATAATACCAAGAATCATTCATTTTTGCGACGTCTTAATGTAGCAATGGAAAGCAGATTATGCACATTATCATGTGCAAATATATTACTACATTTCAAATAACAATATCAATCTACATACCCTAATAAAAATTGTGCTTTTATCGAGCCAAAGTCAGAAATGCTATATAATTCAGAAAAGGCCGCAGTTTTAATTGGTCCCTTGTTTAAATCAGCAATGCCTTTAATGGAGTCTTTTTCTATTCATGTTTATCTGAGCAATGTTCACATGATTCAAATGCACCCAGTTTATTACTTTAAATGTTATTTACGCTGATGTGAGAAACATGCTTTAGTTGTTTAATTACGGTACAGCTTTCCTTTCCCTCATGTGTATGAATAGCTGGATGCAGACATAACACATAGATTTCCCGGTAATTACATCGATATGACCTGTTGAAAAGATTTGTCACTTCTGTCGTTTATTGCTTGTTTCAGGCATATCTGTGCTATTGTTTGGCCTTTTTGAACCGATTTCGTTTCCTTTGACAACTGTGACGTTTTCCCTGTTTGCACTCCACCCTTTTAGCGCATCTGATTCCGATTCAAAAATCATCAGCATCGGATTAAGTTCCATTATAGAAATCTCATCCGGATGGAAACTTCCATTATAAACTGATGAGCTGAAGATTCCTATTTCAACAGTAAAATATTTTTTACTTTCTGTAAACAATGCTTTAAGGTCTTGCGGCACAATTTCTTCCGGGTTATGTTTTGGCTCATTTGAACCAGAGCTTATATTTTCCATAGTTGTTATTGGTTCTTGCGTTATGGCTTTTGGCGAATCTAAGAGTAGAGGATGGGATTGTAACTGTTGCTGGATATTCAAAGACATATCACGAACTTTTTCAATTAGATGATTGATTTCGCGCTCCTGATTTAAAACACTTTCGTCGAGTTTTGTCATTAACTGTCTGTAATTTTCTTCCAAGCATTTTTGCTTTCGGTCTAAATCATATTGTAATTTTGCCTTTTCAGATTTTTTGTCAATTTCCAACTGCTTTAAATTATCATGCAATATGTCCATGATTTCTATGCATTCTTCCTCTTGTCTTTTGAGATTTAACAGATACTTCTGGAGTAATTCATCTCTTTCAGCCATGTCTAAAATTTAGCATTTGCACCCACAATCCTTTCGCGTAAATTTAAGTACAATTTATGACTTATTTTAATAATATTCCATTACATTTTTACATTAGGAGACTTTATATTTTCCATTTGTGGCTCCAGTAAAAGGAAAAAAGTTTCTTCGATAAATAGTACCCAGATTTTCAAGCACAAATCTTATACATAATGGCCCTTTTATAGCTGTCCTTTGGTGGTTTATTATAATTACGACGCAAAGATTATCAAGTTATATGATGTCTGTGTTCATATATTAGTCCAAGTAATGCACATTTATCAGTATCATACATCCAAAATAAAAGCACAGTGTTTTGTGTTCTCGTTCTCTATTATATCAGTAAAATTGTGAATGCTTAGTATTCATGCAGTCATTGATATTTATAGATTTCCACTGCTCCTATTGAAGTGGCCTTGAGCACCGTTCGTAAAAATCAATGCAGAATGACATGAGCCGGGGTTTCTAATAAAAGTAAGGGGCTACAATTGGTTTCTCAACGTGGCTTTGGCTTCAATGTATGTTGGGTGGGGGCACTGGTTCTTGGGGGAATTAAAGTTAGCTGCTTATGATCTGACACACTATTTTCAAACATTCATAGAAAAAATACCGTTCAAAACCAATTTTTGATTGTTATGAAGTGGTTTTATTCTACTTATTTATTAAACGTAGATCAATGCACAATCATAGATTATAGAGATTTTGAGGGCTACAACTGGGCATTGCAGATATTACTAAGTAATATTCGCGGCTTTGCTTTGCACTGATTGACTGATTAGCTTGCAATGTGTTTGAAAACAAACGTTGTAACTGGTATGAAAAGGATGTATTCGGCTTATGTATCAACCAGGCTTTCTTATAGGTGTATATATCTGTTCAAACACCCATGGGTGTATATATCTGTTCAAACACCCATATCGGCATCATTGGAAAGCAATGATTAGATATTATTTTATGAAACAAGAAGATCAAGCTTAACATTTAATAAAATTGGCAAGTTTTGCTCTCAAGGATATTTTTATATTTACTAATATCTACTTGTATTTAAGCGCCAAAAAGACGATTTTTTGTATATCCACATTAAATAGGAGAAATAGGGTAATAATTTGCATCTGGAACTGCTAAATCTTTAAAGGGTCTTCAACCTACAACATATGTAGATTTTCTTTACAGTTATGGCTCCCTGAATACTTTACATAAAACCTAACAATGCACAAATGTTAATTTTGAAATAGTTGTTTTTTTTTCAGTATAAAGGTAAATGAAACACTGTTTGTAACTCAGAAATGTACAATGCCGTTGATTTCAAATATATGACATAGATAACTTAGCTACTTCGCTAGAACAGCTGGTTAAACAATTAAATTAGGTCACTTAATTAAGAATTACGTTGCTAGAAAATCCAGTTCAATACTTGTGCTAAATAAAATCATACCATAAACTGGTTTTGTGACATAATTAATGTGGTACACAGTATGTCAATGTTTCGAATACTGCTAAGAACACAAAATACCGATTTAGCACTGCTTTTTCCGGCACACTGATTATCATACTGTCGCTGCTGGTTTGAAATAACACTTAGTAACGCCGATATCCTTAATACTTCACATAAAAAGGCTAAGCAGTTAATTCTACAAGTAACCAAAAGTTTCGCTGAATAGCTTATTGGAGTCTCATAACAATAATCGTTATTTCTTAAAAAGGAATAATAATAATAAGTGATCGATATATTTCAGCATTTTCAGATGCAAATGTAAAATAATTTTATGTCTAGAAGGATTGTGCATGAAGATGAAGATGTGGTCCTAGGTGCGATGTATTCAGCACCTATATGTCCCTAGACTAAACTGGTTAAACAAAGAGATGTTAAAATTGATATTTTTACGCATTTCGTTATATATGACATATTTGGTTTCTGCACTGTGTTGATGTTTATTTATATTAGATATTTACAGAAGTTTAAATCATAGTAGAATAGTGATCTTTGACAGTTTGGTTATAAATCTGAATAAATATGAATCTGCGGTGACATGGGTTTTTGGATATCAATTAATATTCTGTTATAAACTTAATATTATTCGTTGCATACGGGATCAGTCCTTGAATATCAAAAATTTGATTAATTAAAATATTATGCCAATAAAATAATAAAATATTACGATAATAAAGCAAGTTATTACAATAACAAGTAAAGTTTTACAAAAATAATGTAAATTATTACAATAATAAAGTAAGCTTTTGCAATAATAAAACAAGTTATTACCATCACGGTTAATACTATTAAGATATTTGCTTCCTTAAGTTTATTTTGTTAAAATGCAACAGAAACTTCACTCGTATGTTATGTCATCGATGTTTGTTTTTGATATTCTATCGTGGGGTAAACTGTTAAAGGCCCAACTGTAAACGCTGCTTTTAGCCATGGCACCGAGTCCGCCCCTTTTCTCACTTTCTTGGAGAAGGCCATCAATCAAATTTATATAGATGTTACAACCTTAAGATAAATGTCTTTGTGCGATGTGCGAAATGCCAACTGAAGATAACAGTTAATTTATGGAGCAAATTTGTAGCCACACTGTGAGTCCAGCTTAGACAAAGGAGTTGAAAGGAAAAATTTGTGAAATCGATTTTGCTGGAAGTGGCTCCCTATAACATGCTGGACAATGAGCTTCAATGGGTCAATGTTTTGACAGCGTCAATCAAGCAACAGTTAGGTCGCGTAAAACACGTGGAATTTACAATGAGGTTGGGCTATTTTTTAAATTGTGATATGATTTAAAGTTAAACTTTGATGTAGACTCTTTTCAAACAGTCGTAAAAATACTTTTAGTGTGATTAGAAAGTAATTGTTAGCTCATCGACCATTTAACTTTAACAAAATCTGTCAAAATATTGAGTCAAAACGCTAAAGAAGTACGCGAGGAAATGATGTTGCCTCGTTGAGCTCCAGAATCATAATGAAAATGGGAGGGGCTAAGGGCTGCTTTTATAGTCCTCGTTGGGCCTTTAAGGATCACTCAGGGTTATGTCGAAATTTCTGTACTAAAAACTAAATCAACTTATTGCGATTACACCAAAAGGACAAATCAATATAATGTTGTTAGTAATGCTAAGATTGGCTATGGAAAGTGCTGACTTGCTGAACGCGACAAACAGCATCGTTCAAAAGACTTTATTTTAAACGCATGACTAATCCTGGCCAACTGGTAAAGTTTGAATATCCATGTATCAAATTTAGATTTTAAATCGCGGTTTTTATCGTAAATGCGATGAAGTGAAGATGCCAGTCAAGACGCAATTAAAAATACATTTGGAGAATCTCGATTAACATGAGCATTTACCTCTTCAGAAACACCAGTGTTTTGGCTTTGAACCCCTTATTTGAAGTGCTAACCAAACAAAAACGGGCAAGTTTTAAATTAAAGCAAATCTCATGCACACGTCCCTTCATCTAGCAAAAACCAAATGAAGTCCGTATTAAGCAAGAGCAGAGTGAATATTCATGCTCCTTAATCCCGCTGAAGTTTCAAAATAAGAAACAATATCTGCTTTGGCTTTCCATTTGCTGTTGCTAAAATTGCGCAATACGAATGCACAAGTTCACTTAAAAACAACACTCGCTACTTTCAGTTACAATTTCGTTATACTAACCAGAAGACATTTGAACAATCAAATTTCTCAACATTAATCAGTAGAATATTTGAACAACCGAACTTATAAAGATTAAGCTTGTGAGCATTGTTATAATCCTATCTAACTTTTAAGCAAATTATTAAAGCAGAACAAACCACCCTATGAATAGTTCAATGTCGTAAGAAAGGACATGTTCCGAAGCCAAAATATTCAATTAAGTCAATAATCAGTAATTAAATTCAGTCCACTGAGCTATTGTTGTCGGTAGATATTAATTAATTAAGTGATTGATTTGTTTGCAGAAATCTTTATAATAGTATTTATGACAGTCTTTAATCTTTATTAAAGATAAAAGCGTAAAAATATCTTAATTGGCTTTAAAATATATTGGCAATAAAATGAACAACTTTTTAAATTATTAAAGAGATGTTGGATTAGAAAGCACAATAGCTTATGTTTCGTATTACTTAAACAGTAAATATTTACAGTTTTTGAAAATACAAAATATTTATAAGCGTATTTAATTTATTTGATGAATTTAGTGCAATGAAAAATCAAAGCAGTATTTTTAAATAGGTAATATATTACACATATGCTTGAACATTTGTTCAACGTTTGAAGGTTTATAATAATAATTATTAAACACGGTTTAATGTTTTATTTTGGGGTTAACTTAATTTATCGTTATTATACCTGAGAGCTACAAAAAATGAGTATAAAACAGAAAAATACGTTTCGACAAACTAATTTACTATGTTTTCTTTTTTTGTGAAAGCACAAAAAGACAACAAAATAAAAAAGGCTCCCAGATTTTGTTGCTTAAGCAGTGTTTTTACTGAAGCATACACCTCATAATGGTAAAGACGAGATTTTGAAGCAAAAGCGATACATCAATAAATAGGATGTAGCATTGTGACCTAAAAACATATTATTAGGTAAATTATTGATGGCTTTGAGTGTGCTCAGAAAAAGAAACATTTTGCATTACAAATAGCGAATAGCCACACTACAACCGTTATCATGCTCTTTCAATATCGAAAACGTCACAACACACGATACTTGAAGCAGCTTCACAGACGCAAGAACAAAAGAAAAGCTGTGGATAGGTTCCAACAACTTGTTACTACAAAGACAGCCAATATAAGAGCTCCACCGTCAAGAGTGGTGGCACAGTTGAGTGAGTATCTGCAACCAAGAATGCTCCCATTCCGATGCTTTTTCGATTAAAATCAATAGAAGAACTCTTCTCGTCTGCTTACACGACTGAGCTCAGTGTGCACCCATATTCTGCAGTATAAGAGAACGTACTATTCCAATCTCAAGAATGTCATATATCATGCATATTACATGTAGTTGTTAACTTGAGCTGTTAAACATTTCTTCTACTTACAATTAACTTTTGTCATTCCCTTCTGGCCACCCTCCATTTCAACACGGGTCAGTCTCCTATCCAAGAGCTGCAGCTTATTATTACAATCCAAATACAGTGTCCAATTTCCAATATAAAATGTCAATTGAACTGCTGCGATGGTTTTTGTGGCCGCAACGCAAAATAAAGTGGGTTCTCCCTTAGGTAAAAACAACCCTCTTGCTAGTAATTTTCTTATAGAGCATTTGTGTAGGGAACACAAACTAGGCTACGGCCGGGTTAATGTTGATGAACAATTTTGGTTGGCAGGCCTTATCCTTTCTCTTGCCTCGTGTATCGATGTATACCATAGCCCGCGATGTGATTTCCTCCTTCTTAGAGGAACTAATCCGAAAAAGCTGCTGACACCCACACCCTGGTGACGAGTTGAAGCAATATAAAAAGATCTTGGCGTCGTTTGATTTTTCTTCAGCAAGTTTATATATTATCATGTATATATATTATCATAGTCTGTGACAGAAAACAATGGATGGTTTGCTCTAGTGTACGCTCTGGTGAGCATCGATGTACATCCATGGCTTGCCTCCTTCTTATTGCCGACGCCCACACCTGTGGCAGACAGCCTTGGAAAAAATGGGTGGTAGTGATTGCTCTGGTGTACGCTTTGGTGAGCGAAAACAAACTTCATATATATTCATATGTTCATACATGTTCTCTAAATTAAAATTAAATTTATAGGAAGAACTATTAAAAGGCATATGAAGACAGTATTATGCACATCTACATATGCACATGGACAAGCATAAACAAGCTTGAGAGCAAACACACTGACATGCAGACACACTTGAACACATGTACACATAACATACATAGATAAGCAAGCGAGTTGACACGTTGACATACATACATGAACACATAAACACACATTGACTGATATAGAACAACCATATATAAATGAATATTTCTACTCAGCGACAGACATATATAAGGATACATGTAACGTCAATGTATAGACATAAAAACACATGCACACCCTGACATGCATAAAACACACAAAGACATACTAAGCCAATACACACACTTAGATACATTAAAACGCAACTACGCATAGGCATACGCTAGGCATATACGTGAAAATACATAACGTGACAGTTTGAATCTTAAACGTGTGCAGCATCAGCTAGCAAATACAATCTCAAAATCTTGCAAGTTGGACTTCAATTCCCTTAAATTTAATAAAATGAGGTTTTAAAGTTTTCTATTCCACGGAATTTGTTTAAGAACAATTGTGTGAGTTATTTATAGATTTTTTTCTACAGATATGAGGTAGTAGATATGAGTGCATTAGTATACCTTGGAAAAGAGGCATATGCGTTGATCGAGAGTTAAGCTAACAGTGCGCATGCCAAGATGACAACGGCGAATAAACATGTGATCGCAAAGACTTCGAACTCTAGTCACATGATAGGCCTGTGTCCAGATGAATAGCTAATCGGATACTGGTGTGTTATTTTTCTTTTACTCCTATATTATGCATATACTATATAAAAAATATTCAGAATTTGTGGATTGAATAGAAGCAAGGTTTGTGAACTGAATAGAAGTTTGGCATAATAAACAGTTATTGGGAGGGATAAAAAGAAACAGCAGTCTATGGGTGCAAAAGAAACAACACTCGAGACTTTCCAAATCTGACATCATTATTATTATAAGTTTAATAGTATACATATAATAAGATTATAGCCTAATCAATTTTTTGTTTGCTTTCTTTGTTTGTTTGTTTGTTTTTTTGTTTGTTTTTTGCTTCATGTTTTCTTATTTTAATACATTTCATGTGTTCCCTATGTTTCTATTGCACGAATGCGTTTAAACGGGTGTACTCTGTTTGATGCGGTGGTGGCTTTACGTTCTCTAAAAGTCATTAAATACTAGTGAATGCAAATGACATGGAATAATTTTCAAAATGTAAGATACAAATTCAAAGATGCTTCTGACAAGTTTCTCTAATAAAAATGTTATCTGATTACAATTCTGTTTAAAAAGGGAGTGGATTATTATGTACCAGTATATGGACTTTTATGTACCAGTCAATGTAATATTATCTACCCTTCTTAGATATTCGCCAGATATGCATTCAACGCTATCAGCCTGTGCGTAATCAGTCTGGATAATGAATTAAGATCTATAGAAATGGACGTTATATGAGATACTATTGAAAAGATGAAAGTCGAAATTAAACACTTTTAAGTTAGCCAAGAGAAAGGGCTGGCCGATACTAAAACTTAAATATAATAAAAGACAGAAATTTTCAAAAAATATTTTTAGAAAATCACATTGAATATATCAAAGTTTAAACTTTGATGTATACAATGTGATTTTCTGAAAAAAGCAGCTACATTTACTTAATACACAAATAAATTAGATAAATAAGAGGTCAGTGAGGAACCTATGAAGAATTAAATCTAAAATAAATTTAAGGTTGCTTCGGGACGTATGGAGAATTGAATCTAAAATAAATACAAGGTCGCTGCGGAACGTATGGAGAACTGAATATAAAAAAGTATTTCATGAACAAAAGAAAAGTATATTAAAACAACAAAACACATCATTGCTCTTTCTTTCTCTCGATTATTCGAAATCAGTTTAACAAATAAAATATCTACATAAGTCAAGAATTAGCAGTTGATCAAGTTCACCCTAGCGATCTATCGCAACAACCAAAATTGAAACAACTACTTAAGAAGATTGAGTAGGTTTATCAAATGGTTGTTATGATATCATAACGCCGGTTTATGAAGTGCAGGGATCCCTCCGCGTCTACGACGGTACTGCTCTCTAGCAGGTACTACATGCCGCCAATGTCGTCTGTGTTTTAGAGAAGCACTTTGTTTTCTGTTCATATATTTGATAGTCTATTGGTGTTTTTACAGACTAAGTATTTGAGGTGAGGAGATTAAGTATGTTCCATTTGTAAGAGTTCATTCTTCTATGGAAAGTCAACTGGATTATAATTGATACAAAACCAAAACAACGCACCTGATTGGTACTCTCTGGGGCACCACATTTTGTCTGACTCGCTTCACACATTCCACAAATGGGGCAAAAACTGAGTTTATATTAGAACCTAGAGCACTCAGAATTGCAGTATTGATTGGTTTCAAAGTTTTATTAGTCCGTTAATTCGTCGACATATTTAAATACAAATGCCACAGCGAGCTGGAATTGTGCAAAGTATTTTTTAATGATGCACATCTCGTCAAAATCAACCTTTGACCCTTACCTTATGACTGGATCAAGCGTGATATTCACAGTTATATTTTAGATTTGAGAAAATGAAAAAGATGTCCCGACATAACCGATTGATGACATAATCCATGTGCTTCAAATGTCATTAATCATATTTGTGTGCATTGAAATCTTATTGACTTGGGCCTTGACCAATAACATTACAGTATTTACTGATGTGATGCAACATGAGAGATTCGCGGAATAAGAAAATGTAAATAATCTAGGGAATTTATAGGATATAAATATTAACTGATTACCACCACCAAACAATTCATTATATCACAGAACAAAACAGATCAATAGAAAAAAGAAGATATCATTTATCAAACTGAATAGACTCCATAGACTTAAATTAATGATAAATTAAGTGCAATAAACTGTTTTCTGCTTTCACAAATAAAAGAACTTACAATTCTTAGAAAAGACTACAGTGACGTACGCGTTCAGTGTTTACAACTATGAAATGTCAGGTTTATTGTTCTCAGTGCATATGTATATAATGCTATTCTTTGAAAAGATTGCTGCAATCTTATAGAGTAAATTCAGTTTTGTTTCATGCATTTTGTACCATCATCCCACCAGCATGACTATTTCGTCACGATCAGTGGGATACCGTACTTGTCATTACGAATAGAAAAATATGATTTCTACTATTTGCCTCCCGTCAATGAATAGAATATATCTGCCTCGGAGGGCGATAAGTTTCATTTTAAAGTCCACTTGTACACAGTCACACATGTCGGAAATAACTTCTCATTTCTGCTTTAGGTCATACATTGCTTACATTGCACAGATGGCCAAGGAGGAATGATGTGCTTGCTTGACAACACCACCGATCCCGACGCTGCAGTTTACATGTATGTGAAAGACCTGCAAGGCCTCCAATATCTGCTCCTATGGCTACTTAAATGACGCTAATTCCAACTTCCTTAAACGCTTGTTGTTTCGGGACGTATGGAGAATTGAATCTAAAATAAATACAAGGTCGCTGCGGAACGTATGGAGAACTGAATATAAAAAAGTATTTCATGAACAAAAGAAAAGTATATTAAAACAACAAAACACATCATTGCTCTTTCTTTTTCCCGATTATTCGAAATCAGTTTAACAAATAAAATATCTACATAAGTCAAGAATTAGCAGTTGATCAAGTTCACCCTAGCGATCTATCGCAACAACCAAAATTGAAACAACTACTTAAGAAGATTGAGTAGGTTTATCAAATGGTTGTTATGATATCATAACGCCGGTTTATGAAGTGCAGGGATCCCTCCGCGTCTACGACGGTACTGCTCTCTAGCAGGTACTACATGCCGCCAATGTCGTCTGTGTTTTAGAGAAGCACTTTGTTTTCTGTTCATATATTTGATAGTCTATTGGTGTTTTTACAGACTAAGTATTTGAGGTGAGGAGATTAAGTATATTCCATTTGTAAGAGTTCATTCTTCTATGGAAAGTCAACTGGATTATAATTGATACAAAACCAAAACAATGCACCTGATTGATACTCTCTGGGGCACCACATTTTGTCTGACTCGCTTCACACATTCCACAAATGGGGCAAAAACTGAGTTTATATTAGAACCTAGAGCACTCAGAATTGCAGTATTGATTGGTTTCAAAGTTTTATTAGTCCGTTAATTCGTCGACATATTTAAATACAAATGCCACAGCGAGCTGGAATTGTGCAAAGTATTTTTTAATGATGCACATCTCGTCAAAATCAACCTTTGACCCTTACCTTATGACTGGATCAAGCGTGATATTCACAGTTATATTTTAGATTTGAGAAAATGAAAAAGATGTCCCGACATAACCGATTGATGACATAATCCATGTGCTTCAAATGTCATTAATCATATTTGTGTGCATTGAAATCTTATTGACTTGGGCCTGGACCAATAACATTACAGTATTTACTGATGTGATGCAACATGAGAGATTCGCGGAATAAGAAAATGTAAATAATCTAGGGAATTTATAGGATATAAATATTAACTGATTACCACCACCAAACAATTCATTATATCACAGAACAAAACAGATCAATAGAAAAAAAGATATCATTTATCAAACTGAATAGACTCTATGGACTTAAATGAATGATAAATTAAGTGCAATAAACTGTTTTCTGCTTTCACAAATAAAAGAACTTACAATTCTTAGAAAAGACTACAGTGACGTACGCGCTCAGTGATTACAACTATGAAATGTCAGGTTTAATTGTTCTCAGTGCATATGTATATAATGCTATTCTTTGAAAAGATTGCTGCAATCTTATAGAGTAAATTCAGTTTTGTTTCATGCATTTTGTACCATCATCCCACCAGCATGACTATTTCGTCACGATCAGTGGGATACCGTACTTGTCATTACGAGTAGAAAAATATGATTTCTACTATTTGCCTCCCGTCAATGAATAGAATATATCTGCCTCGGAGGGCGATAAGTTTCATTTTAAAGTCCACTTGTACACAGTCACACATGTCGGAAATAACTTCTCATTTCTGCTTTAGGTCATACATTGCTTACATTGCACAGATGGCCAAGGAGGAATGATGTGCTTGCTTGACAACACCACCGATCCCGACGCTGCAGTTTACATGTATGTGAAAGACCTGCAAGGCCTCCAATATCTGCTCCTATGGCTACTTAAATGACGCTAATACCAACTTCCTTAAACGCTTGTGACTCACAGTCAAGCGTTTTCCGGTGTAGAGTTCAAGTTTTACGGAAATGTATGCACCGTCACTCATAAGCTAAATATATAGATCCACTGTCACTCATAAGGTAAAGATATATATACACCGTCATTCATCAGGTAAAGACATGCATTCAACGTCACTCACAAGGTAAAGATATGTATCCATCGTTACTCATAAGGTGAGGATATGTATCCATCATCAGTCATAAGGTAAAGATATGAATCGACTGTCACTCATAAGGTCAAACATGTATCCAGCGTCAATCATAAGGTAAAGATAGGTATGCACCGTCAATTATTAGTCAAAATATGTATCAACAGTCACTCATAAGAGGAAGAATTGTATCAGCCGTGACTCATAAGGTAAATATATATATCCACTTTCACTCATAAGGTAAAGATATATATCCACTGTCACTTATAAGGTAAAGATATGCATCCACCGTCACTCATGAGGTAAAGATATGTACCCACCGCCACTCATAAGGGAAAGATGTGCATACACTCTTACTCATACGGTAGACATATGCATCCGCCGTCACAAAAGTAAAGATATGTATATTGTCACTCATAAGGTAAAGATATATACCTACTTTCACTTATAAGGTAAAGATATGCATCCACCGTCACTCATAAGGTAAGGATATGTATTCGCTGTCACTCATAAGGTAAAGATATGTATCCAAAGTCAATCATAAGGTAAGGATGTCTATTCGCTGTCACTCATAAGTTAAATATATATATCTACCATCCCTCATAAGGTAACAATATGTATCCACCGTCACTCATAAGGTAAGTATATGTACTCGCTGTCAGGCATAAGGCAATGATCATAATTTCAAACTGATTTCAGTATTGGATGTTAAAAGGAAGACATTGGTTTTAACTTATTCTAATAACAATAAAATTAGCAAAATCTTACTAGCGTTTGTATTCTTAAAACTTAGTTTTGGTCTAGTTATCATTTCTTTGAAATGTAATGTGTATTTATTTATTTTTGCAACAAAGCTACCATAAGATTAATAAATTACCCGCTGGAGAAGTCGATAACTTGTAATTTGATTCAAAAAGCCATATGAGCAGTATTAAATCTGGAAATGTTTTCATGTGTTATTGTTCTTGCAAAGTTGTCATTATAAACTATCAGCTATACTGAGAACAGATTTTGCCAAAGGACATCATCGGTTTCAACTGCCTCTCATACCACCAAAATAAAAAAAATCAGCATGGCTTTAATTATATGAATTGAATTTTTTATACGAACTGCATTCCCCCATTTAACTGCATACCCCTTGTTTAAAAAGTCGATTGAATCCATCTTAAATTTAATCATATTTTGAATACACGAGTTAAATTAAAAATCATAGAAAATGGTTTTATGTACCTTTGAAGTGATTTGGCAACCAGTAGTTATAGATGGGTTTGGAGAGGAGGGGATATTTTAATTGATGATATGCGCCTGAATGCCAGAGTATTTTTTTGACATTATTATTACTAAAAGGTAACGGCACAGAATTATGCATAACTGAATATATAGTGAATTTTTTAGGTGTATAATATTCTTGAAAGAAAACTGTCTATTTACACAAAGTTTATTCGTCCAAAACTACATGACATGATGCGGGCTTCTTGCCCAGAGCGAGACTGAGGGTATCCCTTAAATATGTTATAAATGTAGAATATAGAAATACACGAAAACATTACATCCTTCCCCCTTTTAAAACTAATGACCACTAATATTAATCAAAATTTTGAGAACCGTAAACAAAATATAAATCTCAAAATTCATTAATCACTTTATGCATTCTGCATTC
The DNA here is from genome assembly GCA_949752745.1 of Protula sp. h YS-2021. Taxonomy (NCBI): domain Eukaryota; kingdom Metazoa; phylum Annelida; class Polychaeta; order Sabellida; family Serpulidae; genus Protula; species Protula sp. h YS-2021. The sequence goes on from OX457028.1 coordinate 78,471,145, forward strand.
TAATCAATTGCTATCAGTACCAGTTCACTACAAAAGTCCAAATACACATTTCTACATATTCTTATACACAAAATTTACTTAACGCCATGTTTTTACATCTGTTATCAGAACGCCGTATCTGTCTGGCTCTCTCCAATCGCGGACTGGTCGATGCTCTGTTTTATGCGTGCCAGATGTTGCCAAGATTTTATCATTTTCATTTTCGGCTGTTACCAGATATGGTTTTACAAATGGCGAATTCCGTTTGTATTCTTTCCCTTCCTTGGTTTGTACCGTGATTTCTGAGTCTGATTTATTTTTGACCGTAACTGGCTGGCTTTCAAAAGTTGGCTGTAATTTCCCGTTTCTTTGATTTCGAATCAGAACACGATCACCAACAGCCAGATCATTGAATTTTGCTCCCTGTATGTTGTCTGCATAAAACTTTGCCGAAAGCTTGTTTCCCCAGTCTCTTTCACGGATACCTTCGTCTAGAATAGATTTGTCTGCTCTCACTTCTGGCAATTTAGCTTTCATTTCTCTCCCAAACATCATATATGCCGGAGTTGCCCCGGTACTGGAATGAGGTGTTGACCTGTATGCCAAAAGGAATTTATTTAATGTCGTCAGCGATATTTGCGACCCCTTTGCACGCACGTAACACGTCTCGAATAATACGTTGATAATGCTCAGATGCACTAGTGACCCCAAAATTCAATCTCTTGTACCTCATTAAACCCCTATGATACACAAATGTTGTTACGGCACGGCATTCTTCCTTGATTACAACCTGATGGAAAGCCGTTTTGATGTCCAACTTTGAAAAGACATTTGCCACATTCAAATCTTGTAAAATATTATCCACTGTTGGAACTGGATGGCGTTCACGTTCGATTGCCTGATTCGCGAGGCGCATGTCGACACACACCCTCGCGTCATTTCCCTTTTTTGGAATACACACTAATGGTGAGACCCAGGATGATGGCGTATTTGGGGGAACCTCCTCAATAATATCCAATTCCAATAGCTCATCCAATTTTTGTCAACCTTTTCCCTCAAACCATATGGGATACGACACATATTTTGCGCTACTGGTTTTACCTCCCTCTCTATATGAAGCTTCAGCTCGTAATCTTTAAGTTCCCCACACCTGTAAACACTTCCGGGTACGATTTCAGAATGTCAGTACCGCTACCCTCACGTACAATAGAACACACATTTTCCCTCCCTGGAAGACCAACTCTGAGTGCGTTTAATCTCTCCGCGGTACTTTTACTTACCAATTAGGGAGCATCCGGTTCCCTTCACTACTGAAAACGCATCTACGCACCTTCGATCGGTTTCTTTACGATATATAACACTTCTAAATGTACCATATGTTTCCATCGGTTTTTCTTGACCATATGCAAATAACGTTCGGGTCTCTGCTTTGGACGTGCATGAAACGTTTTGCCTTTTTAATGACTCCCATACGTTTTATCCACAATATTACAAGATGCCCCTGAATCGATTAAAACCCTGCGCATGCACACATTTCCCACCTCCAAATCAGTGTACCCGAATTTATTTCTTTGCGCACCAATGCAAAAGGCCTAATTACCATCATGTTTGTTTCCACTTGTGTCACTCTCATTGGTCACGTTTTTAACACGAGACTTCCGGTCGCCGTCGTCCTGCTGAGAACCTGATGTCTAGGTTGGTTCGTTCGTCGACGTTGATTTGACGTTTGACCTCCACGACGTTGATTTGACGTTTTTCCTCCTTCTTGACGTTGATCTGATGTTGATATGCAGCATGCAGCAAAATGCCCCACTCGCCCACATGACGAGCATGTAGCATCCCGGGCTGGACATATTTTATCTTTTGCAAAATGTCCCTCTCGATCGCACCTGAAGCACCGTTTTGTACCTTGTTTTGAGTGCTGGGGTGGGTTACCACGCGCGGTTACTTTGTTAACCTGGCCACTCCGCTCCAGCGATAAAGCCTTCATCAGTGATTCGACTGCTTTGAACGCTCGAGCAATATCCAAGTAACTCGTTAAAGTTGCTGCACCTGTTTTCTCAAGAAATTGAATTGAAACATTTTTCAATCAACTGATCGCGCACCGTACTGTCAATATCGTGATATTCACACAATTCTGCTTGTTTTCTTAAACGACACGCAAATTGATACACAGTCGCATCCGATTTCTGAGGCATTTGGCGTAACTGGTATCGCTCAAAAATGGCGTTCGATTTTTTAATAAACTGACCGTCTAACATTGCAATACTGTCTGTAAAATTCTTCATTTCATCACCGCCTGCTAAAGTGTAATACAGTTCTTGAAATTCCATACCTGCTGTATGCAACACTGTGGCTACTTTGCGTTTATCATCCGTAATGTTTTTGGCAGCTAAATACCAATTAAATGCACGTTTCCACTTTTTCCAGTTTGTTGACAAATTATCACCATGCGGGTTAAAGTTCTGAAGCACCGTCAAATCGTTAGCAGCCATAGCTGTCTGTAAAATTCTTCATTTCATCACCGCCTGCTAAAGTGTAATACAGTTCTTGAAATTCCATACCTGCTGTATGCAACACTGTGGCTACTTTGCGTTTATCATCCGTAATGTTTTTGGCAGCTAAATACCAATTAAATGCACGTTTCCACTTTTTCCAGTTTGTTGACAAATTATCACCATGCGGGTTAAAGTTCTGAAGCACCGTCAAATCGTTAGCAGCCATAGCACTGTGTTTTGACACTTCAGTCACAGAATGACAGCTCTTTGTTTATCTCAGTGTTTAGACAGGTTTTTGTTTACTTCCTAAATCGTGACGTCACTGGGAATCCTGGTTCCTGTAATCATGTGACTAATATCCACCTCCCCCCAGTGTTAAAACAGTTCATTCCATATCACCGAATATCTCCCTTTAAAATCACAATCCAGTTCGACCAAAGGTAATTTATACCTATTTAAAGTCATTCGGTCACCTTTACCGCAAGATATCCACAAAACTAAGGAAATTCGCCTTATGAATTAATGCATCCGGATCCACCCATCAAACAAAGAAAATGTCTCGTGTGACAATAAACTCCTTTGTTTCTCCTTAGTTACTCTAAATATAGAATATAGAAATACACCAAAACATTACAATTGGGTGTGGTATTGTGTGATGTTTATACATATATCTGTTTGAAAGAACCATGCATTGGTGATACCGACGAATACCACGCGTGGGAAATCCTGTTCTATGTCAAAAATACCGTATACCCAAACTACAAAGTGAAAAATGTCCAAATTGCCGATTTCAATTTTGTGAGTTCTCCGATTACTTTAGTTACTATGGTTACTACTGTGGCTACTTTGGGTACGGTAGATACACGTGTTATTACAGGACGCAGGGGGAAACGTAGACCACCAACGCAACAACAGACACCAGCAGCAGTTATTATCCTTAGTCTTACTGCGTGCACTAAGCACGAAATTTGAACATTGTCTGCTGCTGAGTGAATTCCTTTATTATGGACTTTGACATGTCCAGGAGCTTTTTGCTCATATAATGGTCATATAATAAAGTTTTCGTTTCATTGCATGAACGTGAAGAGAAAACTTTACTTGGCGAGCACATGCTCGGCATACAGAAAACAGACAAAATATAGGTTCCAAGTGAACTTTTTGTCCAGAACATTCACAGATCTTGAAATGATTTTTAAGATCCCTAATGTACTTAGCACTAAAACTGGTTACTGTATCTTATTTGTGTACATTTTGTCTGTTTTTAGAACTGTTCCATAAAGTATATTTTAGGAGTTAGTTAAGTGTTTACATTAAAAAAAACGTCCTGAGAAACAGTCATACTCACTTCATCTCCACCATGTTTCAATGACCTAATTCAGTTGTAACTGAATCCCTGACACACTTTTTCTTGACCCTTAAAAGTACTGAATGATAACTCCAGCATAATAATGCAGTTCATTTTTGTGTTTTATTTCTTTAAAATTGACGTATCGTGCATCTTGATATTTTATGATCAGATTGAAATGTATCACATGTGTTCAAAAAATGCTGAAATAGGTGGGTCAATTTTAGGTCAGACTCGATCAGAGCTCAGATCCAGTTCGCTAAAAGGGTTAATTTTATTCAGTGTTCTGCGTTTCCCACTAAGTGGATGTTCTTTTGAAGTATAATAGTTATTTTAAATTGGTTAAAATGGGGTATTATTACAAAGTTAGCATTTAGCGTTTAGGAACCAACTTAAAAATTAGGGGATAAGCATGTGCTCCATCGATCGTCCCAGGGGTAAGTATATCAGGCTTTAAGCTTCTGTTCATGGTCATAATTCAATGCAACATTACGGTGTCAATGCTACATTGTGGTTTCGATGGTGCTGATGCTGACGATGCTGTATTCTTCTGCCATGGTCATAGTTCTTTGCTACATTACAGTGTCGATGCAGTATTCTTCTGCTGATGGCCACAATTCAATACTGCGTTACGCTGACGATGCTGTATTCTGCTGCTGATGCTCAATCTTACTCTTTTATTTAGATCGCTTTATTAAGTTCTCTTTATTGTTATTTATTTTTGTCTATCTTTGAGGATAGGAGAATTATAATGTTCAAACTCTAAGTTTAGTAAAATAAGTTTTGAAGGTAATGTTCTGCAAATTTTGCTTCAAAATCTTAATATGATGAAATGAGTTTACTCGTTTCTAGTTTCTCACTTCAATTACGGCACGGCTCCTGCTCTAGTTATAGTACAAAGTATAGAGAATAAATTATTGTTATATCTATTGTAATATTTATTTCATATGCATAAAAATAATAACTTCATTCAGTTGAAAAATATTTCATATTTTTATTTAAAAAAGGCACATTGCGCCTACGCGATGATGACAGAGCAGATATATCATTTAGAATCAATTGATTGCTGAATGTTTTGCTGTATAATTTGCATGTTTTGCTGTTATGAATAAATCTGTATAACGAAACCTTATTGATGCGTTTCCTTTTTTCTTATTTTAATTCAATTAATATTTTAAATATTAATGCCACAAGATAATGTAAAATAAAAGTCAACAAAATGGAGTGTAACAAATAATGCTCTTTTTTTTTATTTCATTGATAATGGAATTTTATTTGACTAAAATATACACTTTTGTGCACCAACGAATGAAGGAACTGAAGATTAGACAGTACTTTCGTACGAAGGCTGAAAATTTTCAAACATTTTTCAAGGTCATAGAATTTATGGTTTTGAAAAGATCGTTCTGCAGAATTGCGCATGGTCATGAACAAACTATGACTTATTTATTTATTTCGCATATATTAAAAATCACTTAGCATGATAAATGACCAGTCCAGGAAAAAAGTTCGTTTGTGCGTAAATCAGTTATGAGGGAACTAGCCAACAGTAACATGTTGTGGATATTTTCCTCAAGTTGATGACGAACATAAGGAAAAGCGAAGTATAATAGTTATTTTAAATTACAATTATCAACGTGTTCATACTTATTTAGTTCATTCCGGCGTTCCCTCGTTGTTTTTCCCGTGATTTAATAACAAAACTTTCAAAGCTTTTTTTAAACATTGTGCATGCAAGCTTCGCTTTCATGTATTAATTTTTCCTTCACTTTCTTATTTCCAGCTGGTAATGTAGTTTTTATAACTAAACAGTGTAGTGCGGAGATGAGAGAGTGACAGTGGGTAACCATTCAAGAGTTCTGGCACTTATTTTTGAAATATCAACAAGCTTTTAACAATGTTTTTCCTGATACTACTTTTACAGTAAATCTATATCTGCTTTATTATTCAGTAGGAAATAAAAAAAAACAAAGTCAAGTGAATAAATTTATTGTGACTCAGCATAAAATGAATCAGCAAAAAACGAATCAACACAAATGAATCGGTACAATGTGAATCAGTGTAAAGTAATTAAGTATATAAAATAAATCAGTACAAAATGAATTAGGGTCAAATAAATCAGTGTTATATATACCAGAATAAAATGAATCAGTGAAAAATGAAACAGTAAAAGATGCCTCAGTATAATGATAGTAAGCAGCTATTGCGGATATTGTTTCAGACAAAATAGAAAAACTTAACTTTTTGATTACTAAATACATTTAAAAGTAGGCATATAAGTAGAGGTTAGAGAATCGATTAGAAATAGAGATTAGAAAGATAAACGATTTTAGGAAAGACCCATCCTTTGATGTTGCTGAAGCATCAAACAGCTGCAACAATCAACAACAGCTGCAACAAGTGTACCTTTATGCAGTGTTGAGGAAACTCACAAACAATCAATCTCTTGCTAAAGACAATCAATAACTTCTATGAAAAATTACAATAAGGCTAACATATCTTCTTGAATATATACTTTATTCAAATCAAAACCTATGAAGTCGGTTTAAGAATATAAGAACATAAGCAGATGTAGAAAGTCCGCATATTCAGTCTACAGAGTAGGTGTAGGGATACTCACTGCGAGTAACTGAGTTGGATGTCGATTTATAGGTATTACCATTATCATTGTAATAACACGTTGTACTGTGTGAATACTGACAGTAGTAAATGTAATTTAATGACGTAGTATGTTCACAAAATTTAAATCTGCAAAGTGTCGCCTTGAAGTTCTTCACTCTGTAGTTTTGATAATGCGTTTCATTAACAAAGAACTTTATCTCCCAGTAGTGATATTCGTAGGTGTCTCCAATGTGAGGTTCCTCTAAGCAGACCTCATGCCATTTGTTAGATAAGGTCATATTTACGTGTAACAGAATGAACTGTGTTACTTTTACCAAAAAATAAGCTCAGCCAGTTTTTTAACCAAATATAAACTCAGCCTATTCTTTAATAAGAGATATTGATTTAACTGATTACTACGCGAAAACAATTTTAATGTGCTAACTTTAATCTTTTACGCATTTATGTTTTACACGTTACTATGGCAAAATGCAAAATGATGACTTTGTTTATGTATAAATGTCTCTATGTATACAAGCATAAGCATCAAAATATAAAATCAAAGGTCGGAGAAAAGGTTACACAAAGGTGAAAACATTTAGACTTGATACTGTTACAACTCATTTTATTCAACTCTGACAATAAAAAGTTACAACAAAGAGGAAGGATAACTTAGTTAACACACATGTGCATTAATATCGAAATAAAAATTCAACTTTGCACAAAGCTATCACACTGTTTCAACTAAATCAATTCAATTATGACATTGTAGTGAAAAGAATTTTTTTCGTTAATTCAACCATGATAAACTCGTGTATTTAACGCAATAACAATTTAATGCTTGGGGAATACATAAAAAAATTCCATATCTTAATAATGAGTACATTTCTGACTGTTCAGATGGCAGAGCTGTTAGTTTCAGAAGAAGTTTTTGGTCTCTAACCGGAAACAAAGTATTTTATGATCTCATTTCAAAACCAAATACAAGGTCCCGAAAACAGGAACCGCGGCTAGCATTTCAAATATATATACGATATTTCAATACTTTTCTAGTATAATTAAGTTCCTATCAGAAATTTCCCTTTTCCCTCTCCAAATGGTTTCCCCTTCACTCGTCACAAACACAATTAGCTGGAAAGTTTAAATTTTACATAAGTGTCGGGGAAGTTCAAATTTTACATAAGTGTCGGGGGTATCTACTCTGTTGCTGCCTGAAATATGGAGGCGAAAGATGGATTAGACGTTGTGTTCTATCGATAATAATTTTACACCACTAATGAAATAACTATGAGTAGCCTTAGCTAGAAGAACAGTAAGCAGCCAGTGTTTGTTTTGTGTTCCACGTGGCACGAAGTTAAAAAACAATTGGATGCTATTTGGTAAGCAGGTAGGAATACACAAAAGATCAGGTTCTGTGCACTGGCTATTATATGTTTTAATATCAGTGTTAAAATTACAATTATCGAAACCATATAGACCCATAGCTGGTTGGTTTTATAGTCCCCCCAGTTTAATGTATGTTTAACCCTCTCCCTTCCCCTTCTCTTTCTGTCTCGGTTCTTTAATTTTGTGCTTTAGATGTTTTATTTAATTCCTGTTGAAAGAACGGTGCCAGGGTCCAATAAACTAAGTGCTGATATGCAATTGTACAACGAAGCATCTTTCATCCTTTCTGTAGCTGTGCATCACATATCCATTATGCATACGCCTTTAAAAGAACTTACGACAAGTTTGGCGACATTATCTCTGTACCACAAATAACGCATCGTATTTCTCTGAATGTTACCAGAAGACCCAAAAAGGCTGCTTTATCTTAAACTTATGTCGACGTCCGTATATTTTTGCATTAGTTTCACTTGCGCCGTTCAGGTCACCTTAACCCACCCCACTCCCCCCTGGCGCCAGTCAAACAAACGTGCGTGTTATAAGTAAACGGAATTGTCTTTCCTGTGAATATAAGTATGCTCCTTGTCCACCTCCCACATAATTCGTACATGCCAGTTAAATCATTGCACGAATTGCTGAAGTGTTGCTAAAGAAATCTTACACACATGCACGCCTTGAAAGGCAGGTTTATTTGAATTAGCATTATTTTGTGTGTTAAAGTTAAAGGCTTTACTTAAAATATAATAAATATCTGTTTGCTTACATGTCGCAGCGATAAGACAGAAGAAAAGCGACAAGATAGAAACTCTTGTGGTTCCCATAGCTAAAATCATATCAGAGCTAGGGTGAAAAAAGCTGTTACTCGAGAAGAGCCAAACGTTGTTATACACGTTGATCTTAAAGCCAATAAAATGATCGAAAACTTTCACAGAAAATTGCTTGTTTTATTTTCTCCAAAAAGAATTTATTTCTTTAATTGTTTTTAGAGGTATGATAAATATAATTGCATCGTATTGCAATACAATGCCTTTGTTTTTGTGCAATGCATAATAATTTATAATGACTAAACTTTCCACGAATCATATGAAGTTACTTAATTTAAGTTACTTGCTGCGCAAGAAGAGAAATTGCTTTTTGCCTTTGTAGTGCACATATATTTAATCGAAACTGAGACAAAAATATGAATGACAGCAAATATAAGAAACAAGAATATGATATACAGAAGCTCTCAATCGATAGAGTTTATGTACGAATTCGTTGTTATAATGTATGAGTATGTTGCTATAAAACAGATATCCTTTAGGGAGACCTTTATCTGTCACTGCGAATCGAATGTATATTAAGCCAACAGTTTCTTTCTTTATTTATTAACAAGAAAGTTAATACAAAAATTGAAAAAAATGCCAATTGAACAACAACCGCTATTAGTGATGAGTTTTCTATACGGAAAGTTTAGTCCCTTTCCTTTGCAAAAAGAGACACAAAGCGATATATCTTTTCTAATTAAAGAAAGGACTCCGCAAGGAGTTGCAACATCTATCGATTCTCGAATATAGGTTCTCGATTATCGGTTATCGATTACAATATTTCAAAATATAACGTTTTTACGACAGCAAACAAATAGAAGAATGGATCTGTGCCTTTGATGTTTGCTTTTTCCTGCTTTAATTTTATATAATCTCGAAATGTGTCCTAAAGATAATTCTGTCATTATTGCTTTTTGCTTTATATTTGAAGATAATGCTAAGTTGTTAATTGTCATCATGTATTATTACACATTATGGTGCATTTTTTGGAAAGTATCAACTGGATTTCCATCCATATGTCTTGAGTTTCATCCATACCACTGGATTTTTATCCTTACAATTGGATTTCTTTGAGGACAACTGGATTTCCATCTACACAACGGAATTTTTATCGATACAACTTGAATACCGTCCATAAAACTAGAGTTTGATCTTACAACTGGATTTCCATCATGCAACTGGATTACAACTAAGTTTTTAAAAACCGTCATTGCGTGCATAAGCACCAAACTTTTCATATTTGTAGCATGTCATATTTTTTACTTAGAACCAAACTTTAATAATATTCTTCTCAGAAACTAATTGGTTGATTTCAAAGTTTATCTTGGATTAAGCTATCAATTAATAGCTTATTCAGTAATCTTCACTGGAGAGCGAGAGAGAGAGAGGGAGATAGTGACAGAAAAATCCGATATATTGCTACCATCATTTCATTACAAGTGCATGAAGGCTGAGTGTAACTATGTAATTCATTTAGATCAGCAACATTCGTAAGTAATTTAAACGAATTTTAACGTAGTTGAAAGAAAGAGAAAATAGTTCTTTTCGGATTAAACACTGTAAGAATGGCTATTGCATTTAATCATTCAGCATTCAGCGTTCGCATACTTCTCAGTCAATACAGCAGCTGGAAAAATAGTTACTCCATTAACTCAGTATGTCAGCTATGATCATAGCCATATCATCTTATCAACATATTCGTTGCACTAATAGCCAAGTCACTTAATCCAAACAGTAGCTCAAAGTATCTATAATAGTTAAATTTTCCGTGCTGTCATCGTGTTTGAATCATGTACACGACAGAAGTAGCCTATACTAGTCGCAAAATAAAAACTCAGCGACGTCACAGAGAGTGGTATTAAAAGTTTTCACTCTAAATTTAGAAATCTCATTTCATTTACATAGATATATATTTTAAATGTGAGGTATTCGTATGTGTCGCCAATATATGGTTCTTCCACGCAGATTTCTTTCTATTTGTCAGACAGTTTCATAGTTACCTTGTATATCTAAACAAACTATGGTGTTTGAGTTAATATACCGAATGAAATCTGCAGAGAAAAACAAATTTTAGAATTCAACAAACATTGTAGTAATTAGTTTTTTGATATTTTCGATCGCTCTTTTATTTGCAGCTCTTTGTTGAGCTAGCTTTACTATTATTTAATATTATTACCTGTCTTTGTTTACCTATTTGTTTAGAATATTCAAACTTTGAGTTTGTCAAAATAAATTTTCAAGGTAAAGTACTGAGAAACCTCGATTTAAAATTTTGTTTTTTAACGAGCGCAGCAATAGCTCCTACGCTGCTGTACTTATTTCTAGTTTCTTGCTTCAGTTACACTCTTGCCGTGTGGGTTATCTATATAAAACAACCATGTTTCTGTTAAAAGATATATTAAAGGGATGCATTGATACAAAACCGTACATAAATTGTTTCTATCGATGTGATAGAGCAGATACATAATTAATCTTTCATTGATTGCTAATTTTTTTCCTACTTTTGGATATCTTGATCTTTTAATTGGAACGTATTAATTATGCTCTCAATAAGTTCAATAAATCGTGCCTTTGTCATTATTTGAGAATGAATTTATACTATTTTGGCTTCCTATATGAAACAATAAAGAAAAGAATTTAAAACTTAAATGGTCTTCTTCAAACTCACTGATTAAATTTCTTTATCCCTGAAAGCAGTAGACTAAAATTATTTATATATAATATAAGCAAATCATGTGTTAGAATTTGAGGAAATATCTTTCAGATTTTTCATATGACGTAAAAGAAGGAATTTTGTTGCTTCATGAAGTGAAAGAAGGTATCAGTCTGTCAGTAGTGGGTGACCCTTCAGTTAATTAAAATATTTCTATTTGCTGAAATTAACAAAAAACAGATTGTGGAATTCAAAGGAATACAAACAGTTCTATTGTCAAAAGTATAGTGGTAATTTTAGATGAGTTGAAGTTAAATCTGTTAAAAATTCAGAAGCTTTCACTTTAACTTTGATGTTTTTTTTACAAAAGGACCATCTTTTACAGCTAATTAGAAATGTATAATTAGAATATAAAATTGTCTTATAGTTAAATAATAAAATCATCATAAGCTTTCGCCGTAGCTTTCAGTGTATTTACGAACTTTGCCAGGAAACGTCCTTTACGTTGCCCAAGTGTTGTAAATAATGATATGTGCTTCTATCTTTTATCTACAAATGTAGTAAAGTTAAAAAAATTAAATAACAAATGAATACTTTATGACTTACTTTGTGGAACACGTTTGTAAAATAAAAAAATAAATTGACTTCTGACTGCGATGATATATCTCTATGTACCGGGAAGTTCTGCTAATATGTCTTTCCTCTACCTTGAATTTCATACCTCCGCGTCATCTGTAAAATGTTTGATAGATGCTATATTTACCAAGCTGTTTTAATTTAACTAAAGACATTAAGAACTTTTCAGTTTTTTGATTTGCTGAAGTGTTTTAAAATATTGTTTCAAATAAAATAAACTAACGTTAAGGCTATCATGCAGCTATTTAACACTTGGTACTTGCAGCGACGTCTCTCTGGTACTTATACATGATTCTTACAGCGGCCACTACTCTGTGCTTACCTCATATCGCAAACGTCCGCTTGTTGATATTTCGCTGTTCTATCTACCCCTCCTGGATACTTACACACGGTACTTACGGCTACCTCTACTCGATACTTACACACGGTGCTCACAGAGATCTCCACTCGATACTTATATACTATACTATACATCCGCTTATTGATATTTCGTTGTTCTATCGACCCCTCCTGGGTACTTACACACGGCACTTACAGAGATCTGGACGAAGTTTTATTTACTCGGCATCTTAAAATGACACCCATTCGGCATATAAATATAGAAAAAAATTAAAATACTTAAAAATTAAAAGTAACAAAATAAGTATTACACTTCTCAAACTTGAACAGTCTATTTAAAAACAAATACTGCATTTGCTTAACAAAATTTAGATGTTTGTTTCCTTAATAAAATCATGACTGGATCTCGTAAAACGAAAACTTATTTCTATTGATACAACAAACAATATTGCATTTTTAAAAGGGATGGTAGAAAACCTCAGTGGGCGTTAATTCTGAATTCAGTGATAGGTGATCTAACTCACCGCATTCGCTTAGCTAAAGCAATCGGAGCAAATGTCAGTCCCCTGCTTACCATCCCAAGAATGGAACTCGAGTCTTTAAGTTTACCAGCCCAACGCTCTAACCAACTGAGCTGACCGCCACCGCCGTTTTAAGGAATAAGCTGTTGTGTTTACTTACATATCACAGCAAGAACACACCAGGAAAATACTAAAAGGAGCATTCTTTTGTTTTCCATTGTTGTGCTTGCTATGTGGTTTTTTCTATGGAGTTCTTTCCATGCTATTCTTTCTGTTCTTGCAAGATGTTGTATACATTTCTTCCGAGTAAAATTGCGTAAATTGACCAAAAAGTCTTTTAAAAATAATTTTAAACTAGCTGTTTATTTCCTAGTAGCAAAGCGAAGAATGTTTTTCATTGAAGTTTTGAAAAGTACGTAACATCGATTGAACCTTTTAAAAAATTGCTGTTTAACATTAAAATTGTCTCCTAAGTGCGCATTCTAAGAAACAGAACTCACAGTTCAGAGCACCCAACCCCATAATCTATCTCTGCAATAACTCACAATTCAAAGCAGCCAGCTTCGCGATCTGCCTCTGCAATAACTCAAAATTGTTGCATATTTAAGAAAAACTATAGAAAGACGGTATATTACATTTGCCTACTTTTTGCGTCATAAATGCAAGAATATCTGCAATATTAATACCATCATTAAAAATAACAATTAGGTCTGTTGTTGATTTTCTTCAGTAGTTCTCTGTTAATCAGAATGCTTCCTGTGTAATACCGAATAACTGATTGAAAAAATAAGAAAAGCACATGAAAGATGTTTAATTAACCGAGAAGAGATCTGTTTATATGAAACATCCAGAGTTAGGTTCATTATATGTTGTCTTCATAGTTAAATGCTTATTCTATGTCATCGTCCGTTCTGCAAAGATTCTTTCAGGTTAGATAAAAATATAAACACTTCTAAATACAAATAATTTTTATCTAATTTTCATTGGAAATTGCTCTTATTTTAGCCACAATCCCGTATTTTAGCCGCCTGTTTGTATGCCTATTCGTCCATCGCTTGGTTGTCACCCCATCCCCATTCATAATCCTTTCCCATGCGATATTTGGTAGATGACCTATAATAGTGGACAGGTGGAGATTGCATACAAACTTATGAATTGATCTTTGAAAAAATAACAATCATATACAAGTGGTTTACAATCCTTTATGGCCCTCAGTCCTCAGAATCCTGTCCTCGAACAAGTGTGCTTACTTAGTAAATGGATTGATTTTTCAATTAGGGATTATAATTATGCCCCTGTTAGACATTGTGAGCGTGGTGAAAATTACAGATGATTGGGACCAAGACGTTAAAGCTATGTGGGGCTCAATTTTACTAAATCAGAAATTATGCAGTTTGTGCCCACAGCTTCAAAACATTACTCTAGCTTCTATAGCTGATGTGAATAAGCACCCAGTGATTCCACAATACCCTACCTGTGGCATGCATAGCTGCATGATAATTCAACAGTAGCCCACTGCTGACATGTGTAAAATTACCAATGCTGACATGTATAACAGTACCCCAATGTTGACATGTACAACTGCTCGATGAGCAGGTCAATTCCAGATAATGCATTACCTAATTAATTTTAAGCATAAACATAATATACGAAACAATACAACAAAATGTAGTGTGACATGTCATATTCAGTGTCCTTTCATTGGCATGAATATTAATTTATTTGACTAAAGCACACAGCTGCTTTTATGCGACGATGAAACTGAAAACAGAACAGTACTTTTATTGAACAATCGCTGTTGTATTTCAAAGATTTTTTATTATCAAAGAATTTAGGATCATACCAAAAGGACATGGTGCAGAATTGCATACACTGATAACAAATATGACATCTGTTCTAGTTTATTTATTTCCATTTTTAAGCAAGAAATTAAAATAATAAATGCTAAAAGCCATTTTAAAGGTTTCCATGCCCAATTAAGAAGAAAGATAATCTTTTTGTGTGCCTGAATAAGTGTTTTTTTAAAGGATGCTCCAAAGACTCAATTTTGATTTGAATTCCGTAATGGGTGATGTAACTCACTGCGTTCGCTAAACTAAGGCAAATCGAGAAACGTTAATTTCCCGCTCATCACCCCGAGCTGCATTCGAATTCGGGACTTTTGGGAGTTCCAAACCAAAACGCTAGCCAACTGAGCTACTGTCACCCTTACGCCACGAATCTAACTGTTGCGAGAAATTATGCCACCTTAATATCTAGTAGTTCTTTGTGTGGTGTTTGCATGAGATCAATGCGTGTAAAAATAAAACATATTAATCAGATATTGACATGAATAACATTTCCCAACTGCAGACAAGTATAATAGCATCCCTCTACTGGCATGTAAAAGTGCAACCCTCTGCTGACATGTATAACTGTTTGATGATTCAACAGTATCCAGCTGGTGACATGTATAACTGCTTGATGATTCAACAGTATCAAGCTGGTGACATGTATAACTGCTTGATGATTCAACAGTATCCAGCTGGTGACATGTATAACTGCTTGATGATTCAACAGTATCCAGCTGGTGACATGTATAACTGCTTGATGATTCAACAGTATCCAGCTGGTGACATGTATAACTGCTTGATGATTCAACAGTATCCAGCTGGTGACATGTATAACATCTCCCCAATGCTGATATGTATAACATCATCTCTGTTGACATATATATAACTGGACCCCTCTGCTGATTCAACAATACCCAGCTGCTGACATATATAATACTTCCCCACAGCTGACATGTATAGTAGCTTGCTGATTTAACAGTACGCTTTTGTTTCAATGCCCAGTGATTGAAGAGTTTGCAATTAATTGTCTGAGACTTAAGTCATTAACAAACTTTATGAAACAATACAACATTATCTAGTGTAACATGAAATATTCATTTGTTTTTTATTCATGAATGGTATTTTAGTGGGCAAACGAACACAATTACCTTTATGCACTAATGAAACAAGGAACTGAAAATTTGAGAGCACCTTCGTTGAAACACTCTGCTATTGAAAACATATTTTAGCATCATAGAATTTACGTGTTTCAAGAAACAATTTTCTGTTGAATTGTATCTACTGATAAAGAAAAAGTATGGCTTTTTACTTTTTTGTTTGATATGCATATATTAGGAAACAATTGAAACCAGTTGAACTAAACGTCACCCTCTATGTTACTGTTCTAAATGTTGTGGGTAATATTCCCACATTATTATCTGGTAGTTCTTTTTGGTGTTGGTGTAAGATTGATATGTGGAAAAGTAAAGCATTTGTACATATGTTAGTTTTGTTTTAGCAATGATCAACGTTCTCACTTCTAGAAAGTCAATTATACTTATTTCGCTCCTGTTTTGTCGCATTGTACTTAAACAGTTTTGGTTCTGAAAAATAAGTATCATAGGTTTTTTATATAACCCTGGCTTGTATTTCATTTTTTACTCAGGATCTTTATTCCAGCTGGCATGTCAGTTTTTATAACTACATATTCTTTGGCAAAGACAGTGAGTAACCGCATACGCATTTTTCACGAGTAGTACAAGGTAAATCAGTATAAAATACATTAGTATAAAGTGAATCAAAATAAAATATATCAGTATAAAGAAATTCAGAATCAAATGAATCGGAACAAAATGGATCAGTGAACAAGGAATCAGTATAAATTTAATCAGTATAAAATTTATGTGTAAAAATTTAATCAGTATTAAATTAATTAGTATAAAATGAAGAAGTATTATAAATGAATCAGCATAAAATCAATCATTATTAAATGAGTCAGTGTAAAGTGGATCAGTGTAAGACGAATAAGTATAAAGTGAAGCAGTTTAAAATAATTCAGTGTACAACAAATCAATATGAAATAAGTCACTATAAAATAAATTAACAGAATGATATCAATTAGTATTCAAAAAAATGCAGAAGACCCCAGCTATTTTATAAATAAATACTGTTTTAGAGGGTGGCATATAATACATGGATGTAGATAATCGATTACTTTATCGTTCAGCAGGGACTGTTGGTGAATTATCAAATAGATGTGATCTTGATTGTACCTTAATTGAAAAGATGAATAATGACTCCTTCAATGTTATCGCAACGAAAACTCGCAAAAAAACATTTGCGAGCTAATCACAGGCAGTTATTTCAATAATTTTATACACAATTATTAAAATATCAATAAACAAGCACGTTCTTAGATATATCAATTTATTCATAGCAAGTCATTTTTGCAACACCAAAAAAATCTGTTAAACAACACAAGAACAGCATCAGAGAGAGAGAGAGAGAGAGAGAGAGAGAGAGAGAGAGAGAGAGAGAGAAAGAGAAAGAGAGAGAGAGAGAGACATGGATAGAGAAATTCCTCTCATTCAGTCCAAACAGTTGGCGTATAGATAGTGTGAGTACTTGTGCATTACATGGTGACAGCATTTATTCCTAACAGTAGGTGTGCGGATATTCACTGTGTGTAGCAGTGTTGGATGTCGCCGTGTAAGTGTTACCATCATAATTATAGCGACATGAAGGGTCGTCACAGTAGTACTGATAAAACGGTGACTCGGCATGTTCACAAAATTCAAATCTGCAAATTGTCGCGTTGAAATTCTTCACTCTGTAGTTCTGATGACGTGTTTCATTTACAAAGAACTCAATCTCCCAGTAGTGATATTCATAAGTGTCGCCAACGTAAGGTTCCTCTAAGCAGATCTCTTGCCACTTGTTAGATAAAGTCACATTAACCTAGAAAAGAATGCTGGCAGAGTATCTATCAACAGTAAAAGTATGTCACCGAACTTGTTTTTAGTATGTTGCATGTAAATGCTTGAACTTTGTTTACACATAAACGCATTAAAATCTAAATCTAAATTCTATTTTGCCTAAAGGTGTGACACTTTTTGAAACCAATTCAACTATAACTTTGGAAATTTGTGATCAGAAAAGAACTTTTTGTTCGTTGTATTCGTTGCACTTAATGTAATAACCATTTTATTGCTTAGGAGATAAGTACAATATTTCAAATCCCATAATATCTTAATTATAAAGAAATTTTTGTGACTATTGAGAGGACAAAAACCAGGAGTTTCAAAAAAGAGTCTTTGAGATTGTCAACGGATCTCAAGGATTTCAGGTTCTCATTTCAAAATTAAATTAAACACCCCTAATACAAGTATGGAAGCTTCCATTAGACAGAAGGACAGACGAAATAAAGTTTTCCAACAATGTTTAAATGACATTCTGCAAAATAATAAAGTTGCATTTCAAGCATTTATCCGATAAATTTGGCGACAATAAAAAAAGAATATCTGAAGATGGCAAAGATGGTTAATTTTAGAAAAATGCAATTATTTATCTCAACGTGACCAAGTCCGTAAAATAACGTCAAAAATTACAAATCAAAATTCATAATGGTCAGACAAAACTAAGTCCATAAAACGTGCTAAAAAGCTTAATCACCACCTGAAGTTGCACCTTACAAATGAATGGTTTTTAAAATTACCCTGTGAAGTATCCATGAAATGTAGCCAAAGAAATGAAAATGAACAGCTGAGACGCCTTTGACAGTAATGCACAAGCTTTTCAAATAGTTGGTGTAATCACCATAGAGATAGTAATCGTCTTCTTCCGCTCTTTTGTCATCTATGATCATATAGCCCGCCTCACCGTCCTCAGCTACGTCACGCACGCGACATCTCATACTTCCTGGAAGATCTGTAGGACAGCAAAATTATGACTTCTCTAATGATTGTGTCTTTCATTTATGCACTTATCGTCCCCAGTTGATTATATAAAGATCATACAGTCATCTATAGGGCCATGTGATTCACTTACCCATTAAAGCAAGTAGTCGTTTCTTACAGTTACTTGATGTGCGGAATGAAAACAGACGCCGTCTTCTTGCAAAGTGATCTCTTTCTTTGGTTTTCGCTGGACATTCGAATGCACCTAAAACAATCATCGCATTTATTATTTGAAATGTCCAATATTACCTTGCAGCATTTGCTGACAATATTATTGGCACATATATTACATATATCTTTCATATAGTATATATATTATATATTACATAATATTGTATATTATATATCATATTAATGTAGTACAAAATTCGTATTTTCTAGAAGTATAAGATAGAAGTAGAAGATTTGATTGTTGCGCTTGATGTTTTGAAAGGCCGGTGGCGTAATCGATAAAATAACAGCCTACAGTTGTACAACGGAGTATTTTTCCCATCTATGGCTGTATATAATATATCCATTACCCATGTGCCCTTAAAAAACTTACAACAAGCTTAACGAAGCTAATTAGCTCCTCAGAGAACAACTTTACATCTGAACCAAAACTAGAACATTGTTTTTCTCTAAATTTTGCTATAAGGCTGCAATCACTGTCTATTCAGCAGCAAATGTTAATTATAAAATATATTTATAGTAGCTGTAGCATTCACTGAAGCAAGTAGAAATTTCTATCCTGTAGAAACAGAAAAGCACCTGTTTTTCTTCAAATAATGATAGATGATAAGTTTTAACATTATTCCTATAAAGTAAACGAGAACAAAAAACAGCAAGTCGTGTAAATTAATTTTTATGTATATAAAAACTAAAGAGTGTTCAATAAAAAACGCAACGTTCTGTTTGTTTGTTTGTCCTGCAATTTTGCACCATATCATTTAAACACATTCTCAGCAGAACTAAAGGCGGCTTAGTGTGGAGCTTGAAAGTGCTGTTTTTAAACTCATGTTGACCTCATTATATTGCGGCATCAGTTCAGCATGCACACGTAGTATTAAGACCAACCTCCCTACCCTAACCCACCCCCTTACATGTAAATAAACCTCTCGGACTAGCACACCAGCTCTCTCAAACTTACATTTTCTTCCAATATACTTATATTTTTCACAACAGCTAATTCGCACATGGCAGGTCTCAGTCATTTTCACAAACTATGTTTAATTGTGCATTTTGTACACAGCAAAACTGTTTTCTTGTTTAGCTTTTGCTCTTTTTTTTGGAAATAGGAATCCTTTCTCACGCTTTTTGCATCAGATATATTTCTAGATCTATTCAAAATCAGCTATATGTTTCATATTTTCATTTAAAGGTTTAAGTGTAGTTAATAAACAAACTTAAAATACATATACTCCTTGAAATGTAGTTGTATTTGCTCGGAGCATAGGCTCTGTTTTTAATATAACAAATAATGTTTACTTACATGTGGCAACAATAACATAGAACAAAAGCGACAAAGCAAATACTCCTCTATTTCCCATGGCTATAACCATCTTACAAGGCTAACACATACTTATCAGAGCAAGCCGATTGCTCTTAAAGGTACTAAAATGGGCTGATTAATGCTAAGCATTTCACAGAATGTTTGCGTTTTTAATTTTTCTAAGGAGTATCTATTTTCTTTTGCGGTTTTCAAACGTAAGAAACAATGTCATATCGATTGCAGCTTTTTGCAACAGATAAACACAATATCACTTTTTCTGCACCACGCATAATAATTTAAAATGAGTGAACTTTCCACGAATCATGTGAAATTAATCAATTTCAGTTACTTATTGCACCTAGGCAAAAAGGAAAACTGGCTTGATTCCTTTTAAATGCACAGATATTTAATTGATACGAAAAGACGAAAATAGCAATAATCGAAACAGTAAGAAACGAGAGCAGGATACACAGAAGCATCTCAATTGTCAGAGGTAATGTAAGAGAACGTTGTTATGCAACAATTGTCAGAGGTGATGTAAGAGAGCGTTGTTGTGCAACAATTGTCAGAGGTAACTTAAGAGAATGTTGTTATGCAACAATTGTCAGAGGTTATGTGGAGAACGTTGTTATGCAACAGCTGTCAGAGGTAATGTAAGAGAATGTTGTTATGCAACAATTGTCAGAGGTAATGTTAAAGAACGTTGTTATGCAACAATTGTCAGAGGTAATGTAAGAGAACGTTGTTATGCAACAATTGTCAGAGGTAATGTAAGAGAACGTTGTTGTGCAACAATTGTCAGAGGTAACTTAAGAGAATGTTGTTATGCAACAATTGTCAGAGGTTATGTGGAGAACGTTGTTATGCAACAGCTGTCAGAGGTAATGTAAGAGAATGTTGTTATGCAACAATTGTCAGAGGTAATGCAAAAGAACGTTGTTATACAACAATTGTCAGAGGTAATGTAAGAGAACGTTGTTGTGCAACAGATTTCTGATCTATGTCGATATAAAGCGGATATATGTTAAACCTACAGTTCGCTTTTGTTAATGCGTACTGTTTTGGAAGACTTCCCAGCGATTCTATTGAATAAAGGTGCTAATACACAAGAGTTCGGAGCGCCGTAGAGTTTGCCTGTTGAACAACTATGTCAAAAAGTGATGAATTTGTGTACATGAGCAGTGCAGGTACAGCAAGAAGAATATATTTCTTGTGTGTCTTATTTATTTTTTTCTTCATTTTCATCTTCCTCTTTTTTCTCTTCAATGTCTCTCCTCGTGAAAACCGTACAGGGCCTACATCTTTTGCAAAAAGAAAGAAAAAAAGATACATCAAAATCATGTCTATTTAAAAGAAAGAACTTTGCAAGAAGTTGCAACATTTATCGATTATCAACCATAGGTTCTAGATTACCGGTTATCAATTATAATTTTTAAATAAATCGTTTTAATTTATATGAAGCATACAGTCAATAACAGAAGCAACAACATTATCAGTTCACATTTCATGCATTGAGATTTAGAAAGGGTATATAGTTTTCCACTCCTCTACGACGCGTCTTTTGATATTGTTGCGTTGTCCTTCCATGTCAATTACACAAATTAAGTAGTCTGTAGCGCGACGTTTTCGAAGCTAGAAGAGCAAGTAACACTGCTCTGTGTTTTTATATGCGATATCCAAGGTAAAAATGCAAACACAATTTTGCCCTTTGCACGCGCACTAACAAAAATGAAATCAATAGTATATCTCCACAATAATATCACAATGCACACAACGGATGCTATTAGCCGTCTCTGTCCCTGATACTCTCGGCACTAATTAACTACTTAGTTGCTTAATTGCATAATAGAGAAGGAAACACACTGTTACGATGCTACAGGCCATTTAGTTAATATAAAAAAGCGTATTCGTACATCATGTAATAATTGTTATTATTATTTGCATATCAATACTCATGACCTCTTGTCTAATCACACAATACCACTCATTGTTTGAATTCGTTAAGCAAAATCGTGCCTATCACTGTGTGGTTTACGTAATTCCATACGATGTTTATAATTTCAAGATGTCATTAGGTCGCATTTATATCTTCTCACTTTCCTAGAATAGAACCTAAGTTTTGATTGGGAAGGGTCGGGCACAGGCCAAAAGTAAACTATCAAAAAAGACGAACTTTTCACAACAAACGTTTCTCTTTTATATATGTTATCTTATTCATTTATTTAGTTATTATTGTTTGGGTGGTTTATTATGCAATTTGTTCAAGACATTAGGTATATAACATAACAAATACTGTTTGTTTCTTTCCGAAATACGCTAATATGTTATTTTGCACTGGAGAAATACACGCAATATTATTCTAATACTAATAAGACTTTACAGCGCATTCCAGAGAAATACGTGCAATATTCCTGTCCTACCAATCAAATTTTGCAGTGTATTCTAGAGAAATATATGCACTGTTCTTCTCCAATCAATCAAATTTTTCAGCGCTTGTAAAAAAACGCACAATAGTCCCTACCAACCAATCCAGTTTTACAGCATATTCCACAGAAATACATGCAATATACATATTCAACCAATTTTTACAATAAATTCCAGAGAAATACCTGCAGTATTCTCCTCCAACCAATCAAATTTTACACCGTATTCCAGAGAAATACGTGCAATATTTGTATAAAATTATATAAGGTACAAACGGTCCTTGAAAAACGAACATAAATGGCCTGTGAATTTTTCTTAGCAATTACACATAAAGAACCAAGACTTAAAACTAAAGGAAGGCGAAATAGGCGGTGAAAATTGAGAATTTGAAAAACTTGATAAAAATCAAGTTATATATAGAGATCGAGCTGTGTAAATCTGACAAAAGCTGACCTACGAGGAAACCTCCCCCTTAACTCTTGGCTATGCTGCCAGCCAAACCTAACATAGCTGAGCAGAAAGTGAAAAAGGTGGTTCATACTTTCCTTCTATGAACCATCGACTGCGGTTAAATTAATTCCTTGGTTACTTGATATATTCAAATATTAATGCCATTGATATATAAGAGAGTAATGTATATATATATATAGACATATAAAGAATATTTTTACTGTATTCTTTTTCAGTGTTTTCTTTACCACTGTTTAGTGTAACGTGTTGTATTTCATGTTACTGTTATATTAACGCAGCGAATAATTTCAAAGTCAAGTGCCTGTATGTAACTTTAATATACTCGCAGTAAACATTCTTTCTCATGTTATTTAAATATGTACGTAAAAATATTTTGGCTATAAAGTGAAGTATTGGGCAGCAACGTAAAATATGGAGTAATTAAAACGAAAGATAATATATAATTTCTGAGAAAAATTAGGCTGACTTCATTGCTATTAACCGGCAACATTTGCTTGGCTTGTTTTTACATCTGTTGCGCTTTTTCTAGTTACTTAGCAGACTGAATGATCTAATCAGGAAATAAAGCTTTCGACCTACTCTGGTAGAAATGATGTACACTCCTATTGTCTTTATTACTATTAATATTATTATTGTTATTTTTATTATTATGATTATGATTATGATTGTTATTATTATAATTATTATCATTATTATTATTACCTTTGGTAAGGTGTTTTGGTGATCAATTTTTGGTGGGTAGGTGAACGGCATTGTTGTTTTGGGATTTGCAAAGGCCATACATTCGCTCTATCCTTAGTTCTTGAATGCATGTTCAGTTAAATTAGTTATATAATAAACACGTAAAGAAATTTCTTTTGAGAATTTAGCCATTTTGTGAAATGCACAAAATATTAAGAGTATTATCGCTTGTTTCTGGAATTTCGCACTTTAAGATTTTACATGCTACTGCTATGACTGTGCTCTGGTTTACCTCTGAGTAAATGCACTTATGAAACTTATTGGATTAATGAAAGTTAAGGTGTCAGAGCTACATATCGTGAACCATAACCGAGACTCGTTATTCATATTCATCAGCAAATGTCACTACATGTTTTTCCTCTTTATAGTCGAAAAATAGTGTATGTATCAGAATATTTAAGCTTCATAAAAAATATACGATTTTTCACTTTTTATTTTTAATTTAATTTAATTTATTTTAGTTACATAGATACACAAATAATATTTCTAAGCACAAGTTGGGTGATGAAAATAATCATAAATGACAATAATAATCAAGATCGTTCATATTATAATCATGTAATAATAGTAATAATAATAATAATAACAATAATTCTCCTTATTAGGATTCTTCATAGCAATTTCCTTCTTCCTCTTTATCAACACAGTAGCATAATGGATAGCCAGTTGAATAAATGAGCACAATGCTCGCAAGGATAGCTTTCCAGATTAATCAATACAGTAGCTGTCGTCATAGTAGGAAGCCGTAGCGTTTTCTGTTGTTGTGTATGTTGTTCCATCGTAGTTGTAATAACACGTGAAAGTATCAGGATCATGGGCACAGTAATAGGTATAAGAGCTAAAATAAGTGTCATCGAGATCACAAAAATTGAATCGGCAAACAGTCGCGTCAAACATTTTTACTCTAAAATTCGGAAATTTTGTTTCATTTACTAGAAAGGCGACTTTAAATTTGTAATATTCATAGGTGTCACCGATGTATGGTTCCTTTAGACATATTTCTTTTCATTTGTCAGACAATTTAACATCCACCTAAAATAATAAAAAAGAGATATTTTGTGTTATCTGCCACTTTTAATGGTCACAAAGGTGATCATGGTCAAAACGCTTTTAAGATTGCACTTTTTATTATTAAGTACTTATTTTCAAGGGATTTTTATTTGCAATTTTATAAATTTACACCTATTTAAAAAGTAGTATTTAAGGTTATCATTACATAACTATTACTTTATTTAATGTTGTTTGCCTTTGACCTGAAATTTAGTAAATAGTAAAGGTAGTTTTGTTCAAAGTATCATAACACTGATGTTATAGGTATTACTAGTCATGTTATAGTTAGTGCAATGCTCATTTTACGGTTATTGCTGATAGTTATGAGCACCCTAGTGTCATAATTTTTGCTTTAGTCATTTTGTAGTTATTGCTGCAATAATTGACAGTTATTCTACATGCATTATAGTTGTTGCTGCAATGGTTCACAACTTGTTACTTTGTAAAATAACACAAAAACAAACGGTTAAAAAAGCTTGCTGTCGCTAAAATACACCAGCCTAGGTTCAAGCAATAGCTAAATCAAAACAGCGATAATAAAAAAATCTGCGACTTACTTTGTACAATATCGATGAAAAATAACCCTTAAATTTGAATTCAATCGATGAAACTCGCTTAACTGTGAGACACAAATGCTTTAAAAAGTTGGTGCCCCCTTCATATATAAATCTAGTGAAGTATTCGATTGTGCGATCTTCTATTACCATGCGTCCTGCCACCCGGCTTTCACTTGCATTCCGTAACTTGCATTTCATGCTTCCAGGACCATCTGTAACATTTCTTAATTAATTCCGTGAAGTTTTAAAAACTGTGCAAATATTCTTACTATTTTAAGCTCTATTTCTTGTGCTCATTCTCACAATTTGATAAAAGAAGGTCGGCAAATATTATAATATTAAAACTCTACCATGAAGAGCAAACCAATTAAGGAAACTAAGCTGCAAAATTTTTGGATATTAGTCATTGCAACACATGTTTAGCACAACATGTTCTATTTCTCTAATTGCAATTAGTGTTGCTGAAATCTATTATAAAAGTAAGCACAGTAAACGTTATTTAAAGAAAACTTTTAAGTTAGGTATCTTATTTCAATTTTCAATACCTTCATCGCTTTTACATTTTAGCGGAAAAAAAAAAGAAAACACACAAAATTTATTTAAGATGGAGTTTTCTTGTGTGATTTATTACCCGTAAGCGCCAACAGTCATGTTTTGCAGTTACTTACTGGCACGATGCCTATAGCAACCTCTTACTGGAAGTTGTACAGACTACTTCTGCTTGGTGAGCTACCCGATAAAGCGAGCAGTCGTCTCTTGCAGTTTCTTGTCACATGATACTTATAGCGACCCCTGCTTGAAAAGTGGTCCTTTTCTAAAGTGTTGGCTGGGCATTCAAAAGCTGCCAGATGAAAACCACAAACACAGCGATTTTAATAGACAGACTGAAATATGATCTAATGCAATCATTCGTGTTTTCCAGCACTTTTAACAAATATTCCACACTACATGTGTGTATTTGTGTATGTTTATGTATTTATATACATCATTAAACCATGAGCTAAAGCACTAGTATGCATACTTCAGATCTGGCCAAAAGAGTCTCTCATATTGTGGTCTTAAAATATAAGAAAGATGGCAAAAGCAACACCAAAACAGTGATACAATTGGATCAAACAGTCTTATAAAGCAATAGTGTAGTGTGTTTACTTACATATCGCATCATATATACAGCAGAAAAGCACCAATAGTAAAATCCCTTTGTTTTCCATTCTTGTTCTTTCTATGCGTATCCGACTTAGTGCGATGCAAATTTTTTTTATATGTTTTCAAACAAGTCGGTTGACTTATTAAATACTTTTCCAAGAAAGCTTAAGTTCTGAAATAGCAAAAAAACAGTTATTTAATATGATGTCTGTTCTTTATTTAACTTTTTCAGTTTCTTCTTTTAACATTAGTATTCAAAGTGATATTAAACAGAACTGGTTCCATTAAAACAATATTCTGCGAAAACTGTACTCAATATTAGATTCCAATATATGCTTATATGTTTTTATCAGTAATTAGTGCAAATCCTTGTTGGTCTTGTCATCGAATAAATAGCAGAATGAGTGTTATGATGGTGGCGGCATTTTACAAGGAATCATTATGTTTATTAACAAAAAGTTTACATCATTACAGCATGATACACCTTGAAAGAAGACAAGAACAATCTTTTCACATGCCACACGTTCTTATAATGTTATTTTGTTTCATTTGTAAAACTAATTAAACACTCTTAAACAAAATCTATTTTAAAATCAGTCTGACGTAAAAGTTTTCGTGTAATGGTTTAATGGGATTTTTTTGGCTTAAGTACGCTGGTTCTTACTTAATTTTCAAATACGCTATTGGTTCTTAGATACATAATATAGGACTTAGATACATAACTTTAGGAAAATGTTACCAAACTTAAATGGCGCAAACTTTGCCAGATCGGGTATTCTAGACAATATCTGGATTGTGGAGAAATTATAAAACACTTCAAAATCACGTTTCTGAAGGTATTACAACATAAAACATTTTGTGTTGATAGCACTTTTCTTCTGCTGGTCATATTGTTGAATGTCTTTCCAAGATTCAGTTGTTAGATGAAGATGGCATTTTAATATTTTGAACAGACTTATTGATTTTTCATTCACATTTCTGCAGTCAATAAAATGGGTTAGAAAATATGGTTCATTAGGGTTTTTTACATGCTGCAGCATGGCCAATGCTTTTGTGTGAGGCGAAAACGTGGGCAATAAGCCAGTGAAACAAAGCAAGACTTAAGGCCTTTGAAACGGAGATAGCAGCAAATATATTTTCTTGCATTTTAACATCACATAATTCAATATGTTGTATTTAAACCAGTCAACATTTAACATTATGCGATTCCTCACATGCTGGTTAGTAACTCGTTTCTGTTGTATTTAAACCAGTCAACATTTCACATTATGCGATTCCTCACATGGCAGGCTAATAACTCGCTTTTGTTGTTTTTGAACTCTTCCGTATACTTCATCTTTATCATTCTGTAGTACAATTCTAATGCTCTTTCTTCCCCAATTTAATTATGAGTTCAACAACTGAGTGATCATGCATAAGCCAAGGACTTGGCTTGGTCTTAATCACTGAAAAGTGGTTTTTATTGAGAAAAGGTCCAACCTACGACGTTTTGTCCCCAAGTTCCTTTCTACTAGGTGGGCTTATGTCTCATGAAATATCTAAAACATTACATCTACAGATAATTGTGATATTTTTGCTGACTTGGTCATAATTTAAAATAGCCTATAACTTTACAGACCGATTCTCCGTAGATTTTTAACCCACTTTCAGTTCACTTTTAGCAATCTCAATATCTTATCAGTTTATATCAAATCAGTGCTATATGCTATATTTTAGACACCCTTAAAATAATAAATAAATTTGAATGAAACACAGGTTGGAGAATAATGGCTATAAATTCTCCTTTTCATTCTTTTTTATTTATGCTTTAACAGGTAAACAGAGAACTTAGGCATATTAAATTCGTGCTGATATGACACATTTGGAAGAATGTCTGAACGAAAATCAGAATTCTTGTGTAAGAATTACTTAAAATGCATAATGCTGAACATATCTTTAGGTCAGGCAAGAATACATGTGCATTGTGTCTGCATTGGTTGTGCGGTCTGTTCTAGATACAATCCCCCAGCATCCAGAAACATACAGTCTCTTCGGGATACAACGCCCCTGTATCCAGAACATACAGTCTGTTCCGGATGCAACCCCTGTATCTGTTTTGTTCTGTTGTCATAATGCGGGAGTGTACGTCGTTGTCATAATATGTGCCCTCTAAGCACCTCATAGAGTTTCGCTTTTAAAGGCAAACATAACAACTTCAAGTGATCATCAAGTCAAGACTATTTGATCGATTTCAACCATTTCTTCACCATAGTGTTCAGCACAGCTTCATCTTTTTAATAATAATGAAAATATAAAATATTTTTGTCCGAAGTGGGATTCAAAGCTATGTCAGTAGAACCCGATTTCGACTTTAACACAGCGACTTAGACAACTCGCCATGCTGGATTATTTACGTGGGATGTAAATTAGAGCCCCCTCAATCCTCTTATCATTGCCACCCCTTTCAAAGATCTTTTTAGCGCTCAACTCCCTCGACGTCATCAATGAATTCAGAGAGCGGTGAAACGTTCTAAAAGAGCATTTCTGTTTGCTTTCTTTTTTGGAAAGTACAAAAAAGTACAGGTTTATTTGTAAGAGAACCATAGCAACTTCAAATGAGCATCACTTCAAAACTACTGGGTCGCTTTCAACCATTTTTCACCATAGCGTTCAGAAAAACTTGGGAATTGTAACTAAAATTATCAAAAATATCATTGTTAGAAGTAGGATTCGAGAACCCTACTGCGACCTAAGCACAGTGCTTTAGACCACTTGGCCATCCTGACTGATACAAAGAGTCAAACATCTTTTCACCATATTCTTCAGCATGACTTCGCTTAATCAACTGAATTGGAGCAACCCCCCCCCCCCGCCCTAAAACCTCTTATTATTGCCCTCACGTGAGCAATGACGTCATAGATTGGTATATATAGCATACGTGACAGCTTCAACAGCGCATCACCTCAAAGCTACTGGACCAGTTTCAACTATTTTTTCAACATAGTGTTCCAAAGGACTTTATCGCTTTAGCTGAAATAGACGGACAAGAGATGGAAAATCATTTCAAGATCAGCGGCTACCTTAACCGTGAACGTTAAAGATGGATAATTTGGTCGATTCATCAGAATCAAACGAAATAAAAGACTTATTATTTGCCATTCTATGAAAGAAAGTGAATGACAACTTGGAGAAGAAGCACAACATCGGCTTTCTCCAAGCTATCAGCTGTACTTGATATAACTCAAGCGCGTGGAAGTGATTAGCTACAATAACATGTCAGTTTTATGTGTATCTCTCACTTTGAAGGTAAAGACTGCATCTACTACATCAACTTCGATGATGAAGAATGGACAACATTTCTAGAGGTAATGGCACAAATAAACAGCCTGTTATTTGACGAGACAGCATCATCTGACGAGTCAACATCAAGTCTTTTGATTGAGGAAACGTGTACGAGATGGCAGGATGTGAAAACCCCAATCAAGGTGACCAAGACAAATGAATGAGCAAATCCAAGCTGTCAAAGAGCAAGCTAGCTGAGCTTCGATTGCATAATGCCACAATAGAGAACCAACTTGGAGCCATTTGCACTTATTGTGGTATTGAAGGTTTTGTATCACTGCCACAGATATGATTGTAAGTTTTGTACGCCTGACAACTTTTGCAGCAAGTATGAAGTGCTAAAAGTCTATGATGTAAAGTAGAAACGCTTTTCTGTTCAGATGTTGATGAATGAAGATAAAAATGGACTTATGCTTTAAAAGGGGCTATGTCGTCTTTGTGATTGCTGAACTTGTTCGCTATGGAACTGAAGAGTATCAAATTCACAATTTAGACTCTTTTTTGGACTTTGTGCACTACGGTCTCGATGTGATTAAACTACGTACAAGGTTTATTGAAGAGTGTTACGAAGCTAAGCGCAGAGGAGTATGATTTTAATTCTACACTTTACTTTGCCCGCACTGATTTTGTAGGGTACTTTCGTGTGGTGAATTATTTAAATTATTATTTAAATTGATTGCTGTAAAGAAGAAACTGAAAGCACATCAGCCAACAGTTCTACACAGATAAGGTAAGATACAAAAAAGCCTTTTAACACGTTTATGAAAACTTGCTTATTTTTACGTTGAAGACATAGCGACACTGTTTTTCTTTTTAGCGGATTCAATCTTGTGTGAGCTGTTTCAAAGGCAACAAAGGAAAAGAAAATAATAGAAGAAGTAGCAGAAATTTTAAGAGAAACCACATATGAACACGCTTTAAAAAATTCAAGTGATGCATGCTCCCTCGTATTACGGGGAGAAATAAAGTGAAACATGTCAACAAAGAAACAAAAGACGTCTCATCCAGTGCAAATCGGAAAAGGGAGAAGAATGAGTCTTGGTGCGCATGCACAACAGGAAATTTTCGCATCTGAAAATAGATCTGGCGTGCCACAAGAAATGCGACCAGACACTATGGAGAATGTTTTATTATTTGTTAGTTATAAGGGTGTTCTTTAAACACTTTTCCAACAAAGCGCAAAAATTATGGATTCAGCTTTATATCAATATAAGAAAGCAGTTTTTCATAACCGTCATGATATTTTTTAGCTATTGCTTCATGTAGAAATGGATATGAAGCGAAACGTATAGCTAAAGTAATAAGCCATGTTCCTTATGGCACACAGTGAAGATAAACAAAATACAAAAAATTAAATCAGTGTGTTATTTCGCAAAAAGTTAAAAGAATAGCAGAATAAGAAATTAGTTGAAGCAGCTTATAATAAATGTTGGGAAGGTGTTGTCAAACAATTATCAACTCCGTCATATCCTGGAAAGAATACAATGGGATCCAATGTATTGGGAAAGTTCTCAAAAGGCTAGCCATTTATGTTTAATCAGAAGTGTACATTAAATTATGCATCTACAGAACCCAGGAGTGAATTAAACTTCAAGGGAAAACTATGTGGGAAACTACTCTGTATCCGAAAACAAGTTATGCTGTACATCAGCAGAATTTGCAGCAGTATTAATAATAAGAATATGCGCAAACGTTGGGAAGCTGTTGGAAGGATAATTTAATGGCTGAAGAACATTAAAGCTTATATGTATGTATATTCAGGTGGTAGTGCACAACATAACCTTCAACGTTTTTCTCTGAATTGATAAAAACTTAGTTAACACACATCGTTGTATGAAGCAAGGAATGCACTTGTATCGTGTCAAGGACTTCTTAGATGAAGATAGTGATGGTCATTTCTATGAAGAAGAATTAGAAGCTGTTACAAAAGATGTTCAATCCGTATATAAAATTGAAAAAGTCTTGAAGACACGAAAAAGTCGAGGTGTGAAAGAATTACTTGTCAAGTGGTTAGACTGGCCAAAGAAGTTTAATGGTTGAGTAAAGAATCTGATATTCAAGCGCCATAAAGCATTTGCTTGCAATCCCAGTTTCTAGACCACCAGGAAGTGAAAAAGCATCTCTTGTGGAAGCTCTCATTCAGCAAAAACCCATTCCAGTATTTTCTAAAACCATTTAATGGCTCCATTCTATAGATCAGCCCTTGAACAAAGTCATGAAAGTAGTGACATTTTATCAAGGTATTCCAGAGGGTATTGAAAACTGTTTCAATCCGAAACAGGATAACTTACTGATTATTGATGATCTCATGACCAAGTGTCAGAGTGATGAACGCATGACCAAATTGTTCAGTGTTAGAAGTAGTCATAAAAATATCAGAATTATTTTCATCTTGCACAGTCTGTTTCACCAAAGAAAGGAAGAGCGTAATATTAGCTTAAATACATATTACATTATTCTCTTTAAAAATTCAAGAGATAGTCAACAGAGCAGCACGTTGACTCGGCAAATGTATCCAGGGAAATTGAAGTTCTCATTGATGCATATCAAGATGCTACAAGCAAACCTCGTGGTTATTTATTCATTGATTTAAAACCAAAGACAGGTGATAAGTTGCGTATTCGCACGGGAATTCTGCCAAGCGATACATATTACGTTAATCTTTGTTAATAAAATAGCGCACGAAGAAGAATTACAACAGTTATTGAACAGGTATTGAACGTTAAAATATCTAAACAAATTCGAGTGAATGCACTGTTTTATTTTATTTATTGGCACTTGGCAGTGCTAAACGACGTAAATCCTTATTGAAACAAGCCACAAGAGAAGAATTGTACAAGACAACCATAATGAGCCTAGCAAACATTGGTCTGACGCATATATCAACCAAGGTGTAGAATATTTTGATTCTTATGGACTTTTGCGTATAGATGAATGTGAAGAAGTTTTGAATGGAAACTATCACTATAATTCAGTAACATTGCAACAGCCCATTTCCAATGCATGTAGTTTCTAGAGCTCGAGATCATAGCATGCTTTACATTATCGACACGTTAAAAAGAAATGATGGAGATTGTGGTGAAAGACTTTGTTTATAGACATTACAAACCTTTATTCTATTTAATTTGAAATGAAGTTGTAATTTATTGCATCTTGTTTCATGTAACTTGTTTGAAGAAAAGTTTCGTATTTTTTGTTAAATATATTAACTTTTTTAAGTTTAATTTTTAGTTAAGTGTGTTTGAAAAAGATCAAAGTTAACAAAATAATCCTTCTTTCCTTATTTTGTATTCAAGAAATTAAGATATTCATAATTAATTCAGTTTTACATTATGTGAAACTTTTAAGAATGTAAACTTTATTATGTAAAAGCATTCGTCATATTAGCCCACTTACAACAGCTTAAATTGGTGTAAGTGTCATGAATATTTTCACCCCCTTTGTAAATGCTATGAAACTAATATAACATTGATCCAATCAACCGACTTGAACATCTCCATGGTTTGATAGTGTCAGTTTATTTAAACCCTTCATAGTCTTTATCATAGTCCACATAAAGTCAATTCTGTGACCAACGTGTGAATTGTACATGTTCAAAGCTAAATATCAAGCTCTTGCCAAGCATAGACGAAGCTCCAATGTTCTGCACTAAGGATGATGAATTTGTACCGTTTGGTAAGCTCGTCATACTGTTGAAATTGTATACAGCATCAATGACTTTGACACTAAGATCTTCTGACACTTGTAGATGAAACCCTGGTACTGATCAAGATTCAAAATGATCCTTCACCACGGCATGATCTTTAGGAGATAATGTAAGTTCCACAATAACAGATCGGCAGTTCACCCAAGTGATCCAGAGATACTTGCACGTTTGAGCTCAAGCTGACAAACGGTTACTTTTTTGCTGAACGTTGCAGCATTTACAGGCATCAATCTGCTGAAGTATCTCATGCACTAGGTTCGTTTCCTCTTTCAACAGTTTTGGTTCTTTGAAGGATAGTAAAATCCTCTTTTTGGCAGAATGTAGCGTTCTAGTAGCTTTATCGAAGACTTGCTGTTGGTACTTGGCTACTTTCACATATTGTTTCATGAATGGGTATTATAATTGGCAAATTTTCTTGAGACATCTTTTCAAGAATTGTAAGGGTTTCTTCAGCCATTGCATGTATCTCAAGTTTCTATCTTTAGGCTTTGGGACACTTTGTGCTTAGGGTCTTCAATCATGCGCTTGCCATTAGGCTTACCCTTGTGCTTCACACATTCCATCTTTCTAGATTCATTTTCCATTTTAGGCTCTTCAACCATTTTTTTCATATTCATTTTGCATTTTAGACTCTTCAGCCAGCCTTTAGATGTCATTTCAGATGTACCTTCAGACACGTCCACCCTGTCACCGTAAGATGTGAAATCATAGCCATGTTCAGAAGGAGACACCTTTTATACTCTTGTAATGACGATGAGCTGACGGGGTATAACGGTCACTCAACACACAGCGTTTGTCATCAAATGGGCATAGGCCATTCTTCACAATCTTCTCCAAATACAGTTCATGATGGCAAACTTCGAATAATGTTGCCCGTGGTAAAGGTTTGTTCTACTTTGAACAAACTATCCTTGTACTGAGCATGTTTCATTTGCCTCTGGCAGGCGTGCGCATTGCTCTTGGTTGTACGTTTTTCTTTTCCACCATTATACTGCAAGCTTCGGTCAGAGTCCCACAAAGTCTTCCACAGGAATTCTTGCCATTTTATCCTTCATTTTTCCCAACACTTTCTTGTTTGGGGTGGTATGTAGGAAATGCTCCTCTGGACAATCACTTGTATCAAAAGACGAACATCTTCTTGCATATCTTTGTAAATGCTGTTGGTGTGTATGTTATAGAACAAGCTGCCTGCATCACTGAAGAGTAGCCTCTACATACTTGTTCTTCATGTAATTATAATGAAAATGGAAAATAAGGGTCTTGCTCAGCTCCGAAATCGTAAACCCAACCGGAATGGACTTGACATTGTGAACCAGTTCTATATTGGATCGTTTCCTCACATTTCCATGGTTTTGTGAAAAATGGTATTGTTTATCAGTTTGTAAACATTTTTCTCAAAAGGGTTTCTAGCCATATCTCTTTTCTCTGTGTTCAGAGCAATGTATTTGGCTAGGCACTTGCTCTGTTGGGACGTGATACCCCTATGTCACTTTCAGTCCAAGAGACACTTTGATAAATTTTGGTAATGTACAACGTACTTTTACATATACTTTGGTAAATTTTGGTAATGTACAACGTACTTTTCCTTGTTGTGCAGATAGGGAATCAACTTTTCAGTAAGTTTTGCTTTCATTCCCAACTGCTTTCTTAACGTCTAACTGTACTCGGACAATTCATTGATTCAAACAGTTTTCCTTTCAACGGCCACTGGATAGTCATTACGTAGATCATGGATTTCATCAGGGTATTCAAAATCCATTTCTAAAAAGTATCCTGTTTCAGCATCTTCACTGACTTTCACTGACTTTCATATAGTCGAGAGATTCTGGGCCCTCCACTCATGCAAACCTACATTCAAGCATACTCTGTGACATCGCCCAGCCAATGAGGTTGTTGGCATCCAAGCACTTGGAAGGTTTGGCTGAATCATAGTCTGAAACATAAGTGTTGTTGGCTTTCGCATACTTGTGAGTAATGATTGAAATGCTTCCTGGCACACCTTGCTCCACCATTTTATACATGTCAATATCATCCATCAGTTCCATCTGAATCTTGGTATGTTTCAGCATGGCATCCCATATTAAATCAGGCGCTGTGTAATAATGATCGGGATACAATTCATATGTGCTGAGACACACATCTCAAAACTTTTCAAACACATCTGCTAGCAATAAAAAATCTGTTTTGGGTTAGAGGTCATGGTACTTTTTATACTTTTTAAGTCCTTGCAGTGGAATGCGTTCTATACCTTTTGTACGTGTACGTAGTCTGTGTGCTTTATGCTCTTCGGCAAGTCAAGCTGTAGCTGATGGTTTGGGGTCTAGTGAAGCTGTATGGTCTTCAGTCTGAAGAATTTTATCCAGCACCCATCCATATCCTTGACGTTCATGCTCATTAAACTTGTTGAATAGATCCTTGTATGCGTTTGATAAATCTTTGTCAATGTCAATTTGATGAAACACTCTGAGCTACTAAGTGCTTATATAACTGGTGTCCGTGCGTTTAGTCGACTATCCTTCTTCATTCCTCACCATTTTCTTGAACTGAACTTCAATGTTGATGTACCATTTCATACCGTTGTGTAATTTATCTGTCAAATGTTGTCTGATACGATTGCAAGTCAGATTCATTTTCATGTTGGAAAATTTCTTCTTGTGCACCTCCATCAAGACTTGTTTTTTTTTTCTAACTCTACCAACTTTCACTGCATTTTTCGTTTCTTTATAGAAAAAGATGGTTTACCATGTTTTCTTTTTGCAGATTTATTACACGTATCACTTATATTCTCATCAGAAACATCATAGCAAACATGACAAACCTTTAATCCATGCCCTCCAAGATAAGCCATCTTTGGTTCAGAAAAGTGCTCCCTCAGTTCAATACTAGGCAACACTGTGTTGTAAAATGCACACAATAGTTCATCACATTTCATCTCCATGCTCTTCACTATCTTGTAGATGCAAA
This sequence comes from Protula sp. h YS-2021, assembly GCA_949752745.1. Classification (NCBI taxonomy): domain Eukaryota; kingdom Metazoa; phylum Annelida; class Polychaeta; order Sabellida; family Serpulidae; genus Protula; species Protula sp. h YS-2021. The sequence continues at coordinate 78,507,527 of OX457028.1, forward strand.
TAGTCTGATTTCTCTTCCCTTTAAAGGCTTATTTTAATGGTTGTGATGATTATCGCTGCATCACGTAGCAGACGTAGATGTTCATTCAAGTTTTGTTCGGAAAATAAGATAGAGATATAATAAATATGTTATAATTTTTCTGTTTTTAAACATATCTTTAAAAAACGTCTTACTAAAGAAAAATTATCTATTACCTTTGTCATGAGAAGTTTACTTCTGCTGCTGTTTTTCAGGTTTCACACTTGGTTCTTTCTTCTGCTCTTCTTGATGTTTCAGATATGCCTTTAACTTCGTACTTGGTTCTCTTGATTGTGCTGCTGAACCTGTTTCGGCACTGGGCCGGTCATTCTTGAAAACAGGATTTTGTGTCGTATAAATAGTGGGACCTACCTCTTTTCGTCCCTTTTGCCATGTGGCTTTCGACGAGTGAACATCAACCAATCGTTGTGAGAAGTTAAATGCTTTCGAAAGATTGTGAGTATTTAAACATTTTTATGTGCGCTTGCTGGTGTAGCTCGAGATTTTACTTGATGTCTTTGAGCTTAATGGGCGAAAATAGAAGATTTCGTGCTACGACATAAAATTTTGACAGCAAATCTGAGTTCTCTTACTAGAAAATCATGTGCTTACAAATATTTTGTGTGAAAGCACATAAGAATATTATAATTATTCTAATTATTCGATTTTGGCTATGATAAATAGCCGCTTAATGAATCTAACCATTAAAGCTGTATCTCTGCTCCGTCAGTGTCATTTTTTTCGTGATTCAAAACAGTTATATGATGTCGGTAGTACATATGCACTTCGATATACCACGGCTCGTGTCAGCACGTGTTACCACGTGTTCGTTACACGTGTAATGTTCCAAGTATTATTATATGAGGTGGTGTTAATACAATACAGCTAATTATAGTTCTTATTTTTTGTTTTTCTTTAAATTGACGACATTGAAGGGGCATGTTTGTCCACAGCTGTGCAGTGATGCTGTAAATAGGGGTTCATGGCCTAACTTCGGTTAGTATTAAAGAATTATATCGATTATATCGATAAAGAGTTGATCGATTCTTCGATACTCAGGTTGAGATGTTTAATCAATTTCCAACCTGACCAGTGTTCGAAACTAGCACTGATGCTATTTGTTCTGCAATAAAATGCGTTTTAAGGATTATCATTTGTGCTGTGAGAAAATATTTTAATAGACATGAAATTGATATTATCATGCTAATTAATGATTTTTGCATGTGGGAGATTATGACTGAATTCGGCTTGTAAAGAGAATCTGCTGCATGTCTCCTTCATTCTTTTATTCATGTTATTTAATAAGATATCTTTTTTGTTATGTTTATACAGTTTTACCATTGACGAGTGAATAAAATGCGTAAAACATAAGCCATGATAATTCCTTCGCGTTCATCCGTCCGTCCGTCCGTTCAGAGTCTGTCATAGTAAAACGAAGATGGGGCAGCTACATCCGGCGGACAACCACGTGCTACCCCGTGAATGACCACTACATAGCTCAGCAGTGGCCACTACGCAACCCAACAGGGAGTGCTGTTTGCAACTGTTAACAAGGACTGAAAGTTAAGCAACTAGACTGGTTCACTTGGGTAAATTCTATCTTTTCTACAAAGAGACGATGTGGTGCGTTCGGCGTTCGTAGTTTGCTTTTTACGGACTCTCTTTTTTCTCACTGTATCTTTTCATGTTTTTTTTTTTTTTTTGGTGTACTAGTTTTAAATTTTTAAGGGGATTTAAAGTTAAAGGTGTCAGGCTTGCCGTCTGCCCGTGTGTTTAGATAAAATCACTGAAGTTATAGTGCTGGTCGTTAGTTGTTTGTGTGTACAGCACTCAAGGAGTTAAAACTACCTCCGGCTGTTGTCCGTCTGTGTGTCAACCCGGAAGTAGTGTGCAGAGTGTCCGGCTGTTGTCCGTCTGTGTGTCAACAGGGAAGTTATTTGGAGAGTGTCCGGCTGCTGTCCGTCTGTGTGTCAACCCGTAAGTTTGAGCGTGCGGCTGTTGTCCGTAGGTGCGGCAGGTATTTAGAGACGGCTATTTGCCGTCTTTCAGTGTTTGAAATTGCCCGTTGGTTGAATTAAACAATTTTAAGTCAAATCTCAAGCACGTTCATTAAAGGTTTGAATATTTATTATTTATTTTTATTTATTTTATTTTTTTATTTTTATTATTTTTTTTTGTGTTCGACGTTGTATGTCTTGTGACATCGTTGCCAGCTGATGGTTTTGCGGGATGTTGTTTGCTTTTAATTTTTTTTTCTTAGTGTGTCGCGTCTGTTCCGTAGTTGAATGAACTTAGGATGTCCAGTGACTTTGTGGTCAGCTGAACCGTTGGGAAATATTCTTTCATTTTATTTTTCAATTATAGTAATCACATTTAAAGGAAATCATTGCAGCGAGGTGAAGTTAAATTGAAAGGGAGATGATATTGCTATTAACTGAAGTTTCTGTTTGATAGGCAGATGATAGACAATTTTTATCTCATAGCTTGAGTTGATGTTTACGAAGATTTAGCCTTTCACCATGGCGAAATTGTAGTTAGGAAAGTTATCGTTTTTATTGTTTTTTTAAGAGCCGTAGTTGTTTAAGGTCACGATGTCTATAAAGGGTCCCTTCAAGGAATTGCTCTCTGATATCGAACGTTTGGAGTCTCCAGTTGACTCGAAAGATTTGTATGAGCCCGAATTCAAACTGGATTCAGGTGAACTTTACTCTCAGAGTGATAGTAAAGTAGAAGAGCCTCTAGGAAGAGGTGCTCGCCAACGAGTTCTCACCCAAAGGGGTAAAGAGTATAAGATTTCACAGTTGATAAAGGGTTTCAAAGATAGGGTTTCAGCACTAAATAAATCCTCGATAGTCATTAGCCGTTTATTGTCACAAGAGACTAGTGTTGAAGACTTAAGGAAGGCTAGAGATGGCTATGAATTTGCTTTAAATAGTGTTAGTTCGTGTTTCGAAGATTTAAAGCATTTGACAAATGATCAGGTTGATCCTAAGCTTCAAGATAAGTTTGAGGAGATTGAGGCGAGGTCGTGCGAAGTGCTTCTCAATGTTGGTAGCACAATCAATCAACTCATGTTAGAAACCCGTAGCAATGTTTCAGTACGTAGTAAGCATTCTGACAAGTCGCAAAGTGCTTGTTCAATGGCATCGAATCAGTCAAATATTAGCAAGTCTATGTTGGCTGAAGCCGCAGCTGAGGTGGCTGAGCTTGAAACTAAATGTAAATATTTGGATGTCGAGTTGCAACAAAAGGGACAGCTTGAAAAAACACAGGCGGCAAAAAGCTTAGAGATAGCTAAGGCCAGGGTTGAAGCTATAAGTCGTATTGAAAACTCAGATGTTGCCGACAGTGATGTGTCAGTTTTAGCGGGTTTAGATAAAGATATCAATCATGAAGATTATGTCAGATCTTATGTCAATGCTGAATCTAACAAGGCTGAACCCCAACAAGAGTTTTACAAAGAAATGTTTTCCCAATTGTCGCTGGCAAGGTTGCCCATTCCTGAACCAAGCGTTTTTACGGGCGATCCTTTAGAGTTTCCAAGTTGGAAGGTGGCTTTCGAGACATTAATCACTAGTCGTTCTGTACCTAAGGAAGAGTGCTTGCATTTTTTGAAAAGGTACATAAGTGGAGAAGCCAAGACTTGTATTGAAGGATGTTTTTTATTTCCTTCCCGAACCGGTTTTGTCGAGGCTTTTCGTTTGTTGGAAAAAAGATTTGGTGACAAGTTTGTCATTGCCAATGCCTTTCGCGATAAACTTGAGCAATGGCCCAAGGTTGCAAGCAAGGATAGCATAGGCCTTAGAAAGTTAGTTGACTTTCTGCGTCAAACTGAAAGCGCAATGAAAGTAATTGACAATTTACGATTTTTAGATGACGATCGCGAAAACCGTAAAATTCTTGGGAAACTTCCGGAATGGATCGTTACAAGGTGGGGTCGGACTGTGGCTAATTGGAAGATTACAAGGTGTTCATTTCCGCCGTTTTCGGAATTTGTGAACTTTTTGGAGAAAGAATCTGACATAGCAAATGACCCGGTCACTTCGCTCAGCTCTTTAAAGGCTTCATCGGATGAAAAAAGCAGTCGGATTAAGAAAGGTACAGCACATAGCACTTTAGCCAAAAGGGTTCTGAGCTGTTATCATTGCAAGAAAAACCATGTCCTGAACAGTTGCAAGGCGTTCCTCAAGTTGTCTCTTGACGATCGAAAGTCATTTATAAAGTCAAGCAACTTATGTTTCGGTTGTTTAGGAAAAGGTCATATTAGCAAGGATTGTAAACGAAGGTCAACTTGTGACACTTGTAAAAAAAGACATCCTACAGCTATTCATGATCCGTCTTACGGTCAGTCAAGTCCTAAATCGAAATTACGACCTAATGCAGTTTCCTTTGAGCCTGGAAAGGAAATTAATGTTTTGCAATCTAGTGGTGCGTGTTCAGGTGCGGTGTCTTTGAGCGTGTCTCGTGAGGGTGTTTTGAGTTCGATGATAGTACCGGTGTATCTTTCTCACGTTAGTGATCCGTCGAAGGAGATATTAGTCTATGCGTTATTAGACACTCAATCGGACACGTCCTTTGTGTTGGACGCTACAGCTAAATCGTTGGGGGTAGAGGGTTCAAAGACAAAATTGTTGCTTTCCACAATGTTAGCTGAACACAAGCAAGTTGATTGTGAACGAGTCAGTGGTCTTATCCTTAGAGGTCACGACAGAAGCCTCAAGATTAGTTTACCCGCGGTGTTTACTCGCAATATTATGCCAGTGAATAGATCTCACATTCCAACGCGTGAGATGGCAGAAAAATGGCCTCATCTTAGATCAGTAAAGCACATGTTAATGCCTCTGAGAAATTGTGAAGTCGGTCTTCTAATTGGATATAACTGTCCGAAAGCTTTAGTTCCAAGGGAGGTGATTACCTCCAAAGACAATGGGCCATATGCGCAAAGAACTGATTTAGGTTGGGGTATTGTTGGCGTCATTGAAGGTGGTTGCAATTTGGAAGATACAATAGGGCATAGCCATAGGATCTTAACTTATCAGGCTCTCAATTCAGATCGACCCGTACAGATTTCATTTAGAGCAAGTGCAAAAGAGATTACTCCCCGAGAGGTGTTGAACATTTTGGAGTCCGATTTTCAGGATACTACTCAGGGTTTAGGTATGTCTAAAGATGACAAAAATTTTTTGGAAATCATGGAAAGTGAAACAAGACAGCTTGATGATGGGCACTATGAGATGCCTTTACCTTTTAAGAATGGTAAGCCGAACGGTTTGGTGAATAACTTAGGGCAAGCACAGAAGCGATTGGAGCATCTTAGGTCACGATTAGATAAAGACTCCAAGTATAAGGAGGACTATGTACGGTTTATGGATGACATGTTCAATAGCGGTCATGCAGAAAAGGTCCCGGTGGAGGAATTAGAGAAGTCCAGTGCTTGGTATATTCCCCATCATGGTGTCTACCATGCGAAAAAAGAGAAGATACGCATTGTTTTTGATTGCAGTGCTAGGTATCAGGGAAAATCATTGAATGATTGCCTGTTGAGTGGGCCTGATTTGACGAATACACTAATCGGTGTCTTGTGTAGGTTTCGGGAAGAGAACGTTGCTTTCATGTGCGATATCCAAAAAATGTTTTATCAGTTTCGGGTCCCTCCACAACAACGAGATTTTGTGAGGTTTCTTTGGTGGGAAAACGGTGATACTTCCTCAACGCCGACTCAGTACAGAATGACAGTGCATATTTTCGGTGCCACCCGCTCTCCGGGTTGTTCGAACTTTGGTTTAAAACAAGTGGCTTCCGACTTCGAATCCAAATTTGGGTATGACGTTGGAGACTTCATCAGGCAAAACTTTTACGTAGATGATGGTTTGAAGTCCGTTCAGTCTGAAGAGGTAGCCATAGATCTCATTTTCAGAACTATCCAGCTTTGTCTAAAGGGGAAGTTGAAGCTGCATAAGTTCATTTCAAACTCAAGAAAAGTGATAGAAAATATCGACAAAGATGATAGAGCAGACCAAGTACAAGATGTAGATTTAGGATTCGGTAGTTTGCAGATAGAAAGAGCTCTAGGGATAGAATGGTGTATTAAATCAGACACTTTCAAATTTCATGTTATGCTGAAAGATAGACCATTCACGAGACGAGGCTTGTTGTCTACTGTGGCTTCGGTTTACGATCCACTAGGGTTTCTGGCCCCCCTTACCTTAGTGGGAAAGAGAATTTTGCAGCGACTTTGCATAAGTGGTCTTGATTGGGACGATCCCATACCAGATGATTTGCGTTCAAAATGGCAAGAGTGGCTTCACGATTTTGTTGGTGTTCGTGAAATGGAAATAGAGCGTTGCGTGAAGCCTGAAGGATTTCAGGTTGTAGAAGTAGAGTTTCATCATTTTTGTGACGCCAGTTTGCTAGGTTATGGGGTTTGTTCGTATGTAAGACTATTAAATGAGAAAGGTTCTCCCCATGTCTCCTTAGTACTAGGGAAGTCTCGAGTATCTCCAATAAAACCCATGACAGTTCCAAGGCTTGAATTAGCTGCCTGCGTTGTGGCTGTGAAAGCAGCTTTATATCTCGCAAAGGAGTTCAGTTATTTAAAACCCAAACATTTCTACTGGACTGACAGCAAAGTCGTACTTGGCTATTTAGCAAATGAGTCCAGGCGCTTCCATTTATTTGTGGCCAATCGAGTAGGGTTTATTCACAGCAATACCGAAATGAAACAGTGGAATTACATCCCAAGCGCAAAGAATGTTGCAGACATAGCATCAAGAGGTAGCTCTGCAGCGGGATTACAAAATTCACGTTGGTTTAATGGCCCAGAGTTTTTATGGAGTGCTCCTCTTTCAGGTTTTGGCTCGGTAGATGGACAGTTAGTTAGCAGTGATCCTGAGATAAAAAGGACACAATCCTTTGCAATTAAGTCGTCCAGAGAGTTTGCGCTCGAGCGTTTCGAGCATGTTTCATCTTTATATCGTCTCAAAAAAGCTGTTGCCTTATGTTTGAAGTTTGGAAGAACTTTAAAAGCTAAGATTCGAGGAATCAAAAAGAGTGAAGGTCGTTTATATGATTCAATTCAAGTAGCAGATCTCAAGGAAGCGGAATTGCTCATCGTTTCTTTAGTACAGCAAAAGGTATTTCATGATGAGATTCAGATAGTTAAAAGCGAAACCCAAAGTCTTAAGAAAACAAGTCCCATTACAAAGTTAGACCCATTCATAGACAGTCAAGGAATTTTGAGAGTAGGAGGTAGGGTTAGAAGATCTGAGTTTAGTGATAATTTGAAACATCCAATTCTGCTCCCCGCGTTCGGTCATTTCACGCAGCTTATTATTCGACAAAGTCACCTAGCAGTTAAACATCAAGGTAGAGGAATGACTCTAAATGACATTAGAGCTTCTGGGTATTGGATTGTAGGTGGAGGTTCTTGTGTTTCAAGGTACATTCATAACTGTGTGGTTTGTAGGAAGGTTCGTAACTTGTTTCAGTCTCCAAAGATGGCAGATTTGCCAAGTGATCGCTTAGAGCCGTGTCCTCCATTTACTAACGTTGCAGTAGACTACTTTGGTCCGTTTTTCATTAAAGAACATCGCAAGGAAATTAAGCGTTGGGGTGTGCTCTACACTTGTCTCTCGTCAAGGGCTGTACACTTGGAGGTTGCTTCCTCGTTAAACACAAGTTCTTTTATCAATACGCTTCGTCGCCTAATTTCAATTAGGGGTCCCATTGCTTTGCTTCGTTCGGATAGAGGTACCAATTTTATTGGGGCTCGAAACGAAATAAAACAGGCTATAGACTCAATTGACAACGACGCGGTTCGAAACTTTCTGATTCAAAACCATTGCGATTTTGAGTTTAGATTTAATCCACCCAACGCTAGCCACATGGGCGGCGTATGGGAAAGACTAATACGTAGCGTTCGTAGCATTTTAAATGTTATCCTATCTCAACAAGGAACGCAACTTGACGATGATTCCCTCCGAACGTATTTTTGCGAAATTGCTGCTATAATAAATAGTCGTCCACTTACGTTAGAGTATATAAACGACGTTGATTTCCCTGACACTCTAACCCCAAACCATTTGCTCACAATGAAGACTAAAATTGTTGTATCTCCCCCAGGAGAGTTCAGCCGTGATGATGTCTATTCAGTTAAAAGATGGCGAAGAGTACAGTATTTAGTAGACTTGTTTTGGTCACGCTGGAGAAGGGAGTACTTGCATGTTTTGCAATCACGCCAAAAATGGCAAAATCGTACTCGGAACTTTCAAACTGGTGACATTGTGATTGTAAAGGAAGATAATGTTCCTCGGAACATGTGGACTTTAGGTCGTATAACAGAGATTTTTGTTTCTGATGATAATGTTGTTCGTAGCGTAAAACTTGCTGTCGCAGATAGCAAATTAGATAAACAGGGAAAACGTAAAAGGCATGTAATGTATTTAGAGCGCCCTGTTCATAAATTGGTGTTAATAGTTGAAGCCTAAATAAGCATTGTTTATTCAGTTTTGATGTCTGTATAGGGTAATTCCCCGTCGGGGAACCTTTATAGAATGCATATAGAATTGTAAGATAAGTTATTATCCTTATTATTGAATGTTGCACTGAGTGTTAGTATTGTTTGATATTGTTATTAATTTCATATTGTAAAATTAGCTTCTCTAATTTTGGGGAGCCATGTTTCGGCACTGGGCCGGTCATTCTTAAAAACAGGATTTTGTGTCGTATAAATAGTGGGACCTACCTCTTTTCGTCCCTTTTGCCATGTTGCTTTCGACGAGTGAACATCAACCAATCGTTGTGAGAAGTTAAATGCTTTCGAAAGATTGTGAGTATTTAAACATTTTTATGTGCGCTTGCTGGTGTAGCTCGAGATTTTACTTGATGTCTTTGAGCTTAATGGGCGAAAATAGAAGATTTCGTGCTACGACATAAAATTTTGACAGCAAATCTGAGTTCTCTTACTAGAAAATCATGTGCTTACAAATATTTTGTGTGAAAGCACATAAGAATATTATAATTATTCTAATTAAAACTTATAGCGTTCTAGTCTCTAGCCGTTATGGCTGGCAAGACGAATGAGAGAGTGGTTTGGGTACAAATGTTTATTGCCTGACTGCTGAACACATTATGCATAAAACAAACATACTTTAAGAAACTGTCCACTAACCAGACTAACATATTCAACAAAAAACTGTACTTGTAAACAATTAAACAGGGAAGGGGAAGGGGGATGGAGGTGGGTCTCTGGAAGCGCTTGCTTGACCAGTGCTTGCTTTGCATTTGTGAGGGGAAGCTTGGAAGAGCCTTGTTATGTACCGTCCGACTTAATCCCTGCACGACTCAACGGCCAATAGAACACAGGCATGACAGAAGGTACTCTGGGGCGAGCTCCGCCCCCGAGTTACTGAGTGTGTGCTTCGCTCCCGCCTTGCATGACGGCACGCTGTAAGCCGAGACGCTCTGTCTACATCTCCGTCTGGCACGCTCCGTCGCTGTCAAGTCGAGTAGCGTGGGGGATTAAGGGGGAAAAGGGGCAGCGCATCACCAGAGTTTTAAAATCAAATAACACTTTATTTTTTAATTAAAACTTATAGCGTTCTAGTCTCTAGCCGTTATGGCTGGCAAGACGAATGAGAGAGTGGTTTGGGTACAAATGTTTATTGCCTGACTGCTGAACACATTATGCATAAAACAAACATACTTTAAGAAACTGTCCAAATACCCAAACCACGAAGTGTTACTTGTAGTAGTTAGGACAAGGCGTTTTGAACGTTTGATCCCATGGTTTTTGCACAATCCAGGCGTAGACTCAGAGGGACGTCAGTGTATCGCGTGTAGGACTCCGATGTCCAGTCTCCTTGGCTCTTAATCACTTGCGGTGGCAGCCCACAGGCAAGAGCAAAGGTAGCCCCGGCTCGTCGTAGGCTATGGCCGCTGTAGGCTGAGTCATCTAGCCCAACAGCACGCAGTTTGCATTTCAGCATCGACGAGAACGCTGCGTGGGAGAGAGGGACGGTGGAGTCCGGGGTTCTGTAGGAGAAAAGCGCCGCTTTACCATGTGCGGGCGAAAGGCGGAGGTGGTGTTTTAACGCTGCAGTGGGGCATACTGTAGACTGCTCTACCTCTGGGATTGGGATGATGAGGGCTCGTGAAAAGTTGCGAAGTGTTTTGGTATGTTTTACGTGAACTAGGGCGCCATCTGCACACAGCGTTACGTCATCACGGCAGAGGTCAGTTCTACAGTCGTGGCTAGTCTGGGTACGGGATAGCAGCGAGGACTTGCGCAGAAAGGTAAAGAAGCCCATGAGACAAGCAGCCCAGAAGCAGGCCTCTAATGGTTGCGAGAGGTCGAGAACTCCTCGGACGCGCTGCAAGATATCCAGCGAGAGCGGTAGTTTCTGTCGGGGTGGCGTACCTTTCTGCGTGTCGATTCCTTTCAATAGCGTCTTCACGAAGTGGTTATTCTCAATGGGGTTCGTGTAACCCAGCTCCAAGTGGAGTAGGCGAACTGCAGCGAGATAGCATCTCACGGAATGGGGTTTCAGGGATCGGCTGAGAAAACACGCGTAACGGAGCACGGTCGTAGTTTCTGCGGGGGCTGGGCGCATCCTAAAGGCTTGGCAGAAGGCCAGGTAAGACTTCAGCTGAGCCGAGTACGTTTCACGAGTGCTTTCTGCTAGGGCTGCTCTGCGGAATTGGGCCACTTCGTTGTCCAAAATTTGTGTCTCCCGTACCACTCCTGGAACAAACGACGCATAGCAATTGGTGACATATGGTGCCGGAGGTCAGCGAGCGGGACGTGGCCGAATGCATACGTGGCATGTGGAAGGCTGGATAGTCGCGAAATGGCATCCGGGAGCTTATTAAGTTTCGTGTTTACGTAGGCGGCACATATTTTAATGTCAAACTTAACGCATAACATTAGTATTTCGCATAAAACATCGGACGCAATAGTGTTTCTAATTCTTCCTCGGTTAAGGGCATAAAGGGTTGCTTTATTATCCGAATATAGTTGAACCGTGCCCAGCGGCGCAGCGCCAAAAGAACAGCAGCTAGTTCTTTCGTATTTATGTCGCAATCATTGATGGCGGGCATATCCGTGGCGAAGTTGCAATAGAGCCAGTCTATGACTCTATTGTGGCAAACGACCGCTGCGCCTGCAGCAGTCGGGCTTGCGTCTGTGGCAATGTGAAAGGCGCGATCGGGCACATCCCTTTGGGAGGAAAAGCGAGATGTACCGTTGAATGAGGCGCAAAGCACATTAAGCAGTAGTAAGTCTCGGCGAGTGTCCGTAGTGATACGGGTGCGGTGGTTAGGGCGACGTAGTGACGTCATAAGCACGATTAGACGACGCATGGCCGGACGTATGACACTGACAACACGTCCGACCCAGTTCAGTTTCCCCAGCAGGCTCTGGAGGTCGCGTTTTGAGAGCCGTCTGTTGTCGGGACTTGCGTAGTGGGAGAGAAGGGTTTGGACTTCGCATAGCTTATCCGTGGGAATTGACAGCGTGCAGTCGGTGGAGTCGATAGTCACTCCGAGAAACGTTAGTCTGCGCGTAGGGGAGATGCATTTCTCCCAGTTGATTGCGAAACCAAGCGACCGGAGGAGCCGTATCAAGCATTGCATTGCCTTGAGCGTGTCGTCAAATGTATCAGCGGTAATAAAAAAGTCATCGAGGTAGCAAATTATTGCTTTTATACCTTGTTTTTTAAGCATGCGGCAGACACTCTGAGTAATACGATGGAAAATACCAACGCTTAATGAAGCCCCGAAGGGCAAGCGGGTATCTACAAGGTATGTGTGATGTTTATTACCCTTAAATTTCCACTTTAAGCCCGTTAGACGTTGGGACGCTTCGCTGAGCGGGACCTGCCGATAAGCTGATTTAAGGTCCACTTTTGCCATAAACGAGTTTCTACTGACCATATCGGCAGCGATGTCCACGGATGTAAAAACATGTTTGCCGGGGGTGGCGTGGGAGTTGACAGAAAGGCCTTCTGGTTGCGAGCAATCGTGAATTAGCCTGATTTCACCGTTTTCTTTGGGTATGGCGGAGAGCGGGGAGACAATGGCCGGTTTTTCTACCATCTTCTACCACTACTTTATAGCGACCCAGGGCAATTTCCTTCTTTATTTCGCTCTCTACCTCATCACGATATTGTCGCTCAGCCACGCGGCTGTTGGGGGCTTCGGCACACTGAATATTTTCCGTGCGAACGTTAACGATATCGAACCCATTACGTAATCCGTTGAGAATAAATACCTTGTCCTTATCCGTTTCAAGTTGTCGTTCCCATTCGTCGAGCCGGTCAGACAGTGGGCTAGAGACGGCGTGCCGCTAGTCTCTGTGAGCAATCTCGGGGTGGTTCTGGAAACATTTCAGGCAGGCATGCATGAATCGGCAGTTTAGTAGACTGCAACCCCGGCGCGAATTAAAGTTGCGACAAATTTCCGTGCCGTTCGGGGCCCTTGGAGCTTCCACCCTGGGTCTAGCGTGCTGCTTCCGGGTGGATGTTGATTGGGCGCGAGACGAGAAGCAACATATGCCTAGGAGATACGTATCGTCGTCTCCCCAACGGATTTGCCCCGACGCCACCCGTTGCCGGTATTCGAAATCATACCTCATACAGTTGGCTAGCGGGTAATACTCGCACATATCTCCAAACTTTATGCCGTAGAGATTGTAGCGATCACGCTCGTCTTCCGTCTCCAACTGTCCTGAGCGCTTTAGGGCGCTAAAGGTGCGGGCGTGGCCTTTCACCCACTGCTGCCACGTGGTGTCCTCAGGCCTCACGCGTTTCGCCGCGCTCGTCACGATCACTTTCGCATCACCGTTCGACGATAACACTGTCTCTGTGCCCTGACTCCCCAGGAAGGATCCACAGAAATCTTGGACAAATAATGGTCGCGTGTTACCTGGGGTTCTCCCGGTCTGCCATGGGTCGTCGTCCGGGGTCTGCGGCTTGTCCACGAGGGAGTCCAGCATGGCTGTCATCGTCTCTGTGTTAAGGCGTGGAAGGTCATTCAGGGTAGCTGGTGCCGCGTCGCTGCGTAGCCGGGGTCTGTCGGCCGGAAATTTCTCAATGATGTCCGATGTGGGACCGGTACGGGAACTCGCACTGTCGGACTTTGCGTCCTTAAGGTCTGTGGATTCGAGAAGGTTTCTCGACGCAGCCCATTCTTTCAACTCTTTAATTGCACTGTCGACTTTATCCTTATTCATTTTTTGTTTCCTTGCTCTCTCAGTGTTTTTTTATACAGTTATAGGAGGCTCACTGCTTGGCCGTAATTGCAATTAATGCCCTATTCAGACGGCACTGCTCAGGCAAGATCTTAATTGCAATTAGAGTACTCACGCATATTGATGCCCCAAATCCTAACAATCCCTTGCACTAATTGCAATTCAGAGTCCAAGCTTGTCAGCTGTCCGGGTGACGCTTGTTAGGCTTAACAATTGATATCCACAAATTGCAATTAAGAGCTTCAAGTTTATACACAATGTCGCATATATCACACTTTTATTTATTGGTTTTTTTTATATATACATTTTATTCCCTTTACCTTACGCCCTGTATCAATCGTTATCCTGAAAGCTACTTTAATCAAATGTAATTATCCTTTGTGTCCTTTTCTGGTTTTCTTTATTATTATTTTTTTTTTAGTTTATTATTATTTTATCCTGAAGGCTAGCTAATATTCCATTTGGCTGTGTCTTTCCGTTTTTTTTTTCTTTTGCTCTCTGGAAGCGCTTGCTTGACCAGTGCTTGCTTTGCATTTGTGAGGGGAAGCTTGGAAGGGCCTTGTTATGTACCGTCCGACTTAATCCCTGCACGACTCAACGGCCAATAGAACACAGGCATGACAGAAGGTACTCTGGGGCGAGCTCCGCCCCCGAGTTACTGAGTGTGTGCTTCGCTCCCGCCTTGCATGACGGCACGCTGTAAGCCGAGACGCTCTGTCTACATCTCCGTCTGGCACGCTCCGTCGCTGTCAAGTCGAGTAGCGTGGGGGATTAAGGGGGAAAAGGGGAAGCGCATCACCAGAGTTTTAAAATCAAATAACACTTTATTTTTTAATTATTCGATTTTGGCTATGATAAATAGCCGCTTAATGAATCTAACCATTAAAGCTGTATCTCTGCTCCGTCAGTGTCATTTTTTTCGTGATTCAAAACAGTTATATGATGTCGGTAGTACATATGCACTTCGATATACCACGGCTCGTGTCAGCACGTGTTACCACGTGTTCGTTACACGTGTAATGTTCCAAGTATTATTATATGAGGTGGTGTTAATACAATACAGCTAATTATAGTTCTTATTTTTGTTTTTCTTTAAATTGACGACAGTGAAGGGGCATGTTTGTCCACAGCTGTGCAGTGATGCTGTAAATAGGGGTTCATGGCCTAACTTCGGTTAGTATTAAAGAATTATATCGATTATATCGATAAAGAGTTGATCGATTCTTCGATACTCAGGTTGAGATGTTTAATCAATTTCCAACCTGACCAGTGTTCGAAACTAGCACTGATGCTATTTGTTCTGCAATAAAATGCGTTTTAAGGATTATCATTTGTGCTGTGAGAAAATATTTTAATAGACATGAAATTGATATTATCATGCTAATTTGTGATTTTTGCATGTGGGAGATTATGACTGAATTCGGCTTGTAAAGAGAATCTGCTGCATGTCTCCTTCATTCTTTTATTCATGTTATTTAATAAGATATCTTTTTTGTTATGTTTATACAGTTTTACCATTGACGAGTGAATAAAATGCGTAAAACATAAGCCATGATAATTACTTCGCGTTCACCCGTCCGTCCGTCCGTTCAGAGTCTGTCATAGAACCCCTTGTTCGCTTGTTTGATGTTGTAGAGTAGAGTCTTTCATATCCGAACTCGGCGGGGGACATGGATTTTGTTCGTATATGAGAGAATTCGGATGTGAGAAGTTTGGTCGTTTATGAGTACCAATAAAGCGGTTTCGGTGTGTATGTACTTTGATGTTACATTTGTGGTGTAATTTGAACAAGAGAATAGAAAAAAATAACAGTGTGCAAAGTCGGTCGCTTATACAGTATATTCACACTGAACTGAATCTGTCTTTTTGTATACAATTTTAACCTGTCTTATTGCTACAAAAAAGCTGGTGACTTTTCTGTTTCAAATCATTAGTACGATTGCCAGCTGCTTTAGCTCGAAGCAGACGCATAAGTGACAAATGTACCATTTTAGTATCCCGCTGGGATTCTAGATAAGCCAAACATTCAGTGAAAAGTTTAACCGCTTCGCCTTGGGTGGGTGGAGCGTTTTCTTTGATATCACAATGATCGTCCTTAACTGACTCAGAATAAGGTAAAAAAATGGTTGAAATAAATCCAGTGTTTTTAAATGATCATTTGAAATTGTCACGTTTGGCTTTAAAACTGTACCTGTAAGCTTTCAAAAAAGACAAACAAAAAATGCTCTTTTAGAACGTTTCACCACTCTATGACGTCAATAATGGCGTGGAGGAAGTTGGGCGATAATAAAAGGTTTGAATTGGGTGGCGATGATAAGAGGTATGAAAGGGTTCCAACTTAATTAAAACGACGAAGTCACACTCAACACTACATGGTGAAAACATCCCATGTGTATCAGCCAGCAGTGTAAAGCGAGCGGTGTAAGGAGCTGTGTTCAAGTCGCAGTCGAGTTCTACCGACGTCGGTTCGAATCCCACTTCGGACAAAAGATTTTTATTTTCATTTTCTTTAATTTTATTTTTAAAAAGACGAAGTCATGCTGAACATTATGGAGAAAAAAGGTTGAAATCGGCGTTGTAGTTTTGAAGTGATGATCATTTGAAGTTGCCATCTTTCCCTTAAAAGAAACAAAACTCTATGACGTTTTTAGAACCAGCGCACATTATTACAACTACATACATGCGTGCATTATGACAGACTGTATGTTCTGGATACAGAGGGTTGTATCCAGAACAGATCACTTACCCTACTCTGCTGTGTGCGCTATTGAATCAATATTGCTGGGTGTTGTTTTAGTGGCTAGACACAAGCTTCACTATGCAAATGCCATATGGATTCGTCGAAATATAAACAACAGAGAAAAACTGATTTCAATATATGATGTACCAAACTTTTTCTTAACAAGTCTACCCTCCTGAAAATCAGAAGTAATCAGAAGACTTCACAAACTAGATGCAACTGTAAATGTTGCAAATACCCTTCTAAAAAAACCAACAAAATTAATTAGAAGATTTGCCAAAATTTTTGCTATTTTGAATGCAGGAAATACATTTATTGCACTTTGGAGAAACCTAGCAGACGATCAGTATTGAAAGGGAAATTTATCGGCTTGTGTAAATCGGAGTTTCACTGCTGTATCCGTGGCGGTCGTAGTCATTTCATGGAAGTCGTGTTGTGCTCGTGTGCGTTAAAAGAGCAAGGTAGTCTTAAGCTGAGGACGATAAGCGAAAATATTTTGTGAATATTAAGCACATTGTAATGTAAGTTGTAAATTATGAATATTTTTGTATTCATCCTTTATCGTTCTGAGACACGGCATTAAGGCTCACAAATATGAGCGATAATAAGTGGATTCATAGAATAAGCCTTATCACTTTCGGTGTTTTGAATAAACTGCACTAGAATTTTAAGTGTCAACTGCAAGGGAACCGGGTAAAAAATAAAAGAACTATTTGTTAAAACTGATAATGCGTTTCTAAAATAACGGGTTATTAAAAACATGATTGCTCTGGTGCCAGAAAAATTTTTAGAGGAGAGGAGGTAGAATTGTAGTCCCAGCGGACCCTTTCTATCTTCCTGGGACAGAAAGGGTCACAGTTCCTTCAATAGAAATGGCCATTGATCTCAATTTTCGAGGCTCTGGATCTTTCGGCGTACGTTCAAGGACACCGGGGCTCGAACTGGCAGGCTTTTTCTTCAAAAGCACACTGAGAAGTACCCTGGCGCATTATTTTCGACCTCAGCGAAACTCCCAAACTAGAGTAAAGCGTGGTTTTGCAACTGTGGATTCACTGTTGTTGTGGGCGATAATAAGGGATTCGATATCCTGATCTCAAGAAAACACATATTGTTCTCAGTAAAAAATTGTTATCTGACCATAAAACTTGTGCGCCGTAATTTATAATTGGGCAATTTATGTGATGCACCCTTTCTAAAATAACGCCGTTGGCCCCAGTCGTGCGCGGAGATTTGAAAATTGACATCAATGGCATTTCCTATTACAGGAACTATGACTCTTGCTGTCATAGGAAGACCACAAGAGCCATCTAGGACTAGTAGAATTGATGACAGTTGGCCATAGTAGATCGTAACTGGTGACGACACAGTGTTCAAGCCTGACTAAACTTAGCCTGCTATTTATTGGGCAAGGATAATGTCTCGAAAATGTTTCGGAAATCAGAAAATGTTTTTTGGTTTTTCGATAATGTCTCGAAACATTCTCAAGTGTATCGAGCTTTACATTCAGATAATCTTCTCATAATCCTTTTCTGCGCACCTGCGCGACATTATCGCCCAAAAGTGAAACAGTTTTGCTTCACTTACGCCGATTCAGAACTGACATATGACAACTTACAGTAGCAATACAACTATTGACAATAGCAATTCGCAATTTGGATTGCTGTCTACTGAGAGAAAAGCACCAAAGCTCCCGGCAGCCATTTTTCTTCTCGAAACATTATCTGAAGTGTTTTATCGGGACATTTTCGAAACATTATCTGGATTTATTATTTTTTTTCAGACACGTCCAATAAAACGCGGTCTTAATAAACCAGATGCAAGTTTACCAACCCTTTCGATTCAAATATTCCTTATTCTGTGATACTTAACAAATGGAAATTTTTTTTCAGCCACGGAAGTAGTCCCGGTGGACTCTTTCAGTCTTCCTATATCAGAAAGGGTCACAGTTCTTGTCGTAAATATGTCTGATCTCAACTTTCGTGGCTCTTCATCTTTCGGCACAGTTCCTTGTTGCCTGCTGGCCTGATGGTAGAAATATCACGGTTGCAGTTTTGAGGATAAAAACACATACAATGAATGGAGGACAGTGTTGCAGTAATTGTGAAATACCTAATGTGAATTGCAGTTGCTATTGTTGGCATCTGAGTTTCTAAGTGTTCAGCCTTTTCTTGTGTTTTAGTTTGAAGAAGAAACAGCTTTTCAGACGATAACAATATGAGCTATAGTGGAAGAGGGGGTGGCGATAGAGGCTTCCGGGGCAACAGAGGGGGTGGCGGCGGAAGAGGTTTCCAAGGTATGTATCTCGTGAAAAAAAAACAAGAAAAAAACTTGAACAGCCTCAGCTTCCACTTGTGGCTGCTCTGTTCGGCTAGTCGCGATAAAAATGTTAACAGTCCGGCGCTAACAGATTTCGGCTGAAATTAAGACACCGGGGGGGGGGGGGGGGGCGGTAGGAATATTTTTTTCTTACCTTATTTTCTCAGCGAGTTTATATTGAGATAAATTTTGTAGCACATCCAAAAACTGGGCTTCAGAGTCCGCCCAGAGCCAGGAGGTTTCCGTCATGCTTTAAGATGACTTCTGATTCTCGAATTTTTCTTTTACCCGCCTCTGTTGGGCAGTGTTGCAGCTGTTTGCATGTTCTTTGTAAAGAGTAGTGTTTGATTGACAGGTGGCCGCGGAGGGAGAGGCGGGGACAGGGGAGGCAGAGGTGGCTACAGGGGCGGGGGGCGAGGAGGCAGGGGCGGATTCAACCGCTTTGAAGATCAAGGCCCTCCTGAGCAGGTTACAGGTAAGGGACGGGTACCCCCGTTCGATAGTTCTCCGTTGTGTGCACCGTAGTTATGATTTAATACCGCGGTCCGTAGAGTCCTGTTTGACTAAGTCTGTAATATGGTCACCTAAAGCATAGTGTAAAGCCAGAGCTGACGTGTGAGTAGTCAAAAAGGAGAAAAGTTCGGAAAGTTGCACCAACCTACTGAAGCGTGTGGTGAAAATAGTGCTTGTCGTGCTCCACTCAAAAGACAAAAAAAGTGTTCCGTTTGATGTTACCATAGCTACAGTCCTACAATGCCAGACTCTGAATTCGTCTTATTGTTTGCAGAACTGGGCTATTTTTGGCAGCCGTGTGAAGACGACGCAGTATGCAAGTGTACCAACGAGAAGATCCCGTATTTCAACGCACCGGTATATTTAGAAAACAAGCAGCAAGTGGGCAAAGTGGACGAGATATTTGGACCTATCAGGGATTTTGTATCCTTCAAACAATAGCGCTTATTTTACGGCTAATTCGCTTAACATGTTTCGAGTTTAGTAGTCAGTTGTGGTAGGAGTTTCTCGGGTTGCAGGTAGTATTCATTAGCGTTTCTACTTTACGGAGTATTCGTAATACTGCGCGTGTACTGAAGCTAAAACCGCATGTGAAGTCACCCCAGGTTCTTTTTCAGTACAAGCTGCAATATTCGGGACTTAATAAAATATTTTTTAAAATATTGTTAAATTTTAAAGAAGTTTAGTAGTGCTTTGAGCAAATGGTCAAATGCGGATTGACTTGTAAAATTTACGGTAATTTCTGACTTAATTATTGAATCAAGCACAGAGCCGAAAATGTTCACTTTTTAGTGGGAGAGTGTTTTGTCCTTGACCCATGGTTGTCAGTATTTTTCCATCAAGCTATCGGAGGGCGTTGTAGCGAAATCATTTAATAAAGAAACAAAGGTGAGATAATCAGATGATGCAATCAAAGGTCATGCTCAGTACGAGTATTAGGCGTCATTGCTCAAACAAGGATGTTTTTATGTGTAAAATCGTTTGGCTAATACTCAGACGTACCATTTGGGATATACTAGCTTTCTTATCTGAGACAATAAATTACACTTCCGCTGCGCTCAGTTGTTAAATGGGATTTGAGAAATTCATCCACCCACTCTGTTATTTGTAATGTTCGCGAATGAGCACCGACCGAAGCCATCCAACTCGGACAGACAAAACCCAAAACCCCGGACAGACAAACCCATCAAACCCCGAAGAGGCAAACTTGTCAAACCCCAGACAGACAAACACATCAAACTCCGGACAAACAAACCCATAAAACCCCGGTCATACAAACCCATCAAACCCTGGACAGACAAACCCATCAAACCCAAGACAGGCAAACCCATCAAACCCCTTCCATACAAACCCATCAAACCCCTTCCATACAAACCCATCAAATCCCGGACAGACAAACCCATCAAACCCCGGACAGTCAAACCCATCAAACCCCGAACAGACAAACCCATCAACCCCGGACAGACGGACCCATAAAACACCGGACAGACAAACCCATCAAACCCCAGACACCTGGGGTATTTCGGTTTTCGTTTCAATCATTTAGGGCATTCTGAGAAAATAAATCGCGGCATATATAGCACATTAAGCATTCCGATTAGCCCTAGGTCCACATCGCCCACAGATGTTTGATATTTTAGATTCAGGATGACGTTCAGAAAAATGATCCTTTCATGAATATGACAACGTTTTTTTATGTAACAATAGTCACGCGTGCGTAAAAGAAACAAACACACACCGAGCCTGTTGCTTTCAGTTCTTCATCGACCCATACAAGCTACTTCCGCTGCAGCGGTTCCTGCCCGGGGGGCAGCGGGGCCGCGGGGGAGGCGTGGGCAAGCGCGGCGGCGGCAGAGGAGGTACTGCGCCTCTCTCACTTTTTTTTTTTTTTTTTTGGGCTTTTGTAGTTTTGAATTTTGAATATTGTGTGGGTGAAAAAGCTGAACTGTAATGTGTGGACCTTTTGGAAGTTTGACAAATTCTCAGCCATATTCTCGTCAATGTGCGAAAACATGCAATTTAGTCTGGCACTTACTTCAGGGGGGGGGGGGGTTAATGCTTTAAGTACAACGAAATAAGCAGGTTTGGCAAGTTTATTCCCAGGTGAAAAAAAACCATGGTTTTTACCCGGGTTTTTCCAAGACGGGAAAAATACTTTTTCTTTCATTCCGTTTTGCGAAGAAATGAAAGAAACTGAAAAAGTCCCAAATAAAATGTGGTGAAATATTTCATCAGGGTTCGCACTGGGTTCTCAGGAAAGTGAGTCAAAAAAGGAAAGTGTGATCAATAGGGTCCAGGAAAACTCGGTGGGTTCCGAAAAAGGGAGTCATTTCCCAAAAAATGAACAAAAACCCCGCCAACGCGAACCCTGTTCATTGAATAAATTTTGAGAAGTTTTACACTCAGAAAAAATATTTGTTCTCACTCATACCTGAAGCTCATATTAAAACCAGAAAGGATCTGGATGCACAAATCCGAGTTTGAAATCTTCTGAAGTCAGTTTCATGCAGTTATTGCAAGCGAATGGAAGATATAGCCAACATCAAATTACCTATGTTTGCGCTGCCTCTACAGATACACTCAAGTTGAATTTTGATTACCAGTAAAATCTCCGGTTGTTTCCGTGTGATAGTCTCGTGTGTGTGTGTGTGCGTGTTTTTTTTTTTTTTGACGGCATGCACGGACTTCCGGTCAGGATGGGTCAAGCTTTTTTCAGCTGGTTAAAAATCCTTGATTTTTGCACTTCTTCCAATATGGAAAAAATACTTTTGGCCTTATATTAAGATAATAAATGAAAGAAACTGCATAAAAAGAAAAATTCCAGAAAATATCTCTTTGGGAGAATTTCAAAGGTTATAATCGCCATACTTTGGCACATGTGGAGAGTACATCTGAGAGGTTGAGATCGAGGATTAAACAAATATCCTTCCAAAAAGTTCCATTTTACTGTACCAGCCTCGCAGATTATTGGAGAGTGTTGAATACCAGGATTCGTGTCATAAATTGCACCCACTTTCATGTAATAGGTCCTGGGTAAAAAAAATTAGGTTTTAATAGGTTTCTGTGGATTTGAAAGGTATACTTTAATGGATTTTGAAAGTAAATAACAGGTGTCTTGTTACGTAAATTAATACATTAACTGCAAAATGTCAGTTACAAGAAAAAAAAAACTAAATAATTTTAAACTTTGGGGAATTGAGAACAAATTTTGCTGGGAAAATCGAGAATGCTTTCATAGATTAGCGTGTAGTTAAATAAAGAATGGATCAAATTAGGAAATAAATGCATTTTAAAAAGATACATTAATTAGCTTTACGAAAAATGTTTTGATAGTTTAATTAGGTCATTTTTGCGAAAGAAATAGGCCATGTT
Organism: Protula sp. h YS-2021; assembly: GCA_949752745.1. Lineage (NCBI taxonomy): Eukaryota > Metazoa > Annelida > Polychaeta > Sabellida > Serpulidae > Protula > Protula sp. h YS-2021. The sequence goes on from OX457028.1 coordinate 78,529,732, forward strand.
CAAAAAAAAAAAAAAAAAAAAGAAAAGAAAAAAAGGTTCGATAGTTTCAGCTGGAACATGCAAGGAGTGTTGAGAAATCAACTTCACAGCAACAAACGGTGTTTATTTACTCGTTTCTAACTGAGAAAACAATGTAATCAGCGAATCCATCAGTCCGCTAAAACGTAATATCTCCAAATTGGATAATAGATTTTTCCCACATGTCTTCCCATATCACGGAAGAAATACCTTTCTTCCTGGAAGAAAACTAACCTTCAGAGTAAGCTTACAGAAGTGTTTTTTGTTGTCTAAACCACAGGTGGCCGCGGCGGTGGGCGCGGTGGCGGTGGGCGTGGTGGCGGTTTCCGTGGCGGCAGGGGTGGCGGTAGAGGCGGAGGACGTGGCGGTTTCAGAGGAGGGCGTGGCGGTTTCCGCGGCCGGTGACACACAGGCTCTTAAAAAAACTGTTTCATATTTTAAAATTTGCATATCGATTAAAAATACAGAGACAAAGGCTCGATTTGAATATCGGGGTCGAGTTTTGCGCTGGATCCCGTTTCGTGTCGGCTCACTTCCGCCTGAATACTCGTTCTCACTGGGAGCACAGGCTCTAGACGACGAGGTTGCCGGAGAAATGCTACCTGCCCCCTCCCTTCCCCCCGCCCCTATCCCTAACACACAACTCCTCTCCCAGCGTCAAGGCCAGCGCGCGGCTGCTGGTGCTGCCGAATTTGCGCGGTTTTTTTTCTTTCACGGTTATGTGGTTTCCCTTTTCCCACTCGTTTGGGATGCATTTACACTCCTCGACCAATCTTTGAAAAGAAAAAAAACAACAAAATTTGCGCGTTACATTTGGCCTGTTCCTGCCCCATGTCAACGGAATTTTGGACATCTCGTTAAAGCAACTGCGCAGATATTGAAAGGTCAACCCGTAGGTGGGCGGTTTCATGGTGTGGTAGCAGTAGTATTGTGGTTGTGAAAATTGACATTACGTGTTGTACTATTGCCAACAGCCTTCATGATGTATGTCAGGTTTTGTCCACAATATTTGTGGATGAAAAAGATTTCGTTCGAAAACTGTTTAAGTCTCACAGAATGTGTTCATTACAAAGTTTATGAATTCGTGTACTGAATGTCAAACGAGTAGAAATAAACAAAATGAGAGCGACATGTCATGTTTTATTCATCGTTTTATACACCACCATAAAAAGATTATATACATGTGAGAATAGACGCCACACACGAAGTTTGTGCTGTATTCTACGAGACAATAAGACACGTGGTCGGTATATTTATTTGGTGTCTTCACTGCGGACCACACCGGAAGTAACGTCTGAGACCTGTACCACCCTAGGTTTCGTACACATCCGTGCTTTATGAAATAATTTATATGTACCCTGGCGGTGGCGGTAAGTCCGTGGAACTGCGACATCCGGCAAAGGGGGTGGGGAAGAGGGGCACACAATGATAAAACCACCCGAGCGGGAAGACTGATCTTAAAAACCGCACAGCCTGAAGTACGAGCCTGAAAAGGCGAGCGTGTCTGTAACCCCAAAGGCTGAGGGAAGGTTTCGAGTCGGTTCACAAACGAGAGAAGGGTCTTTGTTTTATTTTGACTTTTGTTACAAAATATACTCAAATAAAACTCCTCTGCCATGCTTTCTCTCTCGTGGTTACGTTATTATTAGACGTCAAGTACCCACTTGCAGAAGTGTGAAGCGTGACGTTTTCGATACTGAAACGGCAGTGAGTACTTAAACAATCCACCAGGGGTATCCACCAGTCAAAATACTACTTGCCTTTGTGCGTGCACTGGCAACCATGGAAAAAAAGACAGTCAACTCATCTGCTCACAAGTCTGCGTATATTTTCTATACCTCTCTCAAACAAGAAAAGGAAAACAGATTTGTTTGAAGTGGATAACTACCCATTGGGATATTGAACAAAGCTAGTGATGGATAACCCCCCCCCCCCCCCCCACCCCCATGCCAAAAGTATACTACTGCCTTGATATGGTATTAACATATTGGCCACCTTTTTCGTAGGAAATATTCCAGCTCTTCAGAGATTTCACTTTTTTAGACACGGAACAACGTCACAAAGCAAGCTTTTTCTCGCACTAGTTTTACCTTCTAGAGAACAAACCTGTTTACAAAAATGAAACATTTCTACCAGAACAGGTAGTTTTTAACATTCTTCCAACAGCTGCAAGAAGGGGATAGAACTCGCAATGAAGAATTAACAAGGCGTTAGCATACATGCGCCAGGCAAACAATCTGGCTAAAGTGAGCGCGTGAGAGTGTGTGTGTAGGGGGGGGGGGGGGGAGGGCAAAAAAAAAGGCACCCTGGCAACACCGTTCTTTCTATGGGATTGAGGACTAAAATGTGTGAATGAAAACTGAATTATCAACAAGTATTTCAGCCTTAGTCTGTGCGATCCCCAATCCTTCAACGCGTTATTGTGTATAACTACAATTTCCAATGCAATGTTCTTTTGCTGTGTGTTAACGTTGTATTGACAATTTAAGTGAAAAAAGTGCCTTCTGTTTTATACAAATCCACCCGCCTTAAACACTGAATGTACCGTTAATAGTAAAAAAAAAAAAAAAAGAAAATTAAAAAAAAAATACCAGTCCCTTGCCATCGAGATAACGAGGTGAGATCTGTATTTTCATCCTTACACTGTACATGGACTTGAACGTACACGCTGAGACCAAAATCAATAACATTGCAGAAGACACCTGTTATTTCATCACCTGATCTGTCATACTCTGACCTTGACTATTCTGTTTTGAAATCACTTTTCACCTCTTCTGATGCATCGACATGAAAAATGGCGAGAGCTCAACTAAACCATGCTCTCTCTCTTTTTTTTAACACATCCTGCAGATTGTAGAAGACAAAGACAGATATTTTAAATGCATTGTTCGATGTTTGAGTGGATTCAATAATACTAATAGGTGCAATTCATTTTCGCTACCATAGTTACACCGGTTATCAGCAAGAAATGTATGACACCCATCCGTGTACTTTGGCCCTGGTGGGCCAGACTCACCAAAATAGAACTCGTTTATCGTCTAACTTGATAACAACAATAACCAGAAAACTCCTTCGTGACATTCGGGGGGTTACTTGTGGACAAGGCTTAACAAAAGCGTATAAAAACACTCTATACGTCATCAATTACAACACACACATGGCATCTTATAGTCCAACAACATGTTTATTTAAAAAAAAAAAAAAAATTAAGTACCAGAACGCATTTCGTCCACACCCCAGGCCTAAAAACAACTAAAAAAAAAAAAGAAGAAGAAAGAACCAAGTTTTACTCAAGGTGCCTATTTTTCAGTCCTGTTAAAATCAGAGTTGAGTAGTGTCGCTACCTGCGGGTCAGGTATTTGTAAAGGAGAAAACCTAAGCCCGCCAACGTCGCCAATCCTATGCCCAGCTTCAAATACACAGCCTTGTCGCCTTGGTACATATCTCGTAAATGCCTGCAAAATATGGTGTGTAAAATGGTTAAGATATAATTAATATTTTTCTTTCCATTATCAAAACATATTCTTGAGCGCTACAGTCGATAGAGTGTCAGAGTGAGACCCCATCGATACCTTTGAAAATAGTTTAGTAATTTTTTCAAGATATCGACAGACTTCACGGAAACTGTACGAGCTCATGCACTATACAAAGGACACGTCTTCTCAAAGCGGTGTCCCACGCCCACACACACACAATATCCACTCGTTCAACTGGCGTCAATTCTTGTCCAGTATCATTTAACATCTGATTTTGAAACAAGTCTTGTTGTTGATACTTTTACTGTACATAACTCGAAAAGTACTGCAAAACTAACACGTTTCTACCATAAAGGTTTTGTTTTTATACAAGTAAATTATTTCAGGTCGGTAAAACCTTTAAATAAGGACAAGTGATATTTGTAATATATTTAGCTAATATCATGAAATTATTACGGCAATGTTAAGTGAGAAAGTCTACGAGTAAGGCACAAAAGACCAAATAATGGGGAAAAATCATTGGAAACACAAGCGAAGGGAGAAAATCAAAACAACATCGAAAGCGCCCTCAAGCCTTCAGCTACAAAATGCAGCCAATCAAAACGCCGGGATTGAGAAACCAATCGAAATATATCCGGACGAAAAAAAAGCAACTGTTTGTATAGACGGGCTACAGACAACATCTCATACCGCCATGATTTATACATTTAACGGAGCGGACATTATTAATAGAAAAACTCATGCAACCCTAACCACGGGTCAACTAACGCAGGGCTAAGTGGTGCCCAAATCAAATACCGCAAATCAACACGTCAACACAAGACAACTAAATCATGACTGGTTTTCACACATGCATTCATTCACAAATCCCGCAAAGCTTGGTTCTAATCTCCAGGCGACACATCTACAGCGTGAAGCAACAAGCTCAGGCCAGGCTGTAGCGAACTAACGTGTAACCTCGAAGGACAAATATTCTATACATCACTTTTCGCCCCCTCCCCCCCCCCAAAAAAAAAATAAATAAATAAAATAAAATAAAAAAATCACCAAATATAAGTTCACGCGGGTCATTAAATACGCAGGTCTGGACCTGAAATACTATTAGTATTTTGTCACCATTCAAGGAAGTATAATCCTCCCAGCTTTTTTAGCTTTCATAGACTTCAATATAGCAAGGACAAGTCACTTTGCATCCAACCCCTCCACCCCATCCACACTCAGCAGTTACCATGATTCCACAAGCTGGGACGGAAATGGACGGGGTGGGTGGGGGGGGGGGGGGGGGCGTGCGCTAAAAACCCCTCCGTCTTTCGTTTTTTAACTTACACAACAACAAATTATGCAATGCACTACTACTTCTATCACACCTGGCGCACATTCCAGGGTCGGTATTCATAAAGTACTACCAGTCGCCAATACCACCACCAACTAAAACAATACTATTAGTACTAGTGGCAGTACTTAGCTAGTAGTGCTTTACGAATAGTGGTCCCAGTTCTCTAAATAAACAGCTCACAGCTACAAAAAGCCCAAAATAACAACTATTGCAAATATTGACCCTACTGACAACAAAAAAAGACATGAATTAAGGAAGAAGAAACAGGACGTTAAAAAGTAAACAAGACCGATCCGTGCAGTAACCACAACATCGAAGTACCGGCAAATGGACACTGGCACAGGGCGCCAATAGACAGCGAATACATGTACCTGAAAGCAGAGTAAGTACTCGAAAATAAGTATCTGTCAATACATAGAAAACTACCCCCACCGCAGCCTCGCCCTCTCCCGACGCTATCCCGCAAACACTAGCTATCCTGTCAGCCTAGGTGAAGAAAGTTATGTTACGTCACGACTGCATTAATTTAGCAACGGTTGTAATGATGTAGAAAACTTTTCTCTGGCAGTAAACAGTAACACTCGACATTTGAAATGCTAGTCAAGAAAGCTGGTTACTCAGTGGTTACGGAGTTATGTCACAGGCACTGCTCAACGATGAGATGACGTGATCAGTTAATTACACGGCATGTGACGTCACCAAACACAAATGTGACGTCACCAAACAGAAACCAAAAGGACACTAGTGTGAGAAAGTGCAAGAAAATAAATGTGTCATGCATCCTGTAGAACTGTTTGCAGTTTTAGCGCAAATATTAAACCCTTTTATTTTGTTCAGTCTTCTCTTTTTTTAACTTACGGGCAGAGTTCAACACTTCTGCTGCAGTTCCCGGAAATTGGCCATAGTGAAAAAAGATACAACGGCATGATATGATATTTATAAACCGTATTTATCGCATATTCCCAGTTCACGGGATTTGTGAGTTGAGACAGTGCTACCCCGCACCCAAACCGCGCATTGGTGCGGCCGCGACAAAAGCAATAGTACAACCCGCTGTGGCACCACGATGCAAAAATCTGCGCCGACAGCTTGATTCAGGTGGCACTACGGAGAAGACGGGCCAGATTATCAGAAATTGATCACAACTACACTCCGGGCAGACACAAAAGTCTCCGGGCAGACGCAAAAGCTGCAGCAAATCACGAAGAAGCATAGAAAGTAATTGCAATTATTCTCAGGATGCTACACTGTTATTCCAGTGAAGTGATTCAGTCTACGATGAGTGATCTGGTGGAAAACCGCCCCACAATTCAATTGCAATTAGCGCCGACTATCTATCACAATTGCCATTAATAGAATATCACAAACTACACGCGCGAAGGTGTGGAAAGCTGAGATACTAAGAAACCGAAATGACGCGAATAACACGTGACGCCAAAGTGACGTCAACGTGACACAAGCACCTGTTGACAAAGTCGGCATACCACATGCCCGGACTGCGAGCGAACGAGCCCAAGACGCTGATGATCGGAGACAGAGAGCTGCAAGAAGGCAACGGGAAGAGTGCGAGAGAAGCTCTAGGTGCCTCTATTCACTTCATGTTTTACGTTATATTTTAAGACTACGCTCGATTGTTTTATATTAACTACAAAGCACAAGAAAATCAGGAAATGTTGCTATTCTTCTTCTCTTATCACTTCTACAAACTTCACTTCTTTAGTACTTAAGTAAGGAACCTATGGTGTACGGACAACTCTACCAGCGACTTGGCTCGTGAAACCTATCCCTCTCCCCTTTACTTTTAGATCTCTCCCTTCCTCCGGTCACTCAGGGTACTGTGTCATCAGTGACCAGCTTGACGTAGTTCTTCCCTCCCCATCTTCACTTACAGATGCTATGTCATAACGGCCAATTTGACGTAGACCCCCGCACCCTCCCATCCCTTACGGCCAGCGTGACGTAGATCTTCCTGCCCCCTCCCGTCACTTAGGGCCAGCCTGACGTAGAAGCCCCCGGCCCCCTCCCGTCACTTACGGCCAGCCTGACGTAGACCTCCCTGCCCCCCTACCGTCACTTACGGCCAGCCTGACGTAGACCTCCCTGCCCCCTACCGTCACTTACGGCCAGCCTGACGTAGACCTCCCTGCCCCCTACCGTCACTTACGGCCAGCCTGACGTAGACACCCCTGCCGGCTACGGTCAATTACGGCCAGCCTGACGTAGACCCCCCCCTACCGTCACTTACGGCCAGCCTGACGTAGACCCCCCCCCCTGCCCCCCTACCGTCACTTACGGCCAGCCTGACGTAGACCCCCCTGCCCCCTACCGTCACTTACGGCCAGCCTGAGGTAGACCCCGCTGCCCCCTCCGATCACTTATGGCCAGCCTGACGTAGACCCCCTGCCCCCTCCCATCACTTACGGCCAGCCTGACGTAGACCCCCCCCCCCCCCCCGGCCCCTACCGTCACTTACGGCCAGCCTGACGTAGGCCTCCCTGCCCCCTACCGTCACTTACGGCCAGCCTGACGTAGACCTCCCTGCCCCCTACCGTCACTTACGGCCAGCCTGACGTAGACCCCCCTGCCCCCTCCCATCACTTATGGCCAGCCCTGACGTAGACCTCCCTGCCCCCTACCGTCACTTACGGCCAGCCTGACGTAGACCCCCCTGCCCCCTACCGTCACTTACGGCCAGCCTGACGTAGACCCTCCTGTCCCCTCCCGTCACTTACGGCCAGCCTGACGTGGACCCCCCTGCCCCCCTCCCATCACTTATGGCCAGCCTGACGTAGACCCCCCCTGCCCCCTCCCATCACTTACGGGTATTGCGCCATGACGGCCAGCTTGACGTAGATGTCCCTGCTGACGCCGTCGATACAGGTGAACAGGAAGGGCGGCGGCAGCTTGTGCTTGTGACAGAACTGCTCGGGCTGTAGCTCGTGCTCCTGCGCCACCCGCTGCGCCTCCGCCTTGCACCCGACCACCAGAACAGGCACATTGCGACCCGCTAAGAATTGCTGCAGGAAAAAAAAAAAACTCCAAATCTCAACAGAGGCGATAAGGCACATCCCTTTCCTACAAGCTGTGAAATGTCTGACGAAAAAAATAAATAAATAAACAATAATCATAATAAAAGATAAATAACACTAAATACAACAAAAACAAAGAGCATGAATTACATGAACGTGATGGCTCCGTAGACTAATGCCGAGGTGCGATATCTGTGCTGTGAAATAATAAAGGGCCAATTCCTAGCGGCACTTGGTTATGCCACGGATGTCTTGGTGTTAAGGGTCGTTTAGAACAACACAGCTGTATCAAGGAAACTTTCAAAAGCACGAATCACGTCCACAGCAGGTCTCTGGACAAGTCGCCACCAAAACATCTTTCATCTTAAAATCACCCAGTCGGGCATGTAAACGGTCCTTGACAAAAATAAAGGTTTTTAGAAGTTTTTCTAATGAAAATAAAGTTTTTTTATAAGTTTTTTTTTTCTAATTATCAGTAAACATGTGTTTTTGTTTTTAAAGATATTTATAAAACATATGGAAATCAGTGGGGATGGGGAATAAGAACATCATATAGCATCGGAAATCAGTGGGGATGGGAATAAGAACATCATATAGCATCGAAATCAGTGGGGATGGGGAATAAGAACATCATATAGCATCGGAAATCAGTGGGACGGGGAATAAGAACATCATATAGCATCAGAAATCAGTGGGGACGGGAATAAGAACATCATACAGCGTCGGAAATCAGTGGAGACGGGGAATAAGAACATCATATAGCATTGGAAATCAGTGGGGACGGGAAATAAGAACATCATATAGCGTCGGAAATCAGTGGGGATGGGGAATAAGAACATCATATAGCATCGGAAATCAGTGGGGACGGGGAATAAGAACATCATATAGCGTCGGAAATCAGTGGGGATGGGGAATAAGAACATCATATAGCATCGGAAATCAGTGGGGACGGGAATAAGACATCATATAGCGTCGGAAATCAGTGGGGACGGGGAAAAAGAACATCATATAGCGTCGGAAATCAGTGGGGGACGGGGAATAAGAACATCATATAGCATCGGAAATCAGTGGGATGGGAATAAGAACATCATATAGCATCGGAAATCAGTGGGGATGGGGAATAAGAACATCATATAGCGTCGGAAATCAGTGGGATGGGGAATAAGAACATCATATATCATAGGAAATCAGTGGGGATGGGGAATAAGAACATCATATAGCATCGGAAATCAGTGGGGACGGGGAATAAGAACATCATATAGCGTCGGAAATCAGTGGGGACGGGGAATAAGAACATCATATAGCATCGGAAATCAGTGGGGATGGGGAATAAGAACATCATATAGCTGTGCCATCTCTTACTGATGTTCTCGTTTTATGCGTAGAAAAATGAATAAAAATCAAGTGCAGTGTATTATATGCAAAAATGAAATAAGGTGTTACATGCATGCATAAATATAGCAATTGAAAATTTTCTTATCACAATTAAAGAAAAATCGATAAGGGTTTTTGAACATCGACCGTTTTTAAAGTTTTTTTGAGCAAAATAAAGGTTTGGGATAAAAATAAAAGTTTTTTAAAGGTTTTAAAAGGTTTTGTTCACATGTATGCAAGATACATAAGTAAATCATAACTTTTTTTATAAAAGGTGTCGAAATAATCCTGTTATTGTCGCGAGCGATTGCTTGATTGCATTCAAACCTGTGATTTGTGGTGCCATGATTTGGTGCTCGGAACCTTAAGGAATTTTTCCCACAATTAAAATGGTGTGTACACATATTTAATGTTGGTGCCGTCTTTGAAAGCGTGGTGCCGACTTGTCAAAAGAGTGTGGCGCTGACTTGTCCAAAAAGTGTCGACCCAGTTAGGTGCCGACTTTCTCTCCCCCCCCCTCCCCCTCCCCTGACACAATAAACCAATAGGCGCTTTACACCACATGTTTCTCACTAATTACGCTTTCTTGCGAACACCTCTACAGGGGCTTTTGCTTCAATGACGTGTTTGATATGACACCTTGTATATCCTTGCGCAGACTTCAAATGACTTGGAGTTTGTGACGTCATAGAGTAGGCAGGCAACGTCACAGTTGAGCTCTGGTGTAGACATGATGTCGCTCAGGCCCAGCCCGATGTCCATTTCATGTAACTGGAAAAAAACAAGCTGCTGTGATGAACCGAAAAAAAACAAGGGTGGCAAATACACCACTTTTTGTAGCAGAAGTGCCAAATTCTCTTCTGACTTCATTTTTTTAATTGTTAGCATTTCCTACAATCTACAGCTGTTTTTGCGAACTGTCAGTCCCCCCCCCCAAAAACACACCCCATGACATACAATGATCCCCCAAAACACACCCCATGACATACAGAGATCCCTCAAAACACACACCATGAAATACAGAAATCCCCCAAAACGCACCCCATGAAATACAGAAATCCCCCAAAAACACACCCCCATGACATACAGAGATCCCCCAAAACACACCCCATGACATACAGAGATCCCCCAAAACACACCCCATGACATACAGAGATCCCCCAAAACACACCCAATGACATACAGAGATCCCCCATAACACACCCCATGAAATACAGAAATCCCCCCAAAAAGATATCCCATGAAATACAGAAAACCCCCAAAAATCACCCCATGAAATACAGAAATCCCCCCAAACACACCCCATGACATACAGAAATACCCCCAAAACACACCCCATGAAATACAGAAATCCCCCAAAAACACATCCTATGAAATACACACACATCTCAAAAATAAAGAAATCAAATAGAAGTATCACTCGGATACAGCATTTATTTATTTTTTTTTTTTTTGGTTGACAAAGACAGCACTTACCACGAGATACCTCTCCTGACCGTAGACGGGCACGATGTTGACGGCGAAGCGCGACAAGTTCTCCTTGTTGAGGGTGGCCACGTACTGGAGGTTGCGGCCGAGGAAGCCCTGCAGGAAGGCGCTCTTCCCCACGCCCCGGGGGCCGATCACGTGACATTGGAATACCGATCTACTTGTTTGTTTCTTTTGCAAGTCTATTCTCTTGTCCCGTGTAACTTGAAGAGAGCAGAAAAAAATAAACAGTCATATCACTGATGATAGGTTTAAAGGATAAAATTTATCATAAACGCCAATGACAGCTGGTGGAGACACATTGCACACATGTTGCAGAATTAGTTTCGATATTTAAATCGTTATTTGGCTGGGACTGTGGAGTTATGAGACGGGGTCAAGTTTACTTGATACTGGCATCAACTTTGACCTTTTACTGATAAAACTGAGCAATACGCAATCAATTTATTACACTATGGTTCCAAATGCTGTGTGAATCATATGTAAATAATGCACATTTCGATTAGAAGTGGTATTCTGCTCTCTCCTTATATTTAAGGATGTCCTTATTCTTGAGATTAGATGGTTCATCCTTAATTTTTATCCTTATTTTTAAAAGACTTTGTTAAGTTTGAGGGTAGAGCAGAATAGCTTTTTTATCCTTATTTTTGAAAATAAGGACATCCTTAAAAAATAAGAACAGAGCAGAATACCACTCCTCAGCGACATTTCATAATTTACCGCCAAAATCCTGTCATCTTTTATTCCGAACATAAGAAAACATATTACCATTGAAGGTAAAACGCTGGTAACCTTTATGTGATTAAAAAGATAATTAAAAAAAAAAAAAGATTTCTAGACTCTTACCGTGTATAGCTGATAGTGTATTGTCGTGTTCGTACATATAACCTAGGTAAGCTAAATATTCTAACGTTCTCTCCACGTCTAACAGCGTTGTCATCCTGCGATAAAAGAATATAGGAGAGAATACGCGTGAGAACGGTCATGTGGGAGAAATAAGCCGCTCATTCGCCGCTCATCAGCTACAATATACGAACCTGGACAACATCGACATTACAACTAAAAACGCGGAAACCTAAATGTATGACAGTTTACCCTGAATTTTAGAACAATGACTATTAAAATTAAACACCGAATTTTGAACAACGCAGACAAGGAGGAGGTATCACGCATTTACGCCTACTGAGCGTCCGCACTCTGTTGTTGACGTCGGGGCCCCACGGCCACGGTGGAGGGGGGGGGGGGGGAGGGGGAGGAGGGCGGGGTCAGACATACTTGCGCCCACTGAGCGATATAGCCGTCGCGGGTGATCCACTCCTGGGCGTTCGTCTGCACGCTGTTGTTGACGTCGGGGCCCCAGGGCCACGGTGGAGGGGGGTGGGGGGGAGGGGGAGGGGGAGGAGGGCGGGGTCAGACATACTTACGCAAACTGAGCCATATAGCCGTCGCGGGTGATCCACTCCTGGGCGTTCGTCTGCACGCTTTTGTTGACGTCGGGGCCCCAGGGCCACGGTGGAGGGGGGGGGGGGAGGGGGAGGGGGAGGAGGGCGGGGTCAGACATACTTACGCCCACTGAGCGATATAGCCGTCGCGGGTGATCCACTCCTGGGCGTTCGTCTGCACGCTTTTGTTGACGTCGGGGCCCCAGGGCCACGGTGGAGGGGGGGGGGGGAAGGGGAGGGGGAGGAGGGCGGGGTCAGACATACTTACGCCCACTGAGCGATATAGCCGTCGCGGGTGATCCACTCCTGGGCGTTCGTCTGCACGCTGTTGTTGACGTCGGGGTCCCAGGGCCACGGTGGAGGGGGGAGGGGGGAGGGGGAGAGGGGGAGGGCGGGGTCAGACATACTTACGCCCACTGAGCGATATAGCCGTCGCGGGTGATCCACTCCTGGGCGTTCGTCTGCACGCTGTTGTTGACGTCGGGGCCCCAGGGCCACGGTGGAGGGAGGGTGGGAGGGGGAGGGGGAGGGCGGGGTCAGACATACTTACGCCCACTGAGCGATATAGCCGTCGCGGGTGATCCACTCCTGGGCGTTCATCTGCACGCTGTTGTTGACGTCGGGGCCCCAGGGCCACGGTGGAGGGGGGTGGGGGGGAGGGGGAGGGGGAGGAGGGCGGGGTCAGACATACTTACGCCCACTGAGCGATATAGCCGTCGCGGGTGATCCACTCCTGGGCGTTCGTCTGCACGCTGTTGTTGACGTCGGGGCCCCAGGGCCACGGTGGAGGGGGGGGGGAGGGGGGCGGGGTCAGACAGACTTGCGCCCACTGAGCGATAAAGCCGTCGCGGGTGATCCACTCCTGGGCGTTCGTCTGCACGCTGTTGTTGACGTCGGGGTCCCACGGTCACGGTGGAGGGGGGGGGGGGGGGGGAGGAGGGCGGGGTCAGACATACTTACGCCCACTGAGCGATATAGCCGTCGCGGGTGATCCACTCCTGGGCGTTCGTCTGCACGCTGTTGTTGACGTCGGGGTCCCAGGGCCACGGTGGAGGGGGGGAGGGGGGGGGCGGGGTCAGACATACTTGCGCCCACTGAGCGATATAGCCGTCGCGGGTGATCCACTCCTGGGCGTTCGTCCGCACGCTGTTGTTGACGTCGGGGTCCCAGGGCACGGTGGAGGGGGGTGGGGGGGAGGGGGAGGGGGAGGAGGGCGGGGTCAGACATACTTACGCCCACTGAGCGATATAGCCGTCGCGGGTGATCCACTCCTGGGCGTTCGTCTGCACGCTGTTGTTGACGTCGGGGTCCCACGGCAACGGTGGAGGGGGGGGGGGGGAGGAGGGCGGGGTCAGACATACTTACGCCCACTGAGCGATAAAGCCGTCGCGGGTGATCCACTCCTGGGCGTTCGTCTGCACGCTGTTGTTGACGTCGGGGTCCCAGGGCCACGGTGGAGGGGGGGGGGGGAGGGGGAGGGGGAGGGGAGGGCGGCGTCAGACATACTTACGCCCACTGAGCGATATAGCCGTCGCGGGTGATCCACTCCTGGGCGTTCGTCTGCACGCTGTTGTTGACGTCGGGGCCCAAGGGCACTGTGGAGGGGGGTGGGGGGAGGGGGAGGGGGGAGGAGAGCGGGGTCAGACATACTTACGGCCACTGAGCGATATAGCCGTCGCGGGTGATCCACTCCTGGGCGTTCGTCTGCACGCCGTTGTTGACGTCAGGGCCCCAGGGCCACGGTGGAGGGGGGGAGGGAGAGGGGGAGGAGGGCGGGGTGAGACATACCTACGCCCACTGAGCGAAATAGCCGTCGCGGGTGATCCACTCCTGGGCGTTCGTCTGCACGCTGTTGTTGAAGTCGGGGCCCCAGGGCCACGGTGGAGGGGGAGGGGGGTGGGAGGGGGAGGGGTAGGAGGGCGGGGTCAGACATACTTACGCCCACTGAGCGATATAGCCGTCGCGAGTGATCCACTCCTGGGCGTTCGTCTGCACGCTGTTGTTGACGTCGGGGCCCCAGGGCCACGGTGGAGGGGGTAGGGGGGAGGGAGAGTGGGGGAGGGCGGGGTCAGACATACTTACGCCCACTGAGCGATATAGCCGTCGCGGGTGATCCACTCCTGGGCGTTCGTCTGCACGCTGTTGTTGACGTCGGGGCCCCAGGGCACGGTGGAGGGAGGGTGGGAGGGGGAGGGGGAGGGGAGGGCGGGGTCAGACATACTTACGCCCACTGAGCGATATAGCCGTCACGGGTGATCCACTCCTGGGCATTCGTCTGCACGCTGTCGTTGACGTCGGGGCCCCAGGGCCACGGTGGAGGGAGGAGGGGGGAGGGGGGAGGAGGGCGGGGTCAGACATACTTACGCCCACTGAGCGATATAGCCGTCGCGGGTGATCCACTCCTGGGCGTTCGTCTGCACGCTGTTGTTGACGTCGGGGCCCCAGGGCCACGGTGGAGGGGGGAGGGGGGAGGGGGGAGGGGGAGAGGGGGAGGGCGGGGTCAGACATACTTACGCCCACTGAGCGATATAGCCGTCACGGGTGATCCACTCCTGGGCGTTCGTCTGCACGCTGTTGTTGACGTCGGGGCCCCAGGGCACGGTGGAGGGAGGGTGGGAGGGGGAGGGGGAGGGGAGGGCGGGGTCAGACATACTTACGCCCACTGAGCTATATAGCCGTCGCGGGTGATCAACTCCTGGGCGTTCGTCTGCACGCTGTCGTTGACGTCGGGGCCCCAGGGCCACGGTGGAGGGAGGAGGGGGGAGGAGGGCGGGGTCAGACATACTTACGCCCACTGAGCGATATAGCCGTCGCGGGTGATCCACTCCTGGGCGTTCGTCTGCACGCTGTTGTTGACGTCGGGGCCCCAGGGCACGGTGGAGGGAGGGTGGGAGGGGGAGGGGGAGGGGAGGGCGGGGTCAGACATACTTACGCCCACTGAGCGATATAGCCGTCACGGGTGATCCACTCCTGGGCGTTCGTCTGCACGCTGTTGTTGACGTCGGGGCCCCAGGGCACGGTGGGGCAGGTGGAGAAGAGATTTGTGAGCTCCGTGGGCGACAGACAGCCGTCACCGTCCTCGTCGTACTTCTCAAAGACGGCGGCGAGGAACTGCAGACCCTGGTGAGACAGCTCCGTCGTGCAGGCGGACGGCACCTTAATGCTGCAACACACACAACACACTCGTGTGGGCGGGCGACACATTCATGCTCCAACACACACAACACACACGTGTGGGCGTACGGCAGATTCATGCTGCAACACGCACAACGCACACGTGTGGGCGGGCGACACATTCATGCTCCAACACACACAACACACACGTGTGGGCGGGCGACACATTCATGCTGCAACACGCACAACGCACGCGTGTCGGCGTACGGCAGATTCATGCTCCAACACACACAACAAACGCGCGGACAAACACCTTAATGCTGCAACACACACAACACACACGTGTGGGCGGGCGACACATTCATGCTCCAACACACACGTGAGCGAACGGCACCTTGAGTCTGTGGACAGCACCCTCGGGGTTTGGATATAGACTATCACTATGTGAATGAGAATTACAAGAAAATTGATTGGCTTACGTGAACTCGAAGGCATTCCACTTTATTTACATTGCTGTTTACAAAAAAAAAAAAAAAAAAAAAAAAATGCGAGCCCCGAAACGAAAATTTGCACACAAATACGAACGCTGCCATAAATTTCTCACGACATCATTATAATTTCAAAAAGACATGTTCTTCTGTATTTTATTTAATTTCATTCAACATCAATGTTTGCCATTAGTATCGTTTTAGTCTTCTCAAACTCCTAAACCGAATTTCAACAGAAATGACTGACTGCGGGGAGAGGTAATCTCTGGTGAGCTGCAGACTGTCGTCATAACCGAATTTACGGAGCACAGACCACGTCGTCTCATGTCGGCCGCGCTCAATGAACAGCGAGTGCAGAAATAAGAACCCTGTAAACATAAATAAATAAATAATAATATAAAGAATATATAAGTGCAAAGAGGTACAAGAAATTGTTGTCTTTCTTTTATATTTTATAAATATTTTTAAGGTTCGTAATTGAGCACAGACCGAAGACCGAGCCCCGAACCGAAACTTTCCGAGCATTTCCGTTATTTTTGTCTCATTTACGTTACCTGAAGAAAAATACACGGCAGATGTCGAGTAAAAACGTCCATCTTGCTTGTACTTATTATACTTTCAACCAATCGTTGATTAAGGTAAAACAAACCCTATGTTTTTCTGAAATAGGCGTCACACATAATGAGTATCTCGTCAAACACTGGGCATTCACACACTGGCTCAACATGCTCAGGGATTACGGGAGGGGTGGAGATAGAAACTACGACTGGGAACCGGCCACTGAATGCGTGTGCTCTAACGAAAAGGATGTACTGAGTAAACACGCCGAAAAGTGTCGTTCATCGGTCGTTTATTTTATGTTTCTTTGGCATTATGCTTACGATTGACAACTCCTTGCAAATAAAGGCAAATCATTGGTTTCAAAAAAAGTGCCACTCACTGAGATGACATTCAATTTATCGTTCAAGAGACTGGATAGAATTCCTTAAAAAACTGCAAATGAAAAGGAGAAATTCATATTCTTAGACGGAAACTGAAGTGTGTGTGTGTAGGGTGGGGGGGGGGGGGGAGGGGTGCGGGAGGACGGACCTTTGAGGGTTATAGCGTCATCCTCTATGGCCCAGGGCTGTAGGGGGGGGGCAAAGGTGACGGAGGACACTAGGGTGACAACGTCATCCTCCAGAGCCCAGGGCTGTGCGTGGGGGGATGTGCTTACGCACCACCACTTTAACATCCGCCAGGGCCTGGGGTTGAGGGGGGGTAGGGGTGGGGGGACGTACCTTTGAGGGTGATACCGTCATCCTGCACGCCCTCGGCGATGTGTTTACGCACCACCACTTTAACATCCTCCAGGGCCTGAGGCTGCAGAGGCACGTTAAAACACCGCCGCTGCATACAGAAGAACCCAACACACTATTATATTATTATTAACACAACCAATGACTGTGACTCGTCAGGAATTCTCCCTCCGTGTGTTTCACAAATACTCTCTGATTAAATACCATATTCTTATTTAGTCCTTTTTGTGGACGGTTATTATTATTATTAGATTATTTTTCTAGTTTTTAAGACTTAATTCACGCAATTTAAAGAAAATCTTTGTTTTTTTACACATCAAATCTCAACATACCTGGAACTGATAAATTTCCCTATCGTTTAACAAGCCGTCATTATCCTGATCACAGATCTGAAAATACAATCATTTTCTCAATCACCCCACATGTGTCAATCATCCTACACGTGTCAATCATCCTACACGTGTCAATCAACCTACATGTGTCATTCACATTTCACTGTAATTTCACTTTCTTTTTATCCAACTTCGGCACACGCCAATGCTGAATGGAACTATTCGATGTATATTATTATTATTGCTACTATTCCC
Organism: Protula sp. h YS-2021; assembly: GCA_949752745.1. Lineage (NCBI taxonomy): Eukaryota > Metazoa > Annelida > Polychaeta > Sabellida > Serpulidae > Protula > Protula sp. h YS-2021. Next base: position 78,547,382 of record OX457028.1, read on the forward strand.
GGAGGACGTTCGAGGAAACCAACTCTAAAGCACTACCAAAACAATCTGGCTCTCATAGCTATGGAATTTTCTCTCATTTTAATCTACTTTGAATTTAATAATGCCCGTAGCCATTCACGGGTTTTCTATTTACCCTTATCGTGATGGTACCCTGAAGCACATGACGTAATACCTACCCTAAATATCCTTGTGAGAGCTTTTTTACATTTTGTTGTCAGCTGAAACAAGAAAAAATACCTCAGTTGAAATTTAGCACCAAGGACGCAAATAGGTGTCCTTTTTATTTATTTATTTTTGTTTTATTTTTCAGATCTTCCTTACGGTTTTTCAACCATTGTTATTAAAATTACAAAATATCAACATCGGTGCAGTGTAGTTCGTTCTCCATACAATTCGAACTCAATTTTTTTTTTTTGTCCAAAGTTTTTATGGCAGTTTTCACTCGGATAAGTCGTACACCCGGATAAGTCGTACACCCGGATAATACCGTATTTTCTAGTCCCGTGCGGTACGAATAAACGAGGGAGTACTGTACATGAAACACCAAAGGGGGTAAACAAAGTCGCTACACTGTACATGAGTGTGTAACATCAACACAAACCAACCTGCTTCTCCTCCTGTAAGAACAGAGGTGCTGTTGGGTGGAGAACGGCCTTCTGAGCGTAATAAAACACCTCGCTTATGTTTTTTAACGTGCGGGCTGAACACTGTAACCGAATACATTTGTTCCTTCATTTTTTATCAAGATCTATATATCTTTAACTTATTTATTTGGACAACAACTTTGGGAACAGAATTTATGAACTGACGAGACTTCCAGAAACTACTGGCGGAAATGATAAGACTACTTGCGGTCTGTCTAAATACATCACAAATGTCGAATTTATTATATACAACGGACTCTATCCCAAAACTGAACTGCTCATCCCCCACCCCTCTTCCTATGTTTTACCGTAATTTTTATTCTCAAAAAACCAATAGACATAACTGACAACTGGCACAGAATCTGACCCATTCGTTTAAATCAACATCCCCCGTACTCGCTACTTTCTCAAGGTAAGTGCAAATGTTTGGCTGGTTCAGCGGCAAGACTAGTTCACTTACCTCCACACAGGTTTCTACTTCTACAAATTCGTTCATAATTGGCAAAATTGTCTGAAATTACAAATAAATAGATCTGTGAACCAAACCGAATTCATACATTTTTTTTCAAACATTTTTAATTACAATTAGATTTTACTTTCTGTTTTATTTTTACTCATTTCCTATGAACTTCAAAGCCACTGCATGATGCAGAGATAATGCCTAAATAAGTAGTCACTTGGTTTGGTTACAACAATCAAGAACTGTTGGACAGTTGTGACATCCTATTAGACTGGTGACCGACTGATGGTCAGTCTTGTGACAGAAAGGTGGTCAGACTGACGTCATGTTGACGCTCACCTCCATGCTGCTAATCTCTATGACGTCCGACTTGTTGCCCACCAAGATGACGGGCTTACGACCCTCTTCCGGCACTACCTGACGAATCAGAGGCAGCCAATAGGACGTAATCTGGCAAATAAAAAACAACACAAAAAAGTGCTGTCAACAACATGCACCTCAACAAAGATGGCGGAAAATTACCCTCATCATACTCACAAACATCCCGACATATGTAAGATCTGTTCAAAAGCTTCCACTTAATTAACGCCATTAAGCATTTTGAATACTGGGCACAAATTCACCTTTTATGGATGCTGCTGTTTTGTTCTCCCTACATATTGTCTCACACTGTTTGACCTTATATGTTATTGTTATTTCGTGTGATTTACGTTACACGACTGTCTTCCGTAAATTTCCGTCCAACATCTCTCTCCCCTGCCGCCAGAAGCACCTCAAGAAGCTCATTAACCCTTGACCCCGCGTAAATGTCAACAAATTGTTTACCTTTTCAATCGTCTCCTCATCCTCCACCGAGTAAACTATACACACCACGTGTGACTGAAACGTGAAAAAATCAAACATAGCTTGCCCATTCGCAGAAGCTTACTGTAAGTTTATTGACTTGCCATGCATAAAATAAACCTTTTTTTTTCGTTTTTTCTTTTTTTTTTTTTTTTTTTTTTTTGCGCTACGACTTGAGCTCATAAGCCACTTATTTCTACCACCGGCCACAGATGCTAGGAATCACAGAAAAGAAGACGCTAACCAACCCTTTGAATTTCTGCTGTTAACTCATCTTCGTCTTGTTCCTGAGCTGCAAAACACAACAAATGTGACCTACTTTATAGCAGCTGCTTTGACTCTTGTTTATTATTTAGTCAATTACGTATTTTAAAAATCCTCCATGAAACGGCCATTTAGTTGACACAGTCCTCTTCTTAGTTAAAAGGGGAGTGGGGGAGGGTAGTTGGGGAGAGGGGGTGGGGGAGGAGGGTGGGGGGCTATTTAGAAAACGTGAATAACGAAACGCATCATTAGTATTGCGTAACTCACAGCTAAATCAGCTCAGATTTACGACTTATACAAGAGAAAATGAAAAAAGGTCTTGCACAAAGTGACGTCACGTTTTCCATTTGGTTTCTATTAATGGCCAGGATTGTCACCCCAGCTTCATATAAATATGCTGACTCACCTGAGTAGTCGACAATATGTGTTGGCACTTTTTCTGGGGTAACATCGGCAGGGATTGTGATTTCTTCAGCACGCGCCGGCACCTTCAGAAACAAAAGACACGATAAAAGTGGCCTACTTTATGACAGTACGCCGGCACCTTCATAAACACAAGACATGATAAAAGTGGCCTACTTTATGACAGAACGCCGGCACCTTCAGAAACAAAAGAAACGATAAAAGTGGCCTACTTTATGACAGTACGCCGGCGCCTTCATAAACACAAGACATGATAAAAGTGGCCTACTTTATGACAGAACGCCGGCATCTTCAGAAACAAGACAAGATTAAAGTGGCCTACTTTATGACAGTACGCCGGCACCTCCATAAACACAAGACATGATAAAAGTGGCCTACTTTATGACAGTACGCCGGCACCTTCATAAACATAAAACACGATAAAAGTGGCCTACTTTATGACAGTACGCCGGCACCTTCATAAACATAAAACACGATAAAAGTGGCCTACTTTATAACAGTACGCCGGCACCTTCATAAACATAAAACACGATAAAAGTGGCCTACTTTATGACAGTATGCCGACACCTTCACAAACATAAAACACGATAAAAGTGGCCTACTTTATGACAGTGCGCTGGCACCTTCAGAAACACAAGAAACGATAAAAGCGGCCTACTTTATGACAGTACGCCGGCACCTTCATAAACACAAAACACGATAAAAGTGGCCTACTTTATGACAGTACGCCGGCGCCTTCATAAACATAAAACACGATAAAAGTGGCCTACTTTACGACAGTACGCCGGCACCTTCAGAAACACAAGAAACGATAAAAGTGGCCTACTTTATGACAGTACGCCGGCACCTTCATAAACACAAAACACGATAAAAGTGGCCTATTTTATGACAGTACGCCGGCACCTTCAGAAACACAAGAAACGATAAAAGTGGCCTACTTTATGACAGAACGCCGGCACCTTCAGAAACAAAAGACACGATAAAAGTGGCCTACTTTATGACAGTACGCCGGCACCTTCAGAAACACAAGAAACGATAAAAGTGGCCTACTTTATGACAGTACGCCGGCACCTTCATAAACACAAAACACGATAAAAGTGGCCTCCTGTATAACAGTGCGCTGCCGCCTTCGTAAACATAAGACACTGCATACTCCCATATATAACAGCACACCACAGAACTTTCATTTCCAAAGCAAATTGAATGAGATTTAACTCTATAGATATTGGAAAGGACTTTGGCTATAGCCCCAAGAAAAAGCTTCCTTACTTTTCCAGGACATTTCTATCTAAAAGATTTTCCAGTTGACATTTAATTTACATGGCGTCTGCTGGTCACTGTATTCCTTGACCATATATTTATCATGGCATAATTACGGCGACACCTGACAAAATCTCGACAACATTCGCTTGTCAGCAGGAATTAATTTGCCAGTACATTCAAATTTCACATCTACACAAACTTTCCTTGGATATCGACAGTTTAGTAATAATTTAAGCACAGGGTAATAGTTTGGGTGGCGGGGGAGTGGGGAGGGGGGAGGAAACTAACCTCTTCCGGGAATTCTTCGCTCACCAGTGATAAGATAAGGGACGTCTTCCCCACTCCGGCTACAACAACAACAACATTATGCACTTCATCAGCCCAACCACATAACCAAACCGCAGTAGCGTCATCATTTTTATTGGCATTGCAGTATTGAAAAACAGATGTTGTTTTATTCTGTACAGTTTTGTGTCACAAACGAACCCAACCAGGCAAGACTCACCAAACGTAACATATTTCACACACTGCTATTGTTGCAGGTAATGGTCTAAAAACTTAACCCACACTGATGATATTAATTGACAATTATTATATTAGTGTAACTGACCAAATCCTAATTGCAATTATAATATAGGGTATAACTGACAAATATTTATAACTGCAAATAACAATATTAGTGCAGCTGAAAAAAAACTTATAACTGCAAATATATTATAAGTGTAACTGACCATCTGATAATTGCAATTATGTGACTTACGTTCCCCGACCAGAAGAATCCTCACATCGCGCCGCATGGTTTCTCACACTACTTGGTCCACTTCACGATTGCTGACTCATCACTTATTAAATCAGCACCCATGACGGACTCATCTACGCGAATGTCGTTTGCTACTTTTTGTCTCCGCCTTTAACTTGCGCTACGGTAGTTAGGAAAACAACCTGCAACAGAAAATGACAAATTATCACAAACCTAAAAACGTGAACTGGTGCACTATGTGTCTGGAACAGACTCCGTTTCACTTTGTAAGACCACCCAGAGCTACGTGGCTTGTGTGATAGTTGGCATAGTTACAGTAGTTTGGCTTTGTGCTACGCGGGTGCGGCATGGGGTGCTATTGGACACAGGGCAGTGACAGTATTTACGCACGTTTTAGGTGCAATTTTAAACAATCATCCCTTTAAAAAACACTGCTGACCTCTGGACAGATTAACCTGTATAAACTCAAAACGAATGGATATAAATAGCAGTTTCTATCTTTCAATAAGGCTAATATAACCAGTTTAGTCGACGCGGAAAAGTTTAAAAAAAAAAAGAAAAACAACAATATAAAACAAGACGGAGATTGGCAAGTGGACAACAACACGTAATCATCTTCTTTTACAGATTCATTCAAATTTGCTCAGCACTTAAATGGCAAGACCAGGCCTGTATCTAACTGGGTTAAATGGATAATACAACGCTTTAATGCACAGTCTTGTGAGTTTGTCCAAATATTTCCCATGATCACGGCGTGCGACATGAAGTTTCCATTGTATGTCTTTTAAAGGCAGTCCCTCATACGCACGATCAATTGTGTGCATATTCACCTCTGCCTACCCCTCTTTGTTAACAGTCAGTTTGAACTCTACGCTTTGTTGTTAAACAAACGGTTTCCAAATAGTGCCAGGAGTTTGACTTCAGAAGTAGTCTCACAGTGAGCACAAAAACATCATTTAACTGAAATAAAGAGTTGAAAAGAGAATTCGAATACCACGGTTCGTCATAGATAAGAAGTGTGTTTCAGTGATTGCACTGAAAATATACTAAGCCAAGGCTTTTGAAAGTTTGAAAAAAAAGAAGAAAATCGGGAAAAGGAGAACATTTCTATACTCCCGACAAACAGCTTGGGTTCAAAGCGCGTCTTTTGTGAGTATGCACTGGGTGCCATCTGTGCAAGTAATTTAAGGGAGTCTACGTCTTTACCCCCCCCCCCCCCCCTATTTTATTTCAATTCAGTTTAATACAATTGCCTTTTCATCTCTACGATCATAGACTTCAAAGGGTATTTATCAATTTACAACAGCAGTGAGTGTATTTTAATTCACAACTTTATTGCAATCGCAAATTCATCTTTATGATCACAGGCTTGAAAGGAAATTTATCAATTTATAACAGCAGTCACAGATATTACATAACTGCAACTCAATTAATTGCAATCTCTAATTTAACTCTAGGATTACAGGGTTAATTTATTTTCACCTTGTGATCGTGGCGATGAATAAGTGCTTGCAATTAATGACCGCTGTGATATATTTATTAATCTCCTATTAAGCCTGTGATTTCAAAGATGAAATGGCGATTGCAATAAACTGAGTTGAAAAAATTTTTTTAAATTTCTGGAAGAGGTAAAGGCAGGGGATTTAGCAGTTTGGGGGGGGGGGGGTAAAGGCCTGGGGGGTAAAGCCGGGGAAGGAGGGGTAAGGCACTCTGGGGGAAAAGACTGGAGGTGAAAACTGGGGGGGGGGGGGGGGGTAAAGGCCTGTTTCCAATTTAAGCATAGCCGTCAGTAACCAGATAATCGGGTCTATCGAATAAACGTATAATACCCTTTGCAAATTGGCTGCGCCGTCAACCGGTTTCATGTGTTTACCCGTAACGCAGGACCATCCGAGAAGATTTTTCCACCATGAGTTGTTCATCACAACTTACTTGTTCTAATATTGCCCCTTAGCCTTGAGTGACTGGCTATATAATCAGTCAATACTTCAGACATTGAAATAGGTGCAAGCAGGAAAGTTGCTCAGAATCACGCCTTGAGCATTTGGGCATACTTTTTCAGTGGCTGCTGTACAGACAGTATACGCAGATTACAGACCAGCCGTCCCTTTACTTATGGAAAATACTTCACACGACTTAGGGTATATTCGTACCATCTATTTGTACGACGTATCTAGGAAGAAGAGTAAACTATAGGCGGCTAATTTTCGGGCAGAATTCATCACAGCATTTATTAAACCAGGTGATTGCGAAACCAGCCGTCAATGACGACCAAATCTTCGCCGTGACAACTAGTTTTTTTTCCTAAAACTGGTCCGAATAACAACCATAAAAATCCCCTTTAAATATTTTATCTTAATTAATATATTACACGACGACCAAATTTATGGTCGTTTGACCAGTTTTCGGAAGAAGTAGTCCGGATGACGATCAGATGTTTAACAGTTTCGCCACCGCCAATTTCTGTCATCCCGACAGTCAATCCCTTGGCACAGAATTAATCCCCCAAAAGGCTTTTTTTATTTAAGGCAAATACTTATTAGATGTCAAACGAAGCTGGGTAAGGTAAAAATTCATTCTCAGAAGATCAACGCTTTTGGGTTATGGCAAAATTACTACCGGTAATATAGGCGGTGAAGTCCTAACCACTTTAGCCTACTGCCTGAAACAGAAATAATTGGCCAATGTGGCTCTTATTAGGGATTCTACTACAGCGCAAAAATGTGCTCTTAAATATTTGAACCCATGGTTGATTTTTAGAGAGGTAAGTGTGGCTGCACAAAAAGAGGGAGGCGAGAAACAATTGAACGGTAGATTAGTTGAAATTTCCACTATGCCTGCTTACTCCAAAAACGAACAAGCCTGTGTACGATTTCGAGTGCGCATGCTCAGTAGAAAACAGTCCCTGGATTTCAGTGTGGCAAAAACATAAAGAAACAAATAACAGAAATGCACTTAAAATTTATTTTCTATACCATGACATCTTAATAAGATTCAGAACTTGATTGGAATGTGGGAAAAATTATTATAAAATTATTTTTAATGGTTTGCTAACATAAGAAGAGCGTTATATCTATTTCAAATGATTTTGATATTTCTCGTATTTCTCTCTTATTTATTTTTATTGGCCTCTTAACTTTTGTCGCATGACATTTAAAGGCCGGAACGTAAACAAATATTTGACGGGGGAGTGCAGAAGCTAAATTTTCTGCACTTTAATGACGAAATAAGCCAAATCACACTTTGGGCGTTCCAAATATAAGTGTGCAAGAATACCCGGGTAAAAATGAAAGAAATGATAGAAATTTCGCCTAAATTTCGAATCTCTCTAGCACCAAAGAGCAATCGGGTTTTAACAACCTGTATACTATTTTAAAAATTTATAAAAAGCTTTAGCAAATAGGTTCAAGTTTCAATTTCTTTTATGTTTCAAGCATGAGCTGTTTTGTGATATTTTTCTGTATTTTTCTATCATTTCTTTCATTTTTTACCCGGTTCTCTTTCAGTCGAAATTCGAATTTCTTTCGCATTTTATTCGGAACGCCCAGAGTGATTTGGCTTATAAAAGGTATGCAGCCCATTAAAAATTGTGCCTATTTTATAAGAAGGGTAAATTGGGCATGAACTTTGAACAATGATTGATTGAATAATTGGGACTCAGTTCAAATGACGTTGGCTCCTATTAGCGAAAAAATGGAAGGCATAGTAGCTCTGGCAGAGTGATCTACTACCGAGTAAGTTTAAGGAAGTGTGCCTCGAAGTGTAAACAATAATCATTTACTGACCGTTAACAGGAATGTAGCTCCAAGAAGCGGTGCGCTAAAAAGTTTCCAGGCACCGCTTCAAAGCCTCGTATATAACGATAAGCAAGTCAACTGCGCTCGCTTTGAGGCACCCCTGTGGCTACTTTTATGCGAGTTTCAACGACCCATAAGTTTTTATTGGCATTTGCTAAAGGCCCTCAAAGTACAACGGTAATCATATACAACTTCTGTGTTACGCTTTCTTTAAAAGAAAATAATACGGAAATAACCCCAAATCTCCCGCAATAATTGACATTTGTTTGTATACAGGGAGCACACTTTATTACGTGAAATAGTAACAATAATTTTTACAATTATCCACCAAAAAACTTTTAAATTTATATTTCAAAAAGAACATAAAAATAAAAGGTCAAATACTGTGGGTGTACAAACTAAATTTATACGTAATTCTGCATCTATCAACTATTTTAGTATATATTTTACAAATAAACTACAATCCCTTTATTTAAATTTTCTGACCTTTGACTTTGGTCACATGACATTTAAAGACCAGACTGTAAACAAACATTTGACAGGTGGATGCGGAAGCTTACTTTTCTGCACTTTTATGAACAAATAAAAGATATACAGTTCACTAAAAACTGTGCCTGTTTTACAAAAAGGGCATATTCGGCATGAACTTTCCGTAGATGTTTGAATAATACGGACTGGTATGCAGGATTCGTGCCTCAGAACATGTGAAGTTGACCCCTATTAGGGTAACAATGGAAGGCTTCGTAGCTCTGACAGAGATATATACGATGTTATACAAGTCAGAGCTACTCGGAGCTAACAGGAATGAAAACAATTTGAAACCATTTGAGCCCTTTATTGCAAACAGCATCTCCGCTGAAAAAAATTTCGTAACCGGACTTGCTATCATCTCATTCGACTGTTTCGTGAATATGGCAGAGTTAAGTGCCACGTTAATGCTGACTGCTTTGTTCAACTCAACTCAAAGTGACACCACAAACATTTGACCGGTAACCTAAAGTCTCCGTTTGGCGAATCAGCAGATTGTACACTTCGATCAAACACCTTTTTCAGTTCAAAAATACCTTATACGTGCAATTCTGCCAATGGATGGGTTGGATTTTAATTAATTGCGTGAATTACGGTCAAAATACACTTATTTGAAGTTCAAATTTCGTACAGGAAGTTAATGGAGGCACGCCATTGCGCATGCTCAGAGATTACCAGGCAAAAGTTATCTGCAGATTAAATTAAAACATTAGAATTTTGGGTAACTTTAGAATTCAGTAGCCAAACGTATCGAACAGGAAACGAATGAACTTTTTTTTTTAAATTGCTTAAGGTGTATCTTGTAATAGGTTTGTGAACATTTAATGCAGGACAAGAAAAAAAAATAAAGGAGAACTTAATATAAGAAAGTTTTTTATTTTCTTTACAAACGAGTTTTTATTTTATATATATATATATATATATATATATATATATATATATATATATATATATATATATATATATATATATATATATATATATATATATATATATATATATATATATATATATATATATATATATATATATATATATATATATATATATATATATATATATATATATATATATATATATACAGGATGAAACTTAGGATTTTTTTGCCGTGGCCCGCCGGGCCACGAGCCTAAAAAACTTGGTGGCCCGAGCCAAAATCTGGTGGCATGGGTTATTTTTGCAAATAAAACGGTAAAGCAAAATAAAATAGAATAAAAACCCTCAAAATACATTTCTGACACTAATATTCACTCATGTGACAATCTTAAAGTTTTCATTCTAAGTTTTTTTCGCCAATCCAAGCGTAAGCCATGCTACCGTCTCTTCACATTCGATGGATTCTGTGTCAACCGTTTTCGTGATTTCAAAGTCTCGAGCGCAGGGTTTTCTAGGGCGCATCCCACCCATGCTCCACAGATTGATGGCGATAGTTAGGCCCCAACCCTTCGGATTGGGGCCTGTAGGTTTGGGGTGTCCATCCGTCTGTCTGTCCGTCCGTCAGTCTGCCCGTCAGTCTGCCCGTCCGCCCGTCTGTCCGTCAGCGCTTTATACCCCTATGAATTGGGGGGGCGGTTGGGGCCTGCGTGTGTTTCACAAATACTTACTTGTTGGATCAAATGTTGCTATCTCGCTCGATTCTAGATGAACCATTAGCAAATCGCTCAAATGCGAGTCAGTGAGGGTTGAACGCCAGTTGGTTTCCACTCGCTTCATTATGCTAAATTATCCCTCTCTTTCAAAGGTTTCGTGGCCCGCCGGGCCACGAGCCCCCAAATTCTGGTGGCCCGAGTCAAAATCTGGTGGCCACGGGCCACCGGGCCACCGTAATTTTCAACCCTGTATATATATATATATATATATATATATATATATATATATATATATATATACACATATTATATACATATATATATATATATATATATATATATATATATATATATATATATATTATTTATTTTTTATTTAAGCATTATCGAGACAGAATATCCTTTGAAATATTCATTATCGGGACCGCGAAATTATCGGGACCAAAAGCTTCGGTGCTACATGTAATATATTTGTTGAAAACATAACATTTTGCTGTTGTAGCACAGAACTAATATCAGAATCTCATTTGCACTCCAATATTTTGCGAGCATTTTGTTATTTTGATAGATTTTCAGTTTTATTATTTTTCTCTTGTATATATTATATATTGTATAAAATAAGCATTATCGAGACCGCCTTAAAATTTCGATTTTACAACTTATATATTTAAAGATTATTAATTATTTAATGCGTGATTTTATATCTTAAATATTGACTTTGAGTCAAAATAGCATAAAAATTCAAATATATTCAAAAGAAAATTCTCAATCCGACAATGGAACAGAGCAAATGTTGTGTCGGAATCAAAAGTTCTTTGGTCAGACCTGAAAATTGTACACGAAAAACCCCGTCACCCACAGAGCCGGACATCAGCGCTAAAGTTCGTGCAGTGCCAACAAATTCCTGTTTTTACAGTGGTATGCGATGCAACCCGTTTGCTGCCCTGTTTGGGTCTGACTCAAAGGTGATTGGTATTTCTTCTGCGAATTTGCCTTCTGAAATTCTCGAAAGACTAAAAAGCGAAGACGATCTTCTAGCTATCGTGAAGAATATGGGCCCGGCGCAAGCGGTGATGCTCCGAGTGGCAGTGGTAATGTTCCGAGTAGCAGCGGAGATGTTCCGGGTGGCAGCAGAGGTGTTCCGAGTGGCAGCGATGATGTTGCGAGTGGCAGCGACGATGCTCTTACGGCAGCGACGAAGTTCTGAGTGGCAGTGGAGGTGTTCCGAGTGGCAGCGGAGGTGTTCCACATGACGGAGTGAATAAAAGTAGCAATAGTCTATTAGAAGAATGTATTTTATTTACTTGAATGACAAAGCCACAGTCGCGAGCATGCAGGAAGATCTGTTTGGTGAGACGAGACAACGTCGGTGAGCGCGTGCCGAAGACTTGAGCAAATACGATACTACTGTCTAATTGTCCACAGGAAACTGAACCACGTGACCCTTGAGAAACTTGACGAGAGCTTGACAAGCAACGAAAACTCCCTTTATCTCGAAAACATTGATATGCAATCTACGTTCGTGATTCGACCAATGACTCTTCCACGTATGTCCCGGGAAAAAGAAACCCCAACCGCTGCACGATGCATCAGTCTGTACCTGCTTCGATTGGTCTGGAAGAGAGAAACTCACATCTTTCAGAAGACTGAGTTGACACGACCACCACTCGAGATCCCTCAGACCTTACAAGGAGAGGCGTATGCGATGGCCCAGACCTGCCACGATGCAACGCTTTCAAAACAACGCGTTGAAACTCTCGAAAATGACACCTGCCTAGCTCGACTGTCTTCTCGGTTACTACCAATAAACCGAGAAGTGACTCTAATAGGGAACGTGAGGCTTGGTAAAAGATACGACTTTTTGCAATTAGATACGAAAGTTTTTGCATTCTATTTGGAGTGGAAAAAGCTCTGGCCATTAAAAAATCTAGGAATTCCCCCAAGAACTCTATCTGTTGAGCGGGGATCAATATGGACTTGCTATGATTGACCAACACACCGAGGATATCTCACTGCTTGACCAGTTGGTCAACTGCGATAGAAAGACCTACCTGTCTCAGTTCATTAACAATCAATCGCCGAGATAGTGGACAATGAGCAAGCCTTCTTGACGGCACCAACGTTTGACTATCTTCGTTAACTGGGTAAACACAAACGGTGCTGTCGACAAGTAGAACGGTAAGGCAAGCAACCACTTAAATGTCTCTGATGTCCTGGTTTAGGGTGGATTTGATCAATTGTGGGGTGTCTATATTGGAAGATGTGATGTGTAAGAACTGATTGAGATGTGACAAGTCTATGACAAGACGCCAATTGCCTGACTATTTTGGAAGAAGAAAGAACCGACTAAAATCCGTGAGTGCCCATATGCATCTTTTCTATATCTTTCTTTTCTATCAGATCGCGAATTAGTGTTTGCAAAGCCAACTGCTTTTCTGGTTGGTGCTCGTGACTAAAGAAGGGTAGGGAAGACTGACCAGCGACGGAAGTATTTGATGACTCTACCTGTCTCTTGCAAACGATAAGGGGTACACCCAACGCAACCGACGGTCTATGTGTTTGGGTGTTAACGCTTGCCAAGCTTATAAAAATTCTTTAGCCTACCCCCTACGGGCTCATTTGGGAGTTGGGAGTTGGGAAATGGATAAGCCAGTTCTTCGCAAAAGTTCAACGTATCTGGTAGAGACTGCTTGAGAGGGGCAGTCAGCCTTTTTGTGTCCAGCTTATGTTTCTTGACCTGTAGTGTCGGCAATGTCGATGGACCCGGTCTCATCTTCGGTGTTGCCGTAGGTGGAAGTGCCATTTGACGCTGCCCTGGTCTGTTGCCGTGTGGAGTCAGTGCTTTAAGCATCAGTGCGTCCTGTGATTTTACTCGGACTGACTCGATGACACACTTTAGTATTTCCGGTGGAAATAGCTCGGTTTGTCCGTCTATTGGCGCAAAACAATGGAATGGAACGCTGGACCCATGGTTCAGGGTAGGGAGCCGCGGGCTCATGTCAGGGGGGGAGGGGTAGGTGAGCGGTTGCGTCTGCAATACACCGTCATGCGACTGATATGTAGCTGCCTTGATATCTAATGCTTTGGACGTGACAATTGACGAGGACGTATATCCTGTAACGCTTGCAACTTCTCCATCCTGGCTTGTAATACATTTGGCACGTATGGAGTCGTGGACAATTCCCAGAAAATCTTCATGTGGAGGCGGTTGTGACTGAGACACGAAGCAAAAAGACGGTCTACTGATTTGCGGCTGTGCAGTGGTGATGGAGTCTGCAAAATTGTCTGCTATAAATTTAATGATATATCTAAAAGGAAAATGTGATGAAGACAGATCGACCGTAAAGGCTTCTTCCCAGTCGTCTGGTACGATCTCAACACCCGGGCTAGTAGGATTGCGTACTGGCCCTAAAGGCTTACAATCTTCCGCAATCATGACAGGTAGAGGCGCATTATAACATCGATTGCGCTAAAGCCAGTGCTGAAGCTCGGGTAGTTGACTGAGGAGCAGGCTGAGATACCGATGGCAAGGGTGTGTTAAGCACCGCTGATCGTATACCCAGCGTAGACGGGATTTGCTCTTGTTTGTTTACGGCCGCTGGTTCCTCCTCTCCCGAGGAGGAGTTGCCCGCCGAGGAAGAAGAGGACCAGCCATAAATTGAATCCTCTTGTAAATGATGTCTGCTTCCTGTCAATGGCTGTAAAGGGACCATGAAAGGCAGAGACGGCGGTTCAGTATCCTTAGGCGATGACGGTTCTGTGGTAATAGTAGACGACGGGACTGCATTAAGGCGTGTTATTGCCGAAGCCACTGAGCCTGATTTCAAGGCAAGACCGCGTAACACTTAAAGTTCCTCATCTGATGCGTGTTTTAAACAGTCTGGGTGTAAATTTAAACGTAAGAAAAACTGTTTCAGCTGAGAAAGTTTCCGAAAAGACTTGTTTCACTTCTGTCGTAATGTTTAAATCCATTTCGGTTGTGAACTACTCTACAATAACATTACGCGCCTCATCAATTTTAATCAATTCATCAAACTGCCCATAAACAATAACAGTGGCTGTATGTGCAAGGCTTCACTGAACGCCATATTTAAGCGAGTATGGCCTTTCATTGCTAATGTGTCAATATCTTCATTATGATTGGACGTCAAATGAAATACATACATGGAATAGCCTGTTGGATACTCTGCACGTGAATTGAAATTACCGTCATCACGTATATGCTTTCCAATACTTTGAAATAAGCTGAGATATGCACTGTTATATTCCTAGACCGTATACCTAGGTGTAACAGGAAAAGTAGACTTGCTTGCTTTGTCTACATAAAAACTCAAAAAAGTTCAATTTTCGATTAACAAAATTGAATGGATTTTCGGAGACTGAGCCTGTATGCCTCTGAAGACGTTAAAGCTACGACCTTCCTTTCAGGCAATTCTTCAAAAAATAAGTTATCCGTTGACCACGAAAGCAATTTTCTCGATATACTACAGGCCTTAATATCACATATCGTAAATGGATATAGAGCAGAACCTGTTCTAAGGGCTTCGTTATGACCAAAAATTACACCAGCACTCACTTTAACACTACATATTTTCAATTTAGCATCTGCAATATGCAGACATCAATGAAAATGAATCATTGCTTCTAAATAATTTTACGTTAATTTCTACGCCGTTTAACAACAGTGTACCCAAATGTATGGCATCTGCTAAGAGAGTTCCTTCTAATTCTAAGCATTACCATTTACAGTCCGTGCGAAACGCACGACCAGTCCAAAGCTGGAACAATCAGTAGGATCCATTGCATCCAAAAACCCTGCAGTATTTTTGTAATATAACTGGCTCTGAAGCTGTATATCCTTAGCATCCTCAGAGTAGATTAAAAGAATGTCGATTTAATTTTTCTAGTCATGGTTTATCCCGCTTCCGGTTGATATGCTTGTCTGTTGAAAACTGACACCACACTTTCTAAACAAGGATGCCAGAGAGTTATTTACAAAACAAGCCTATCTGAGTACCGTCAGAGTTTATTATTCGAGCTTTTATGTTCAGTTTCGTTCGACAAAAGTCCATGTAGTTCAGACCACTACCAGCCACATTGAATTCAATAGGAGCACATTTTGACATCTGACCAACAGGTCTGTATTCAATTCAGTCTACGTTTTGAACGGCATCATCTACAAGCCTAATTTGAAACAGCGCTAAATTGTCTTGGTGTCCTTTGATAGTATAATTTTGCTTAGATATCATCATATTAAATTTTTTAACATTGATGTTGTTTGTTCGCAGTCTAGATGGCTCCTTATTATACTTAAAGTCAGACTTGGCTCGATCCACACT
Source organism: Protula sp. h YS-2021 (assembly GCA_949752745.1). Taxonomy (NCBI): domain Eukaryota; kingdom Metazoa; phylum Annelida; class Polychaeta; order Sabellida; family Serpulidae; genus Protula; species Protula sp. h YS-2021. The sequence goes on from OX457028.1 coordinate 78,563,292, forward strand.
TTGTTGAGTTAAGATATGTAAACAATCTTTTCTTCTTCACTCTTTTTTCTTATTGGCCTTACAGGATAAAAAGTCCTGGGTGAGTTTTTTCTTTCTATCATTCAAGTGAAGTGATTAGCCCATTTGCCAATATCAGAGTGGTTTATAGAAGATGTCATTATAACTGCTGTAACAGAAGTGCTCGCGTCACTGGTTTGTCACAGAATGATGGTATATTACCATCGGTAATACTTATATGCATGTGAAGGCGTTGTATTTGATTTTGAATGATTGGAATTTCTATAGACTGTAAGAATAAACTATTTTGTTTGAAGCTACACTTTTGAAGGAAACGTAGCACTAGTAGCATCGTGTCATTTATAAAAGAGATTTTACAAAGATCACAAAATATAACTATGTCATTATCTACTCTTTCAGGTAGAAATAATTCAAACAAAGTAATTGTTCAACAACAATTTAAAACTATTTTTCTGGAAGTTTAACTGTAAAGTCCGTTCCAGTGTTGTTTGGGTAATAATTCAAAGAATCGGCTGAGGATAAGAAAAAGTGGTATTGCTTAGCTGCTTTTTCCATTGCAACTGAAAGGTAAAGGGAACATACTATTTATCCACAAATATGTTTTTAAATTCTTTCCTGTGACTATGAAATACTTTATTTATATCTTTTGTGACTGATATATCGTTTTGCATATCCTTTGTAATACACTTGGCAATTTTAATGTGTAAGCAGCTTTTCTTCAACTGTATCAAATAATGTAGGAGTGCTTATACTTAAAAAACACTTTGCGATCATCTAAATCTCGTTCTGCTTTGACTAAGACCTGTTTCCATGTATTCTTTTTTAGCGACTGCCACTCAATATCGCTTTCATTTTGCTTCTTCAATCCATTTGAAAAAGGTTTCATTTTCCTCGTCTGGCTCAAAGCTTGTTATTTTTGTCCATGTAGTCATTCAACAAATGATGTTGCATATCAAATGAGGAAGCGTATACTAGACCACATTTCAAACATTGTGGGCTGATCAGATGTAAGTTTGAACGTAAAAGATATTCTTTTTTTAATAACACTTTTGTTGTTTGCAGGTAATACATTGGTTCTAAGACGAAATTTATGTCTGATTTAACATCAACAAGTAATTATCCATGTGGTTTTTTGGTAGCATTCTTGAATTTCTGTATGAAATACTGGGCGTTACCAGGATACATTTGTCTAGCAAGTACAGATATTTGCTTTGATTACGAGGTGTCTTAAACAAGACAAGATATTGGTTTTTTTTTGTAAAATTAATGTTCTGCTTTCACATCAGAAACATTGTGATAACGGACAAGTTGATTTGATGACAGCCTTCTGTGCAGAGCTCTGATATATCTTTATTTTTTGTTACATCTTTCATAAGATCATCAAATACAAAAACTGTGGGATATTGCATATAAAAAATTGTCATTGTTTAAGTCTAATGGTGTTCCCTGCGCGAATTAGTTCTGGGTACAGTTTCTTGCATTTCAGTATACGTAGGCTGACATCTCATATAAAACCATAAGATTTTAGCTGTTGGTGGTGTAATCATATCTTCTGCATTTTGAAGCAAATTTTTTATCCATATTTGCCCGACATAGTTGGTCCAGCAATTGGCATGGTAAATGGATGCTTAAAAAGAAAAGTCTTCTTGAGTTGGGGGGGGGGGGGCGGCGTAATTTGCAGCAATTTGTTTTCAGGCTCTTGTGATTTTTCTTCATGATCTTATGCTTTTCGCTTTCTTTTTAAATCATGTTGCCTTGTGTATGAATTACCACAAATTTGACAAAAATACACAGTTCGTGCATAAATGAAGAATATTTTAAGCTACGTGCTGTTTTTAATTTGTTGAATATCTGACTGTTGAATTTCTCTCCATTTCACAGAAAGTTCATTAATCCAATTACGTTTTCGTCTTCTCAATTTTTTTTTCAATTTTGAAGAGATCATCACGAGTTTTGAAGACTTTGTGGAGGTCTCCTTGGTAACTCTTTTGCTTTGTTGTCTGTGAATTGGTGTACATGGTTTTCCACACCTCTGGCTCGTTTTGTTTGGTTATTTGGTTTAGAGCCATACCTCTCAGTATTGATGGAGGGCTGGCATTGTAGTTGAATACTAAATCATGAAATATATTCTGATACACAGATGTCTCGTTTTGTGAAAAATATCTGTATATCATGGTTTTTAATGTGCGAATCACACGTTCTGTAAAGTATGCGTTGGTTTCAATTTTGGTCTTGTAGTGATTAATGTTCTGTTTTTTTAACTCAGATCTGATCTTATTTGTTTAGGTCTGCGTTCTGTTTGAATGTATTTGCTAATGCATGCCCAACCGAAGTATGCGTCTGTTCTCTCAGAGGTTCTACCCACAAATGTTTTGAAAAAAAAAACATCAATAACAAACAGAAGATATCTTATCCCATGATGGTACTTCGATATGTTGCTTACATCAGCGATCCACATCCCATAAGTCGTCGATACCCTCAGTAACAACTTTATCTCGATTAAATTTATATTTAAACAGGTTGTTGAAGACCATATGCATCTTCTTTTTGCAATCAATTTCTTTATCTTGTGATATCCAACTCGGTACCTTCCGACTTTCTTCAATATATAATAAATATTTTTAAGTAAAGTAGGGGGGGGTTCTATTTTATCCCAAATATTGCATGAGCTGGACAGATGAGTTATTATTATTATTCTTCTCATAATACTTCAACTGCTTCAATTGGGTAAAGTAACGTCCTTCAGCATTGTCGTACCCAAAAGAACATACAATGCCATTATCTTTGTCTTGATTTTCAATTCCACAAGGTTTTTCGAAAGATGCGAAAGGTGCGAAAGTTTTCAATTCAGGTAAATCTAGTCGCTTAATAGCTTTTTTTAAGGCACCCTACTCTAAGCGTTTCAACTGAATTCCCACAAGAAACATCCATTGATCATATTCTCCAAATTGCCATTGACAATATTTACAAGCCAGTAAGAAGCTTTGACATTTACATAGAAATGTTAACCAAATTTCAGTTTATAATAGACATGTTTCTTGGTTTCTTGTTCATGAATTCATGTAGGTCTTGATTAATTAATGCCAAGTGTTGCACTAGTTTCCTATACAACTGTATAGAGAGCGAAATACTGCGCGATGAGCCATTGGTACTTACAAAATCAAGGTTAGGTGATACCACTAGTCGTAAATTCCCAAATCCCAGTTACACTGACTTCCTGGGTCCATTATATTTATCAACTGTTTAATCTAGAAAGGTTTTTGACAAATTTTTAAACTCTGAGTTTGATTTTTTGTGAGAAAATTTTAATGGATTATCCAGTCTTTATCCTTTCTTATTTTTTCTCTTTCTTTCCTGTTTTCTCACTCAGTTTTGTATGTTTTCATACACAAGCATTACACGTACTATCTGATAAAATATAAAGTATTTCAGGCATCGGTCGGTGGCAGTATGCACACTCTTTTCCTTGTTTACCACACATTTTGCAAAATGAAGCAAGTGCTTTCGAACGTCCACACCAGTTACATTTACATTTTAAGCAAAATTTACAATCTCTACCACACGCTTTTCACACGACACACAACATGATCTGGTAGGCTTGAGTACGTCTACTTTAAAACAGTACGCACATGTTCCTTTTTCTAGAACTCCTTGATCATTCAGAATCTTGACACATGTCTTCACGATTGTTGTTTTCGCCAATCTTTTCATCCAATTTGACCAGTTCTACAATGTACATAGAATTTATTATTACGAACTGCTCTTTTTAAAATTTTCATCATTTGGTAAAAAAGAAGCTTGAAAATTATAAACTACATTACCAGTGACAAAGGAAACTTACTTGCATTTTGCTGCCTTTCTTATCCACTGAAGAGCGCTTAGCAAAGCTTTTCTCCATTTGTATCCAAAAGGAAGGTGTGCATTGCTCAAAATCTGTTGTTAGGATGATGTTTTGTAGACTAAATTTCCCAATCTTAAGCTTGCGTGATCCTTTGGCGTGGATATTCTCTAAACTGATTGCTTTAATATTACGTCAATTACCACACAGAAATAACACTATTTGCCCAATTTCAGCTGATTGCGCAATATGCTGGCAACCATATTGGAAAAACACTTGGGTGCTTCATTTTCATTGGATGCTAACTGGATAGCGTTGGTATATCCGTTTGTGATTGGTTTACTACATTCATCAAAACAGTGCAATTTTGTGCAATTTTCACGCGCATTATTTTAAAAACAGTGCCGTCATCAGTGACGTCATCAAAATTGACCAATAAAGACAGGCGACTCAAAAGCTTTATTATGTATCGTACTGCGATTTTCTTTACCGATTAATACGTGAGCTCCATTTTGAACAGCAAATGTTCTAGCATTTGTGCTCTCTTAATACCAAATAACAGATCGCACAGAAACTCCATCGCTAAAAATGGAATGCGCACTTACATCCATCTGTAATATACTCATGTAACGGTTTTTTTTCTATTTGCTGTTGACGTTTGCAAAAACTATTGTGCCTGTTAATCAAACTGGACTTCGCACTCGAACGTTTTTTTCGTGGCGGCCTTAGGGAGTAGAGGCTACATATTAAGCTATGTGTCTGCCCGCGTTTCAGACACAGTGTTTCTACATTTTTCGCATCCGTTATATTACTTGCACTGAAATATTACTCCTCATCTAAAATCTAGGTGAGGTAAAAATAAGGTCTAAAATCTTCTAATGGATTTGCCATGGTCCAAAACATAGCCCAGTCCCATACTCGACGCAAACTGCTGTATGTGTATGGTGAGACAAAAGCCGAAAATCCCTTAAGATAAAAGGCCCCCAGTTTTACATACCCTGCAAGAGGCCTCCCCGCTATATAAGTATTTTAGAGACTGAAAAGAGTTCAAGGCGTTCTTACATTTTCTTAAAGTATTTCGTAATGACATGTTTTTTAGTTTTCTAGCAAGTTTTGTCCGATTGCATTTTCTCTTGAACCAGTTAATAATTAGCAAGTCAAAGATTTTGCAAAGAGTATAATGAAGTTGTACGGAGCCAACATTCTGGACGTTTTTCTTTATCCTCCGTCATTTTGTCTTTATTGCCCCTCTACCCATACAGGCGCTAGGGCTCTCAAATTTCACACATATGTAGTACTTTATCTGAAATGGTGCGTTCCGCTTTTAGTTTTCGCCTTTGTTTTAATTTTTATAATCAAAACATGAAGTATAAAAAACACGTTGATCTTGTATCAAGAAATGCAACACATAAGGTCTGCAGCAGCATTTGCGCACAGAACTATCGCATCTGCTGATAGCCACACTGCCTTACATAAGTGATGTGTGCTTTATTTGCACAAACTAAATATGTAATACAAAAAGAAATGCTTGCGATGGTTTTACTGTAACGATGTATTTAAGCAAATATTTACCTGGTTATTTTAAATACTCTGAATTTTCATATATATTATCAGCTTTAGTTACGCACTTTCTGGATGGGGGATACCGTTTCGTAGAGTAGGTTGCAAAGCTATATTATTTCTAGAAAGGTTTCGAAACGGCAAAACAGTTTATTAGAAAGGTTTCAGAATATAACATAACATTGTCTTGTCTGGAAAGCAAAACAAACCAAAATCAGGCAAAAAAGCGTTTTTAAAAGCAGAAAATTATTTTACAAGATATTTTTGGTTAAGTGTTTAGTATTTCGCGTTGAGCAAATAGGTTTTCGTAATAAATGGAATCATAACTCATTTACAATATTTCATCAAATGTTCGACTGCTGAACTAGGCTTTAGTCTAGTTTCAATAACCTAGTCACAAAAATAGCGTATGTTTTGTTAAGTCCTATATATCCAGTCATCCACACATCGCTTTCTTCCGTGCAACATATAAGAAAAACTTATCAAAGAAAGGCGGGGTATTGGGGTTTTCACCGCGGGCTTTTTTCCTAGAAGCTTATGAATGAGCACAAAAAGCTGCGCCATCAACAGAGGTTTGTTTTAGCACCATGTTCACCCAGGTGATTGTTATGTCTCTACGTTGTGAGACGTCTGTTGTCTTGGTGTCTTTATTCAAAACTGCCCAAATCATTCAACTGTCATCATGTGATATGTATCTTTATGCACCAAAGTTGTAAGCATCACTAAATACATATATGTGTATGAACATCTCTTCCTTTTAAAAAAATATTCTCTACAGTTCTGCCTCCACACCACCCGTTTAAAAACGAGTGTAAATCATTGAGCGTAATGTGACATCTAATGCAATCTGCAAAATTTCATTGCCCATTATATTCAGTCAACATATATTCAAAGTAACTTTACAAATATTGCCACACAACTTTCGCTAAATTAACTTTTTAAAGCTATTATCATCGAGACATTTTTCCACTTGTGTCGCATGAGGGCATATACACATGGCTGTGTTCATACGCATTTCAGTATTGAACTAAATTTTAAATATTAATCAAATATTTTGCAATAATATTATAAATGCCGTGTAAGATGATTTTATAGCATACGAAGCTCAAAATTTTTATATTTATATGTATACAGCAGTAATTTTTCATAATCTCGTTAAAATTTTTAGAACTATTTGAACATATTACAAAGAGATGAAATGATCCTATTTGTTTATAAATAATTGGACCATAATTTCTAATCAAAATCTTAATCCACTGCCCCTCTGTCACGAAATCTATTTTAACATTATCCAAAAAAAGTGCAGTGAATGGAAAAAGAGCAATTCGAACATTTGTTGAAATACCTAAGCAAGACATCAAGCAGAGCAAAGCAGATATTTTCGTATCACAAATTAAGAAGAATTTTCAAAGTAGCAAAATTATTGACAACATTATTATGTCAATATTGATATGTTGCAAAAAGACGTTTAGCAAAACAATATTTAATAAAAGGTGGGGTATTTTACAAATCCGCTTGCTTTGATTTTACTGAAACTCTTCCAGAGTGGCTGGCACAGCTTTGTTTTTCAGTAAAACAATTTTAGATTTTCACCTGAAAAGTCTTTATTTCAACTAAAGGATATGGGAATGAGACAGAAACAGTATTATTTTGCTCACTGTTATGGACACTTTTATTTTGTTATCGATTTTGAAAAGCTTTTTGCTGTGGAATGTCGTTTTCAGGTAAGTAAACATTCTCATCTGTTGTAATTTGATTCTTGCAATCAAAAAATTGCATCCACAGAGCTGACATGTTGTATCTTCGGTTGTTGTTGTCATTTTTATGAGTAAAATATCTTGTAGAAGCCATCACTATGGGTTTTTCAATGTATTAACATTGGTTATCGCGATCCATAATAACAAAAAATTATGTCCAACACATAGCACCACATGGGTACCCATAACAAGTGCCCTGTTGCTATGTTTACTATGCGTGTCAAAAAAACGACCAATCAGAGCACGCTGCAGTTCTTATCATTTGACCGAATCATCCCCAACTTATCGTACCAGACGATTCCAATTGATGGGGAGATGGGTGGGCACAATTTGAGTGATGACTTCTACGTCTACAAGATATTTTACTCATAAAAATGAGTATTAAGAAATTAAATACTTCAGTTTTAATTTTGAAAATATCAGCTTGTAGACTACGAAGCCATCACCATGGGAGACTCGAACTGGCAGTGGGAATTGATTACTCAGTGCATACGGACTGGTTGACACATGTCTTGCCTACAAGACATAGTGTCGTATAGTGTCGTACAGAAGGCAGAAATAAAAGAAATAAATTCAAGTTATTCTTTTAATTTCAGCGGGGTCTCACTGCGAATTGCCCATTTAATAACAAATAACAAAATCAGTGGGGTTTCACCACGACATGTCCATTATCAAACATCGTTAGCTCGAACAATAATGCCACGCAGATACGAGGGAGCTCATCCCCCCCCCAATCTTTTGCCAAAGTGAGGATTAAGAACAGCATCAAGAGAACATACATATGCTGTCGACCTGCCGCAGCCACGTAGTGTTCCATGTGCAAAAACCGCACTGTCCAAAACGAGACCATGGTACAACTTTACTGCGCCGGGTCGGCAAGAGAACAGTCACATGATCGAGAGGTTGCCGCCCTGCCGCTGCAGATCCCTACTGCGTCTGCACCCCCGTTCTACTTAGAGGTCTTCTTCTTCTTGTAAGATTTCTTCCCATGAGAATGCTGAGGAGTCCTGCAAGAAGGACGACTGTTATGAATCACTTATTCAGCAGCAACAAAGGGACCAAGACTATGCAAATTACTAAACGCATCAGTTGTATACTCTTGCAAATAAGGCTTAATAAGAGTGTTAGGCGACGTCCAACAACTTACGCGCAACAATTCACACATTAACACCCCATTAGTATTACGCAAAGAGTGCGCCACATGCCTAACCTAATGAGCTTTAATTGACAATATCTTTTGGATTACATCTTCAGGTTCTTTAATTATACCATCATATGTTAACAATATGGTTTTCTTGATATAATTCGAAATCGAAGCTTTCGACAGATCTACCGTAATGCTTCGCATAAATGAGATAAACAGACGACGTTTCAACGCGCTGCGATACGTAGCTGAGCTTTTAACGTACGCGCATAGCAGGGATACGGGACATAAGGATGCTGTATCGACACTCCCACGTGACCTAACCCCCGGCAAGGCTGGAATCACGATCTGTTCAAACGTACCGAAAACCTTTAGTCGCAATATACGTCTGGCCCAAAAAAGACGGTAATGGTTTGAGAACGACGCCCCCCATGGGCCATTGATCTGACTGACAAAGTTTTGCAATGCGTGTATTTCCCTGCGACGTTTACCCGATGCCAAAGTCACCATAAACACACACTTAAGGGTAAGCAATTTGTCCGAAATGACTGAGTGCTGAAAAAGTGGTGATGTGAGATATTTCAACACCAATGACAAATCCCAAGGAACCACTGTCCTATCCGGAAAAGGTCGTTCCAATTGAAAGGAATAAACCAAATCCGCCAACACTTCAGAAGATGACAAGTCATATCCCGATGTCCTCTCCAAAATAAAGGTAAGAGTGGAACGGTAAGTCATGATCGATCTAACCGACACCCTCCTGACCTGGAACAGATACAGAAAAAGGCGGCCACTACTACCGCCGTAGCAGCCTCATGATCGATACGCCTATCCAGATACCAAGACTCGAACAAACGCCAATGCGACAGGTACACCTTGTTGGTGGAGTCTTTGTAAATTCTATCCATTCTTTGCAGTACTCGCCGAAAAAACTGGTTTACTCGCCGAGAAAACCGGAAGACTCATGACGCACGGTAACCGCTTCAACAAAGGAAACCAAGACAGTTCTGGAAGATAGGAAGCTAACAATAGGAGGCAATGAGGCCTCTCCTGCTAAACCTTTATAAGAACTTGAGAGACGACGGCGGGAAGGCAAACAACACTTGCGCCGGCCGCTGACACAGCAACGCTCCCAGATCCGGACATGTACGCCGGAAGACGATGACTGAGCCTGTTGGCAAACAAATCTACCTGAGATGCGCCCCACGGAGAATGCGAGGCAATCCATCGAAACTTGTGCTCCGCTAACGCCCACTCGGTGTGAACAACCTGACCCATCCCGGTTGCTCAGTCCGCTAGAACATTCAGACTGCCGGTGATGTGAGAAGGTTGAACGAAGAATCGACAGTCCCGGGCAAGCAATAAGACCTCTTTGGTGAGACAACTTGGGTGAGCAAGTGCCACCCTGCTTGGCAAAATACACCACCGTCTGATTGTCTACGAGAAACTGAATTACTTGACTGCATAGAAATGTTTGCACAGTTTGACAAGCTATCAAAACCGCCTTCATTTCCAATATATTGATATGCAAGCGTCAGTCGTGATCCGACCACAAGCCCTTCTACATGCAACCCTGGAAAACAACACCCCACCCGGTGCAAGAAGCGTCCGTCTGTACTTGCCTCGATGGAGTTGGGAGGGAAAAGGGAACACCGATCAAAAGACTGGGTTGACACGACCACCAATTCAGATCCCTCAGAGCTAGCAATGACAACCTTACGGGGCGTGTCGGCAACCTGCCGTGACGCAAAGCCTTCAATACCACTTGCTGAAATTCCCAAAAATGACACCTGCCCGTGTTTTCTGTCGCGAGTAACAACCCGAGGATAGACTCTAGTCGAGCTACCAGCGGTTTGGGCCTGGAGACAATCGTGGCAATGAGTGACAATATTTTGCAGACTCTGTTTTGTGTGAAAAAAGCTCGGGCTCAGGCAAAATTCAACAACTCTCCCAGAAACTCTATTTTCTGATTGGGAACCAACTCCGACTTTTTGTGATTGACCAGCAAATACAGGACCCCACAGCGACTTAACAGAACATCCAGCTATGATAGGAGCAACTGTCTGTCCGCATTTACTAACAACCAGCCGTCCAGATATTGGAACAACAGCAATCCTTCTTGACGACTCCACCTTTTGAGTACCTTCATCACTTGTGTAAACACAAACGAGGCCGTTGACAATCCGAAGGGGAGGGCGAGAAACCAGTAATTCTGATCGCCTACCGTAAATGCAAGAAAGCGACGAGCGGATTCGTGCATCGGAATGTGGAAATATGCATCGGCCAAATCCACCGACACCACCCACATCCCCTGACTTAGCGTCGATATGATCAACTGAGGTGTATCCATCGTGAACGATATAAGATGGAGAAACTGATTAAGTTGCGACAAGTCTATGACAAGCCGCCAACCTACTGATTTTTACGGAACGAGAAAGACCTGACTGAAGAAAGCAGGTGCATCTTTTCTACAGCTCTCTTGTCTAAGAGCTCTTGCACCATCCGTTGCAACACAAGTTGCTTTTCTAGATTTTGATCGTACGTCGTGACTAAAGAAAAATTGGGAAGGATGGTTAGCGGTGGAAGAGTCTGACAACCCGACCTGTCCCTTGCTAAGAGCAAAGGGTATCCCCATCGCAACTACCGGAATACATTTTTGGAATCTCCCAGAGCTCGTCAATCTTGCCAAAACTTCTTTAGCCTGCCCCCTACGGGCACATTTATGCTTGATTCGTGAGACTGACCAGCCAATTCGCCGCAAGAACCGAAAGTCGAATTTGTTCTTCTTTGGCAGGGGCGTCGAGACTGGAGTCGTACTCTGCCTCTTCCGTGGTGTAGCTGTAGGAAGGGCGGTCGCGTGACGTTGCTTCGCTGAACCGGCCTGTGGCGTAAGTGCCTTGCGCATTAATGCGTCTTGCGAGCGTACCGGTGGCGCCTCACTCTTAAGCGACCTGTCCCTTGCAAAGATCAAAGGGTAACCCCATCACAACCATTGAAAAAATTTTTTTCGGAGCTCCCAGAGCTCGCCAATCTTGCCAGAATTTCTTGATTCTTGAAGCTCCATTCCAGGTGGAGTTGGAGTACGTACCGGTCTGAAAGGTCTAAACTCCTCCCGTGGCGAGTGCTGATACGTGCGGGGCTTCAGTGCATCTTATGCTCTAGTCTTCGAAAATAGAGAGATGTGAAGCGTGGTGGTGCCACCGTGAGCGATGCCGTTGCAGTAACGACCGGAGACTGAGAAACGCACGGCTGAGGATGTTTCTGTTCACTAATCAACGGCTGCTGCTCTTCGCCGACGAGGTATTCTCTTGCGAAGTTAAGGCGCGACGTTGCCGTCGCCACCGACCCCAACTTGGATGCTAGATTACGCAACATTTTCAACTCTTAATTCGATGCGTGGCGTAACTTGTTGGGGTGCAAGTTCAAACTCAACGCAAACTCCTTCGGAGGAGACACTCCCTTCCTTCGAGGGGAAGACGCTGACAACACGTGTTTCACTGCCGTGAAGATTGCCGCGGGAGCAGGCAATTGCTGCATCGATGCATCAAGTGGCACCGCATTGGTATCCGTCGGTGCATCCCTGTGCAAAGGCACTTGGCCCTGCTGCGCCACATATACACAGGTTGCGCAGAACCGACAGACTGTATAAGCGGCAAGGGAATGATCTAAGGAATCGCTTTCGCGTAAACGCAACGACAGGCTGTAATAACAGCCCATGACCACTTGAAGTCTCATACTTACACGGAATCGGTGCAAATTGCAGCATCCACTGCTGGCGGCACCAAAACCGTTCCAAATACGACCCATGTGTACAGCGAGACGGTGGCAACACGACCCGTGAGTATAGGGAGTCGGTGGCAACACGATCCGCAAGCACAGCAAGTCGGTGGCAACATGCCCAGTGAGTGCATCGAGTCTGTAGCAACATGACCCCTGAGCACAGCGAGCCTGTGGCAACACGACCCCTGAACACAGGGAGTCGATGGCAACACAACCCGTGAGCAAAGCTAGTCGGTGGCAACACGACCCGCGAGCACAGCAAGTCGGTGGCAATACGAACCGTGAGTACAACGAATCGGTGGCAACACGACCCGTCAGCACAGCGAGACGGTGGCAACTCGACCCGTGGGCGCAGCGAGTCGGTGGCAACACTACCTGCGAGCACAGCAAGTCGGTGGCAACCCGACCCGTGCGTACATCCAGTCGGTGGCAGCACAGCGAGTCGGTGGCAACACGACCCGTAAGCACATCGGGTCGGTGGCAACAGCAGGCAGAATAGGCGTGTTAAAACACGAAAGAAAAAGGTGTATGCAACTCTGTTCAGAAAGCTGTTGCAGTATCGAGGTAATAGATGTAAAAAAAACTTCCCGAGCCCGTGATACCTGCGTGTCTATATGCCTACAAAGCCCTATCGCTGGCAAAAGGAAGAAAGACAGTGGAAGGTAGAAAAAAACCTTCCTGTTTGCAGAGCCTACTGAAATGCAAACTGTTTGCTGACAATGAGGGCAACCCTAGAAACGGAAACTGAGAAAATCGCCCAGAAACCATCTCACTGTCCGTTACATATAACCTACACTACGTTCTGATGGTAGGGATGCATTTACCAAACCAAAGCCGGTCTGAACAATACCCAGAACTATGACGTGTAGGAATCAGCAAAGTCAGCAAAATCAACGTACCCTTAGCCAGTAAAAACTTGCAGTATACGCAGCGATAATATCCAGGATAAATAATATCCAAAAAATATGCATTTACCTTGATTTTTATCCGTCATTTTAACAAAATTTTTACCGAACAAAAATCCCCTGCTATTGTTGGGAATAAGTTGGCAATGATCGGATCACATGACAGAAACTGCAGCGTGTGCTGATTGGTCGGTTGGTTGATAGGCATGATAAACATAACAACAGAGCACCTGTCATGGGTACCCATTTAGTGGTATGTGTTCCAAAGAATTTTTTATTATTATGGATCGCGATAACCAATGTTAATACATTGTAAAACCCGTAGTGATGGCTTTGAATATAATGTCGAAGATATTTTCGACATTAAAGCAGCATTGATTCTGTGCCACAGACTGGTACGCAATCTGCTAGGACTTTACGATGGCCCGGTAACCAGCATGTAACTTCTTTAACACATCAGTCTGCATTGATTTAGGAATCTTAATCCTGTCAAGGTAAGTAAGAAAACCTCTGGTTACAGATAAACACTGTCTGCTCCCAAAAAATGGCTGAATTGACTCTCGTGTGTAACTTTGATATTCCGATCAGCATTTAGAGTAATTGTCATACGTAATGATAAATCCGGGTCTCTTGAAGATTTAGTGGCAAATTTGTCCAGTTTCGATCAGAAACTAGGCAGATACTCTCGACCATCGCCAAACATCGATCAACTACGCTTGCCATACGAGAATCAATCTGACTTTGAGGTTTCTACTAAGCGTGTGTTTTGCAGCGATGTGTTTAGCAGTACGGTAGAAACGCAGTAGTCTTATCAAAAACCTCTGTACCCTAATTGTAGGTTTGCCGAGATCTTTCGTATTAATGGGTGGAACTAAAGATCAGTCCAAACTCGGTGATCAGTCCATACTCTGGCAATCCCACCAGGCAGTGTTCAAAATTCTCACAAGCCCACACCAAAGACACTTTTTGTCTATTTGCCGCCAACGTTTTTCAGTCGGTGTGAGTGAACGTGAAGCATAGACTACGGACTTCTTCTGTCATCCGTAGCAATCACGCACCCAAACCATACGAGCTAGCATCAGCTGTGACGAAAAGGCTTTGTCATGTCATAGTATGTGAGCACTGTGTCGAACAATAGTAGCGTTTTACCTGGTCAGACGATTTCATTTGTGGCTCGTCCCAAGCAAAGATGTTGTGGTGCTTCAGCCGCTCCAGCATTAGAGACACCACTTGTGAGAGATTTATCAAGTATCTCACGAAATAATTCACCATTCCGATGAATCCTCTGAGTTCTGAGAGCTTTGAAGGACCCTTCATATCACACATTACTTTTAATCTCTCAAAATCTTTAGACATTCCATCCTTTTATAACACTTGTTTCTGGTACGTCACTGTACATCTTCTAATTCGGCGCTTGGACTTCTTCATTCTCAGACCGGCTTCTCGTATCTTGCTCGCTACCTTCTGCAAAATCACGTCATGTTTTGCAAGAACGGTAGCATAGACTAAGATGTCACCAACATCCACAAATGTGTCAGCAATGTCCTTCAGAAGCTCTTTTAACGCACGTTGGAATATTTCTGTACTAGATTTCAGGCGATAGGGCAAATAGTTAATCACATATGTGCCAAACGGTGATGGAACATATGTAATGTTTGTCATCTTCATGCAGGGCTAGCTGCCAAAAAATGGGAGCAGTCTAAGGTGGAAAGTGTCTTTGCACTGGACAGCTGTGTGGCAATTTCTTCAACAGCCGGCATCATAAATCGCTGTCTTTGACTGAATTGTTCAGTTTCTTCATATCAACGCAGATCCTCACTTTTCCGTTCTTCTTCTGAGCCCGTACCATGGGTGCACACCACAAGGTTGGTTTTGTAGTGGGTGAAATAATCCCACTGAGCATCGTTCGATCAAGCTCTTCCTTTACGGACTTTAGAGACTGTTCTGAAACACGACGTGGTTTAATGAGATTGTACGGTAAAACACCGTTCTTCAATCGGATCCTGACTCTCAGAAGACATCAACAGTTCTTCATCAACCCAGACTCTCAGAAGACATCATCACTGATGTGCTGCACGAACTCAACCAGACCCATGGCTGCAGCAACACTTCGACTGAGAAGACTTGTTTGCAAATGTGATACTATGGCATCCGTAGGGAACTTATAGTGTTTGCCTTTGTGCAGAACCCTGGTTTCAAAACCATATCAAATATGGCATTAACAAGACCTGACGGACTGGGGAGATGCCCAAAAAGGGCTGCAGCTCTGGCCTTAACTTTATACTGTTGAACATAGATTCAAAAATAAACGTGACATCTGCTCCTGTGTCTAGCTTAAGCTGAAGTTCTTTAAAATCAATGTCACTTGAATGCCTAGGCAGTCCACAGCTCCAAGGAAAAATCCTGAAGACTGAACGTCACTTGTATAGTCACAGTTTCCATCGCCTTCTGCTATGTCATGTGTGTTTCTTTTCTTGCGCAGAAAATCGGCACTTCTTGCCTCTTGCAGGGAACAGTTTGCCTGCATTGGAATACAAACAGTTCCCACACTGAGGTCCACTTCGCGACAGAGGTTTGCTTGCCACTTCGTCCCAGAAACTGTTTGGGTCTGGCATCTTTCAACTTTCTCTTCGTTCTCGCAACATCTATGTTTTGAAGTGCCTTGTTGACTTGCCATGTGAGATTTTATCATTTCGTACGTTCTGCAAATCTCAATGGCATCGGCGAGGCAAAAGTCGTCTTTGGGCTGCAGTCGTTCTGAGCATTCTTTGCCGAAATACCCACGCAAGAAGATGGTGTATTTGCTCTTCCTCTGCTCTTTTCTCGTTCTCACAAGAGTAGGGAGAAAACGAGAGTTCAAGCACAGGAAGTGACGTCATCATGACGTCAGGAGGTGTGCTAGAACTCTCATGAGAGTTCAAGCACAGTGACGTCATAATGACGTCATAGGGTGTTCTGAAACAGATATTAAAGCGCGCGCCCGTGTCAATGACGTCATTCGTCACGTGACCTGTCAATCATGTGTCACATGACCTGTCAATCATGTGTCACATGACCTGTCAATCATGTATATGAGGAAAATTTTCCCGATCATAAACCTTCTGGCCTGAATGGCTCAGTTGGTAGAGCGCAGGGCCCGTGAGCGGACCCATGATCTGAAGGTCAATGGATCGAACCCGCCCTCGGGCATCACTTTCATATCATGGGGACCCCCCCCCCTGGTGAAGAATCATATACCATGGGGACCCCCCCCCTGGTCAAGAATCATATACCATGGGGACCCCCCCCCCCTGGTGAAGAATCATATACCATGGGGACCCCCCCCCCCGGTGAAGAATCATATACCATGGGGACCCCCCCCCCCCAGGATGTGATTCAACACTCCTATAAGAGCACATTGTCTGTGCACATATGCATCATTCATGCTCTGACTGCCGTTGGATACACATGGAAAAAAAGTGAAAACAGTTGCTCTTACCTATTGTGTTGTGCTGTGCTGTTGAAGAACAAGTGAAGGATTGACTGGAATACACATAGGAGACGAAGTGAAACTAGGATGTGATTCAACACTCCTATAAGAGCACATTGTCTGTGTACATTTGCATCATTCATGCTCTGACTGCCGTTGGATACACATGGAAAAAAAAAGTGAAAACAGTTGCTCTTACCTATTGTGTTGTGCTGTTGAAGAACAAGTGAAGGATTGACTGGAATACACATAGGAGACGAAGTGAAACATTAGTTATTCTTTGGAAAAGGAAAGTGAACGATTGGTTATTCTTTGGAAAGGAAGTGAAAGATTGGAGACGAATTGGCTAAACAGTCGTGGTAAGTGACTTTTTTTTTTTTTTTTTTTTTTTTTTTTTTTTGTTCACTTTTATGACTCTGTGACATTATGTGACAACATGTGACTGTGACATCATGTGACTCTGTGACATTATGTGACTGTGTAACTTTTTTTTTTTTTTTTTTTTTTTTTATTATTATTATTATTATTATTATTATTATTATGATAATATTTAATTAGTCATATTTCAATGGTTTCCCCATTACAGTAACCACACACATAGCATAAGTACATGTGTACAGAGTGTGGGGGAAAACCGACTGAGAAATTTCAGAGTGCACTCGTACAGAGTGTGGTGGAAAACCGATCAATAATTTCAGAGTGCACTCGTACAGAGTGTGGGGGAAAACCCGATCGATAAATTTCAGAGTGCACTCGTACAGAGTGTGAGGGAAAACCGATCGATAATTTCAGAGTGCACTCGTACAGAGTGTGAGGGAAAACCGAGTGCGCTCGAGTGTGGGAACAATCAATAAATTTGAGAAGGAATGGGATTTTCCCTACGTTAAGTCCAATGTTATGTTTTAAGTTATAGTAGTTGGAAAATGACACTTCTAAAGCACATTTAACAAATGTAGTTTTTTGATAACATATAATATATAAAATAAATTTGAACATTTTAGCATGCTACTTATTTGAATGTTCTAAAGTTATAGTAGTGGGAAAATGGTGGTTCTAGACCAACTTTAACAAATTTAGTTTTTAACACCATATGATATATAAAATAAGTTTGAACATTTTAGCACGCTACTTATTTGAATATTCTAAAGTCATAATAGTTGAAAAATGGTGGTTCTAGACCAATTTTAACAAATTTTGTTTTTTGACAAAATATGATGTATAAAATAAGTTTAAACATTATACAATGGTGTAGTAGGGTAAAAATGAGGGTTCTAGACCAACTTTAACAAATTTTGTTTTTGACATAATATGATGTATAAAATAAGTTTGAACATTTTACCATGGTGTAGTAGAGTAAAAATGAGGGTTCTAATCCAAAATTTAATTTTTTTGAAAACATATTATGCTTTTCTTTTCTTAATGCTTTCAGGTATCGTCAGAACACATCGCTCTCCGCTTTCACCTGATTATTAACAATGTCAACATTACTTCTTCACCGATGTGTAGAGACCATGGATGACGTCTTCAAAGTGAACTATGTTGACTATGTGTTTTCAAAGCTTCCTACTTTTGAATCTAATTGGATTTTACAAGTGAAGAATTTGCATAAGCATTGGGAAGCTGTTGGAAAGATAATTCCAAGAGATGAATTCATCCACTCTTTTCTACACGAATGTGAAGAACTACTTTTACCATCAACTTACGACATTGATTCAGCATTTATCCGCGCGAATACAACTTGGGCAGCTGAACTCATGCTAGCTGTAGCTGCTAGAATTATTTTACATTATGATGATGGCGTTCCATTGACGACGAATGCATCAGAACTTGTTCGATTCAACAATGAACGAGTTGAAGTGAATTCAAAGCTTTGTAAAATGTTTGAAGAACTATAAAAAAGCTGACTCTGCAATTTCTAATGGTATAAAAGGAGAAGGGTGAAGTGAAGTCATCATTCAACGCGCAGCCATGGAGAAGACAAGCAGCTTTAAAATTAGTGCAAACTTAACTATTACTGTGGAGCATGGAGAATTTGGGCTATTTCTTCGAATCAAACGTGGAGAGAGATGGCTTGCTTTATCACCATCCTTGTGGAAGATTGTGTGTCAGAACTTGGCAAGATTACGCAACATTGGCTTCAAACTGTACTTAACGCAAACGAAGTGGCTTGAAGTCATTTCATACTTGGATATGCGCTATGTGAGTTTTGTGCAAACATCACTGTTTGAAGGGAAAGAATATACGCGTTACATCAACATGAATGATGGTGAATGGGGGACATTGCTTCAGGAAATCCATAGCATAACCTCAACCTTACTGCCATGTACGGAATGTCATGGGAAGAAAAATCCTATCAAGCTGCACAAGGACAATCGAATGAAAGTGTCAAAGCTTTCCAAGAAAAGACTGGCTGAAGTTCAATTGGAGAATATGGACGTGCAAAATCAACTTGGACTTACCTGTGAATATTGTGGTGCTTACGGATATGCTGAGGATTATGATTGTCACTGCCACAAATACAATTGCAAGTTGTGTGAACCTGACAACTTCTGCAACAAGTGTGGCTCACTAACAGTATCTGCCGAGTAAGACTACAAGTCATTTGCTTACCAGTCATCAAAGTGTGTAGACGTGTCATATGGATATGTGAAAGATGGATGTAGAAACGTTTTTCAAGGAGACGTATGTGGACTACATGATAAGTGAACTGGCGCGTTTTGGATCTATTCAACAACAACTGGAACACTTTGACATCTATTGGGAACTTGCTCATTCCACGCTGAACGTACCGAAATTACGTGAGGATTTCATCAAAGAGTGTGTGCTTTCAAACATTGACGGAGCTGAGGAGTTTGATGTGGAAGCAGCATATCACTTTGCTCGATTTGATCCAAGACTGTTTTATGAAGTGAGAGAGTGGCTAATCTACATTGCAGTATAATGACAGACATTACATTGAGACAATATATTGTGCAAAAGACATATTGTGAAGAAATGTTATTAGCTGTAAAAAAGTTTGCATGTTTAGTATGTCCTGCTTGTCAAAATGAAGAGTGTT
The DNA here is from genome assembly GCA_949752745.1 of Protula sp. h YS-2021. Lineage (NCBI taxonomy): Eukaryota > Metazoa > Annelida > Polychaeta > Sabellida > Serpulidae > Protula > Protula sp. h YS-2021. The sequence continues at coordinate 78,582,821 of OX457028.1, forward strand.
CAGAACATACTTGTCATTCTGCATGTGTCTATACATATTGGAATGAAGCTAAATATTACATTCATTTAGATAAAGTGTTAGATAATGCAAATCAACGTTGTGAAAAATATGGTGTAGATGCTATCACATTTGATGAATTAAGTAGTTGGTTAATGTACATTGAAGATCAATGGACTCCAATTATTCACACCATTGTATCAATACTTGATTTGTAAGATATGTTGATAAAATGCAAGATGTGTTGATAAAATAAAATACAAGATATGTTAACAAGTGTTAATCATTTAGTGTTAACATGTCGACGTGGAAAGACTACTTAACCAATATTTATTTTAAACCTGGTCAACCCGGGGCATTTGCTGGTCCTTACAAACTATATCACATATTAAGAAAACATGATCAACCAGTCACTCATTCACAAGTGAAGAAATGGTTACAGGATCAAGATGCCTTCAGTTTACTACAACCTGTAAAATATAGGTTTAAAAGGCAACGTGTCATTACACGTGGAATTGATGACATGTGGGATATTGATTTAGCTGACATGGGAAACATAGCTTCCTATAATGATGACACCCGTTTTTTATTAGTTGTCATTGATGTGTTTTCCAAATATTTATGGGTGCAACCAATGCCTAATAAATCACATACGAGTGTCATAGAAGCCTTTCAAAAGATTTTTCATGAAACACAACGAAGACCACGAACTCTAAGGTCAGACAAAGGAACTGAATTTAAAAACAGATGGGTAAAAGCATTTATGAAGAAGGAGGGAATACATGCCTATACGACAAAGAATGAAACCAAAGCCAACTTTGCTGAGAGAGTCATTCGTACTCTAAAGGGAATGATGTATCGATATTTCCTACATAATCAAACGTATCGATATATGGACATCCTTCCAGACTTAGTGTATAATTACAACCATAGACCTCATGGCTCCCTCCCTAATAAGTATGCTCCTGCAGATATTCGTAAAGACAACGAATCGAAAGTGTGGAAATATATGTATGTAGACAAATTGAAATTAAAACCGAAGAAGAAAAAACCCTACAAATTTAAAATTGGTGATCAGGTTCGCATTTCTCACATAAAATATGTATTTCAACGAGATTATCATATAAAGTGGACGCAAGAAGTCTTCATTATCACACATCGTTGTAAGAAGCAAGGAGTACACTTGTATCGTGTGAAAGACTTTTTGGATGAAGATATTGATGGACATTTCTATGAAGAAGAACTACAGAAAGTGACAAAAGATATTGAATCAGTCTACAGAATTGAAAAGGTCTTGAAAACACGAAGAAGACGAGGTGTTAAAGAATTATTTGTGAAGTGGTTAGGTTGGCCAAAGAAGTTTAACAGTTGGGTGAAAGAAACAGATATTCGAAAATGAAGCATCCATTCACGTGTTTGGTCTCTGGACCTACAGGCAGTGGTAAAACTTCTCTAGTTAGAGAAATTCTAGAACAAAAGTTAATTAAACCCTCTCCAAAAACCATTTTATGGCTCTATGCAGCAGATCAGCCTTTGTATAAGGGAATGAAAGGTGTGGAATTTTACCAAGGCATTCCAGATGACATTGAAGAGCGTTTTAACCCGAAAAAACCAAACTTACTCATCATTGATGACTTAATGACCAAATGTCATAGTGATGAGCGAATGACACGTCTATTTAGTGTTGGCAGCAGTCATCAAAATCTAAGCATTATTTTTATTGTGCATAATTTGTTTCATCATGGTAGAGAAATGCGAAATATTAGTTTGAATACACATTACATCATTCTGTTTAAAAATCCTAGAGACAGTCAACAAATAAGTACATTAGCGCGACAAATGTATCCTGGAAAATCTCAATTTCTCATAGAAGCCTATCAAGATGCTACGAGCAAACCTCATGGCTATTTATTCATTGATTTGAAGCCGAAGACAAATGATCAACTACGTATTCGTACAGGCATTTTACCAAAAGATACACATTACGTATATGTTGATAAGGTCGCGTATGAACAAGAACCAAGTCACTTGACCATTCGCAACCAAGATGTCTAAACGTATTCAAGCGAATCAACCATTTCTTCACTTGCTCGCACGCAGCGGGCCTAAACGACGTAAATCCTTGCTACAACAAGCTACTAAGGAAGAATTAACGAGCTTGTTTGAAATTTGTTTGAATATATTGCGAGGACATTTACCCTTAAGCTCAAAAAGGTATAAGGTATTCAAGCGTGAACGTCATACCCTACGTACACTAGCAGATAAGAAGATATCACTTCGAAGAAAAAAGAAGTTGGTTAATCAGAAAGGAGGATTCATTGGAGCTATTGCTAAATTTGCATTACCCTTGTTAGCTCAGTTGCTGTTAAAATGAAACATACTATGAAAATGGTCCTCATTCCTGAATATGAATATAAAATGTTGTTAGAAAAGAAGGGAAAAGATGGTGAAATCAAAACGAAAGTGAATAAACTTTTACGTGGGAAACGAACTCGTGAAAAGGCAATAGAAATGTCTCAAGTTCTTGGCCGTCATTTACGAACAATTCAGTCGCAACAACAGCGGCAAAAGTCTGTTACATCATCCAAAGCAGAAAAATCAGAAAAGTCCCAACAGTTTCTAAGTCATTTTCAACCTATTTATCATGTAAAACTAACACAACTTCTAGCAGAACTTAAGAAATATGGTACGAGATGGACAGATAAAAATGAACTTGTCTTAAAAACAGGTACTGTCATTACAAATTCCAACATTATTGATTTGTTGAAAGAAGCATTGGTTGCTACAAGAAGAAAAGAACAACGAGAACCACCGCATGGTTGGAAGCAGTTTATTGAGGAAATTGTAGATGCTAATATTCCAAAAACTGTTTTTGGTAAAAAGACAACTCGTGAAGATATTACAAAAGAGATACAACAACGTCAACAAAGGTTGTTTCCAGAAGGATGGGAAACTTTTTAACATGGATTAAAGAGCTATGGTGTTGTTGTTGTAAAGAAAATGGAAATAAAAATACTATTCCTGTAAAAATTAGGTGTGTTAGTGCTTGTTGTCAGGGAGAAGTAGTAGATACCAATTTAGATCATGTAGATAGTAATTTAGACAATAATGTAGACAGCAATGTAGAAAGTGAGGATGAAGAGTGTCAAACATGAAGTAATGTATATACACATCTAGTCTATCTACATCACATAAACGATTTAGCTGCCATGGAGTCAACAAGTTTTTACATTACTTTACCCAGCAATGCTAGTATGAACTATTATCCCAACAACAAGACTTCGAATTATCAAATTCGTATGCCTCGAACCATCTATCTGAACGGAAAATATGAAGTGGCATTAGCTGAAATTCAATATCCACATACATGGACAACCATGAGACATGGAATGGACTATTCTATTCAGTATCGACAACAACCACTGAATGATGTTGTTCTTGACACAATCAATATTCCTTATGGTTACTACAGATCCATACAAGAAATATGTCATGCAGTTAATGAAGAAGCGACTAATTCTATGAAAGATGACCTTAAAGAAGGTATTCGGATAAAGTATGATAAAATTAGACGACGCGTTTTTCTATATCTAAATTATGGTTTTGAAGTGTCATTCTCCACTGGATTAGCTGAGATTTTAGGATTTATCCCAAATCAATGGTATACTGAAACGTGTACAGCTGAATATAAAGCTGATGTGAAACAGGGGTTTTATACACTTTATGTGTATTGTAGTATTTGTGAGCCACAAGTTGTTGGTGATTATTATGTTCCTTTGCTACGTTCTGTTGCAATACAAGGACATGATGGAGACATTATCATGAAAACTTATGGAGAACCTCATTATGTTCCTGTAAACACATCCAAATTTGACGTGATAGAAATGAATATTAAGGATGACACAGACCATAATGTTCCATTTCAAACTGGGAAGGTGATCTGTAAACTTCATTTTCGACCAAAAGCATTATGAAAGCATACACACATAATCCATCTATTTATCGCAACCATTTTCTTCGTCAAGTGGGTGGAGAATTACCAGGATTTAAAGGAGCGCGAATACAATATGGAGATGGTATTGGTTCAATACTGGGATCATTGGCTCGAAAAGCTATTCCACTGCTTAAGGCAGGGGCTAAAATCGTTGCACCACATCTTAAAAAGGCTGCAAAAGATGTCGCGAAAGATGTTACAGGTCGAGTAGCACAACGTATGTTTGGTGATGAGTTAGGAGGACAAAAGAGAGCGAAACCAGCAAAACCTGTCAGAAGGCGAAAGGCAGCTAAACGGATAACATCAACAAAATATAAGAAAGATATTTTTTAATCATGTCTTTAATTCATAATCATTCTTGTGAATGTAGTCTTTCTCCATTAGAATGGTTTCACATACCACCAACGCAAACTGCTGTAGAAAAAAGCTATAATGTAGACTATCAACCACTAACTACTATTAGAGAAGGTGCTCCAATAGAATTCTACATTCCTGCGAGTACCGAAGAATATCTAGATTTAAAGAACAGTAAACTCCATATTGTATGTCGCATTGTAAAGGTTGATGGAGAAGCGTGTGGTGTAGATGATAACGTGTCATGTATCAATGATTTGTTTAATGGGTTATGGTCTAATATTGAATTATTTCTAAATGATCGATTGGTATCACATAGTAACAATACTCATGGTTATACCAGCATCATATCTCATCTCATTCATGACTCGGAAGAAAGTCTCAATTCTGAGCGCTCTATGCGTCTCATCTATAAAGATACTGCCGGGTCAATGAATACTCATCAGGTGAAAAGACCTAATCATGAAAGATATGTATCAGGTTTTCATGTAAATATTGAAGGTGGTGATATAGCTGAAACAGGAAATAATGGTTTACATAATCGCTATTTGCATACACGTCTAAGCCGTGAGTTTATGCTTACAGGTGGTTTAAGGGTAGATTTGTTTGAGCAGGATCGTTATCTTCCCAATGGTGTTAGTATGAAATTACGTTTACATAGACAAAAAGATGAATATGTATTAATGGCTGCAAATAATGGTTTTAAAGTAGAAGTGAGAGAAGCGTTTGTAACCATTCGCAAAGTGAGGGTTAGTCCAGGTATTCAGTTGGGACATGCAGATGCGTTGATGAAAAGTCCTGCTAAGTTTATTGTTACTAGAAAAGAATGTAAAGTTTTAGCTATTCCAACTGGATTTCAATCTTTTGTGAAAGATAGCATCTTTTTAGGTCAATTACCAAAACGTATTGTCATTGGAATGGTTCATAATGAATCCTTTGCTGGAACAGTATTGAGAAATCCATACAATTTTGAACATTTCAATCTTAACTTTATGCAGCTTTACTCTGATGGTGAACCAGTCCTATCAAAACCTCTCAAGCTTGATATAAATCAAGGCAAATATCTTGATGCTTTTGAAACACTTTACAAATCTTTTGATAGACTGGATGGTGAGAAAAGTTCGATTATAAAACGGGAAGATTGGCCTAGAGGTTATTCTTTATTTTCTTTTGACTTAACACCTGATTATGATGGTGCGGATCATTATGCCCTTATCAAACATGGGAATTTGAGACTAGAAATGAATTTTGCTGGTGCCTTGCAAAATACAGTCAATGTTATAGTGTATGCTGAATTTGATAACATTGTTGAAATAAGTGCAAATCGTAGCATTCAATTCGACTACCAGTCATGAACACGAAGCAGATAGAAGCCATCCTATCCCATGATGCCACGACAAAAGACTTGTTTCAAGGTGTGTTTGCCATGGACCAGTTACCATCTTTACAACGCGGTGCCTATGTCATCAACACAGACGATCATGATGAGCCAGGAGAGCATTGGGTGGCAGTATATTATGACGAAGACCCTGCAGAATATTTTGACTCTTATGGACTTTTACCTATAGACAGTCGTTTGAATAAGTTTTTAAAGTTTAATTTCATTTATAATTCAGTTCCATTACAAACACCAATATCCTCTACATGTGGATTTTATTGTGTGTATTATATAATTCAAAGAGCTCGAGGACATAGTCCTTTTGAAATCATTGATGTATTAAGAAGAAGTGATGGTGATTTTGTTGTAAAGGATTTTGTATATAGACATTATAAACCATTATTTTATTGATGTTGTATTAGTTAAGTTGTATTAGTTAAGTTATTGGTAATTGTGAATTGTATTATGAATATTGTAAATAAACAAGACAGTTTTATACAACATTCTTTGTTTATTGTGTTATACATTATTTACATTTCAACAATTATTTCACATTGAATTTTTATTTTACAAATACATTCAATACATCAATAAACACATGCCATTCATACCAATCTAAATTAATATATGTATCATAGACATTACATTCACGTTTGTAAATGCTATGAAAACTAGCATAACACTGTCCACTACCAAACTTTATTATTTTAACATCTTCATGTTCAGACAGTTTCAGTTCATATCCATGATCATTCATGTCAATGTTCATCACCATAACACACATGGGATGCGTCAGTTCAATGGACTTGGTGCCTCGCATGAGTTGCACTCCTTCCTCTTTGAATTCAAGCGTCAGGTTCTTTCCAATCCAATGCTTGTAACAGAGCGTGCCATTCCACTGTGTTGAGGGTGATGTAGTCGTAGCATTTTGTAAGCTCGTCATATTGGCGAAATCGTACAAACACGTCTAAATAGTTCTCAGTCACACGCACTTCTAAATCCTCTGAGAGTTTCAGGAGAAAGCCAGGTATCCTCAGCTTCTCTAGATGGTCTTTCAACACAGATTGTTCGTCAGTTGATAGAATGATATACTTTCCAAAATGTTTTAGCACGATGTCATCATATACGTTTCTCAGATATGAGAATCCATGCGTAATGGGTTCATATTCCGATAAAAAGTCTTCCATCTCGTTCAACAGTCAGATGAACTATGAGCTGTCTCCTTGTCTGCAAAGACGTTTTTATGCTCGCAAGATGGTGAAGAGTGGATGTTGTATCACTTCTAGGAATCGTAAGACTGCGCGCCAGTTCTTGATATCAAAGATGATCAAATCTGTATATGGTGTATCTGGCACAACTCCCTTATAATCCTCTGGATAATCCTGTAAAAGATTTCTACAGATTTCTACACGTATGTTAGAATCATATTCAGCCACCGTCACTTCCACTTTATTTTCAAGTCTACGTTTAAACCCATGTTCAAGTGGTATGTTTTTAAAGTCTTTCCACACTTCAGGTTTAAACCGATGATAACTTGTCTGAGAACCTAGTATCACTTCATTCCTATCATTTACAGTAAGGTAAGCACCACGGTTTAGCATGAGTGCATTCATGTTTTTACCTTGTTATGAGTCGTCTTCTTGTCTGCGAAGCCTTTTATCCACTTCTTTCACCTGCTTCTTCAACATTTTCCATTCAGGTATTGTCAGCAAGATTCCCTTTTTCGTTGGACGGTTTTTTCCAGTCCCCTCATCTCTCAGGTACTTGCGAATGTTTACCACTCCTTCATTGCTTTGTTTCATAATCTTGATATACTTTCCATTTCCTAGAGAAAGCATTCCATCCCGCGACTGTGGTGTTGGTGCTGTCTCCACTTTCAATTTCTTGATGGTAGTGGTAGGATTTTTCACTTTTAAGTCTTTAACTGCATCTGCAAGAGTATCCATATCAGTTGTAGATCTCTTACGACTTTCACGTTCCATGTTAACACTTCAATGTTCACACCTCAAATAACTCTTCCGTTGGAGGACCTCCCCCTTTTATACCACAGCCTTGTAATGTCCATGCGCTAAAGTGGAATAGCCATCACTCATCACATATCGCTTGTCGTCATATGGGGAGAGGGCTACTTTCCTCAACTTCTCCGAGAAAAGCTGGTGACTATGACTTCGGATAATGTGTCCTGTAGCCATCGTTTGAGTTTTCTTAAACAAACTGTCTCTATACTGCACATGGTTAATGCGTCTTTGACACGCGCGAGTGATGCCTTTGGCCGTACGTTTTTCTTTCCCACCACACAATAAACTGTACATTTTCGGTCTGAGTCCAACAAACTCTTCAATAGGGACGCCTGCCGTCTCATCCTTCATTTTCCCGAGCACTTTTTTGTTCACGTTGGAATGTAGGAAATGATCCGGTGGATAGTCACTTGTGTCGAACAGGTCAGCATCCTGCTGCATATCCTTGTAGATATCTTCCGTTTCTATGTCGTAACATAGACTGTCGGTGTCGCTGAACAATAACTTGGCATTGGGATACTTGGCCATGATGTAGTTGTAATGAAAGTTGAACATAAGCACTTTGCTGAGGTCGAGAATGGTGAAACCAACTTGAATGGGTTTATCCAGAAGCAAATCCACTTTGCGCAAATGTACCGCGGTCAAATCTTCGTTGAAAATTTTGAATTTGTGGAAAGAAGGTTTGGCTACAAGTTTCTTGAACCGCTTTTCCTTGTGAACAAGTTCAACATTGATTCGCTTTCTCACATTTTCCATGGTTTTGCCAAACACTGAGTTGTTCATCAGTTTGAAGAAGTCTTTCTCAAATGGGTTCTTGGCCAATTTTCTCTTTTCCGTGTTCAAGGTAATGTATTTTGCCAACCATTTGCTCTGTTCAAACATGATGGCGCGATGTACTTTAGTGACTTTCAACCCCAGTGAGACGTACTGTTGTAAATTCCTGTAATGAAGTACATATTTCTTCTTGTCAGACAAGTTAGGAATGAGCTTTTCACTGGGTTTGCCTTTCATGCTTAGATCTTCCAGTAGCTTCTGACTGTACTCTGACAATTCTCCAAATTTGACACATTTCCGTTCTGGAGCCACTGGGTAGTAATTATGACGATTATGGATTGAATTTGGATATTCTAAATCCACTTCCAAAATGAATCCAATGTCATCATCTTCATCCACATCCATGAAGTCAATGGATTCTGGCTCGCTCACCCACATAAATCCTCTTTGTGGCATGCTTTGTGACATGGCCCAGCCATACAAGTTGTTTGCGTCGAGGTACATCAGGTAGTTGTTTGGTATCTCAGAATTGTATTCTGCTACGTAGGGATTATTTGCTTTCGCATACTTGTGTGTGATCACGGATATTCCTCCACGTATGCCTTGCTCAACCATTTGGTACATGTCAATGTCATTGATCAATTCCAACTTCACCTTTGTCGCTTTTAACATTGCATTCCACGACAGTCCTGGTGCTGTATAGTAATGAGCGGGATCCAATTCATACGTGTTGAGACATACTTGACGAAAGTTTTCAAACACGTCAGCTAGTAATAACACATCTGATTTCAGGTACAGGTCGTGGTATTCACCAAATGTTGTACAGTTGAATGTATCCCACACCTTCTGCGCATGTGCATAATCCTCATCGCTAATGTCCTCTTCGCTAAGCTGACTATAAAACTTGTCCTTTGATGGTAGCTGTGTTTCAGCAAACTTGGATGGCTCGTCCACGTAATCGTAGGGGTACACTCCCTTTCTCAGCAGCAAATCTTGCTGGTTACTATCGTGAATGTGAGAGGTCATGTTGTAGAAGTTATCTTTCCCTTCTGCTGCAAGGTTGGATACCAACTTCTGTAGGGAGGTACTCATGAACTGAAAGCTGTCTGTAAATTTCAGATTGCTCATGGTGAATGCAATATATTTCTCAATGGTGTTGGGAATGACTGTAATCGTTTCATCTTTGAATTTCCCAATTTCCTCCATGATAAGGTGACTGTCATAACCTCGCAAATTGTGGAAAAACACAGGAATGATAAAAGAATCTTTATCCCCCTGCTTATCCTTTCTAAGTCGGAATTGTAAGTTGCATTCACTATGTGCAGCTCCGCGATATTTACCATTGATATGGTCATGATCTCTCACACGATCTGCTCCTAGAGGTTCATGACAAATGTAGCAATCAACAGCGTTCTTAAAATTCTCTTTGTCTTCGGAAGTCATAACCATTCCCTTTGGCCGCTCTAAACCACGTACAATACGATCACGTTCATTCAACATATGGTCTAAAAAGACCTTTACGGCATTGTCTCCTCGATACACGACTGGTGCACGTGTGTTGTACTGGCTCACAACCACATAGGCAAAGCTGTTTGGACGATGATGTTGATACTTGTCTCCTTCATGCTTTTGCGTGAAACATTCAAAGTCTGCATAAATCACAAACGGTGCTCGCTGTTGTTTAGCCACATTCTTGAACTTGATGAAGGGTTCCTTGGGAAATGATAAACGTTGCGCGCCATGCTTGCCACACACTTCACGATGCTCATCTAAAAGCTCTTGTCGCATAAACCCGTGAAGACAGTTGAAACAATAAAAAGCTGCACCATTATGCTTTGATCGATAAGACATAAGTCTGCTGAAATTCTTGATGAGGCAGTAATGCCTTTTCTTGTCATCGCTAATCAAAAGCAAGTTGATTTCTCTCGCACTGGTGTTTCGACTCAGTTGTATTGGAACAACTACATCTTGTTCATATCCAAACACGTTAATGGACACATCATTCTCCTTTTCAAACTTTGGAATGTCTGTAATCGGTGTCGGAAATGCCATACCCTCTACCTTTAATTCCTTCTCAAATGGCTTGTAATTATTCACGCGATTTGCATTTCTGTCATGAGGGTGAAGGTATGCCAATACTGACCATAAGAAACACTTGTTGTCATCATTCTTAATGTTTATCACACCATTTGTTTTCTTCACTTTCTTCGGTAGTGGAATAAAACTACTCGCATCCAGTGGCGTTGACGTAGCTGTATGTACTTCAATGTACAGTATGTTATCCAATACCCAGCCAGAGCCTTGTCGCTCATGTTCATCAAACTTAGTAAACAATTCTTTATAGGCGTCTGGTAAGTCCTGCTCAATATCTGCTGGGTTGTATGCTGTATATGTTGGACTGCTGATAAATGAATTATCCACTTGTTCTACCATAACACCTTCAGCATTCGCTGTCAGTTTCTTGAAACGTGCATGAACGACAATGTACCACTTCATTCCATAGTTTAAGGTCTCCAACAAATGTGTCTTGATACGGTTCTCTTGTTGTCGCATTTCAAGCAGTAAATCCGATCCATCCTCAGACTCAAATCGTCTTTCCTGTGCGTTTTCTCCCAGACTAACCCTTCTACCTCTCCCTACTTGCCCTGTTTTTTCTTTCTGTGAAACATGTTCTTCATGAGACGCATTTTCCATCTCAGCTGGTATGCATGCATGTGCCTCAAATGCATCCATAGATGGAAATATTTTAATGCATTCACAGCAGAGGACTGGATGAGGTCTGATAACACCATCTTGTACCGTCTTTCGTCTCTTGGCTTCAATCATCTCAACAAGCTCTTCATTAGCACGTTTCATCTTAGCTGGTTTGCATGTATGTGCTACGAACAATTCCAGAGATGGAAATGTTACATTACAATCATGACAGACGACTGATGTGTCTGAATTAGATGCCATTGTTGTTGTCACGTCAATTGCTTAAACTGATATGATGAAATGTAGGTCTCACTCATCCTATTTATACCACCTAGGCATGTATTGCAGAGACATCTAGCGGAGAGCGATGTGTTCTGACGATACCTGAAAGCATTAAGAAAAGAAAAGCATAATATGTTTTCAAAAAAATTAAATTTTGGATTAGAACCCTCATTTTTACTCTACTACACCATGGTAAAATGTTCAAACTTATTTTATACATCATATTATGTCAAAAACAAAATTTGTTAAAGTTGGTCTAGAACCCTCATTTTTACCCTACTACACCATTGTATAATGTTTAAACTTATTTTATACATCATATTTTGTCAAAAAACAAAATTTGTTAAAATTGGTCTAGAACCACCATTTTTCAACTATTATGACTTTAGAATATTCAAATAAGTAGCGTGCTAAAATGTTCAAACTTATTTTATATATCATATGGTGTTAAAAACTAAATTTGTTAAAGTTGGTCTAGAACCACCATTTTCCCACTACTATAACTTTAGAACATTCAAATAAGTAGCATGCTAAAATGTTCAAATTTATTTTATATATTATATGTTATCAAAAAACTACATTTGTTAAATGTGCTTTAGAAGTGTCATTTTCCAACTACTATAACTTAAAACATAACATTGGACTTAACGTAGGGAAAATCCCATTCCTTCTCAAATTTATTGATTGTTCCCACACTCGAGCGCACTCTGAAATTATCGATCGGTTTTCCCTCACACTCTGTACGAGTGCACTCTGAAATTATCGATCGGTTTTCCCTCACACTCTGTACGAGTGCACTCTGAAATTTATCGATCGGGTTTTCCCCCACACTCTGTACGAGTGCACTCTGAAATTATTGATCGGTTTTCCACCACACTCTGTACGAGTGCACTCTGAAATTTCTCAGTCGGTTTTCCCCCACACTCTGTACACATGTACTTATGCTATGTGTGTGGTTACTGTAATGGGGAAACCATTGAAATATGACTAATTAAATATAATAATAATAATAATAATAATAATAAAAAAAAAAAAAAAAAAAAAAAAAAAAAAGTTACACAGTCACATAATGTCACAGAGTCACATGATGTCACAGTCACATGTTGTCACATAATGTCACAGAGTCATAAAAGTGAACAAACAGTCACTTACCACGACTGTTTAGCCAATTCGTCTCCAATCTTTCACTTCCTTTCCAAAGAATAACCAATCGTTCACTTTCCTTTTCCAAAGAATAACTAATGTTTCACTTCGTCTCCTATGTGTATTCCAGTCAATCCTTCACTTGTTCTTCAACAGCACAACACAATAGGTAAGAGCAACTGTTTTCACTTTTTTTTTCCATGTGTATCCAACGGCAGTCAGAGCATGAATGATGCAAATGTACACAGACAATGTGCTCTTATAGGAGTGTTGAATCACATCCTAGTTTCACTTCGTCTCCTATGTGTATTCCAGTCAATCCTTCACTTGTTCTTCAACAGCACAGCACAACACAATAGGTAAGAGCAACTGTTTTCACTTTTTTTTCCATGTGTATCCAACGGCAGTCAGAGCATGAATGATGCATATGTGCACAGACAATGTGCTCTTATAGGAGTGTTGAATCACATCCTGGGGGGGGGGGGGGGGTCCCCATGGTATATGATTCTTCACCGGGGGGGGGGGGTCCCCATGGTATATGATTCTTCACCAGGGGGGGGGGGGGGTCCCCATGGTATATGATTCTTGACCAGGGGGGGGGGTCCCCATGGTATATGATTCTTCACCAGGGGGGGGGGGTCCCCATGATATGAAAGTGATGCCCGAGGGCGGGTTCGATCCATTGACCTTCAGATCATGGGTCCGCTCACGGGCCCTGCGCTCTACCAACTGAGCCATTCAGGCCAGAAGGTTTATGATCGGGAAAATTTTCCTCATATACATGATTGACAGGTCATGTGACACATGATTGACAGGTCATGTGACACATGATTGACAGGTCACGTGACGAATGACGTCATTGACACGGGCGCGCGCTTTAATATCTGTTTCAGAACACCCTATGACGTCATTATGACGTCACTGTGCTTGAACTCTCATGAGAGTTCTAGCACACCTCCTGACGTCATGATGACGTCACTTCCTGTGCTTGAACTCTCGTTTTCTCCCTACTCACAAGTTTGAGCCAGCTCATACAGTGCATGGATGATAAAGCTCGACATTCTCTTCTGGTTATTGCTTTCTTGCGTGAAACATGGCTCGTTCATGTATTTTGTTAACTGAAGGCACAAAATGAGCATCAGACATGGCTATTACTACGTCATGATCATTTCTTTCACGACTATATGCGAATGTGACAGAATTGTTTATCGTCTCTGCTTGCATGCCCATGGAAGAGACCAGACTTGAAACTTGTACTTCTCCCTCCTCTGCTCAAAGTTTGGAGGCAACGCGAAATCTCTGTCAACTGCTTCTCCATTCTGGCTATGGGTGTGGTTTGCTGAAGTCAAAGGCTGTTGTTGGGTTGAATTTAACCATCATTTGTATGTCTCCATGTTTTGTTCACTTGGTGTGTTTATTCAAAACTGACCGAATCATTCAAATGTCATCATGTTATGCCTACCTTTATGCAACAAAGAGCTGTAAGCATAAATCAATATGCATGTGCATATGAACAGTGAGAACAGTGACTAGACCAATGCTATTCGCTCAGCAATGCAACGGTCAGTACAAAATTTAGAATTTATCGAGAAAAACCCGTCGTTCGCTGTTGGTGGTGCGCCTACGCAAGGCCAATGAGCGAAAATTGAGGTTTGTTTTGTTCGCTCCAAACATTCACAAATTATAACCAATGCATGGTAGTATAGCATCAGTTAGTTATATGCCTTAGTAATTACAAACAGAGTATATATTTTGATTATAAATGTTTAAATGGCACATGGCTTTGATGAGTCTGGACAAGTGTTAGCTCCAAGAAGCGACTGCGTTTCGAATACAAACTAACCGGTAACAAACAGGATAGAGAGATTTCGCCTAAATGTCAAATTTCTCTTGAATCAAAGAACAATCGTGTTTTTAACAATCCGTATGGTATTTTTAAAAATTATTAAAAGTTTTAACAGATAGTTTTGAGTTTTGATTTCTTTTATGTTTTGAGTTTTAGCTGTTTTTGCTATATTTCTTCTATCATTTCTTTCAATTTTTGTCCGGTTACCTTGCTGTCGAAATTCAAAATTGTTGCGCATTTTATTCGAAACACCTAAAGTGTGAGTAGGCTTATGATGTACAACTTCTTAGCTCCGAGTAAGCTTTTCCTCAGACAACTTGTATATCTCTCTGTCAAGGCTACGAAAGCTTCCATTGTTTCGTTAATATGTTCTGAGGTGCGAATCCTGCGTACCAGCGCCTATTATTCAAACATTTACTAAAGTTCCTGCGCAATATACACTTTTTGCAAAGAGGCACAATTTTTAATAGACTGCATTTCTTTTATTAATTCGTTAAGGTGCAGAAAGGTTAGCTTCCGCACTCATCTGTCAAATGTTTGTTTACGTCCCGGGTTTTAAATGTCGTGTGACCAAAGTTAAGTGACCAAACTTTTAAATAAAGGGGTAATTGATTGTCTATGAAATGTGTACTCAGATAATTGATAGATTCACGCTTAGGCATACATCAATTCTGTACACCCATAATATCTAACTTCAAATTTCTTCCATGCTTTTTGAAACATGAGTTCAAAAGTATTCGGTAGGTAATTACAAAATTTACTTTCACTTTCTCACGTAATAAACTATGCCCCATGTATGTAGACAAATGGCAGTTATTGCGGGGATTTGTTTTTATATCTGTAATCTTTTCTTTTAAAAGACAGTCTGACATTGAAGTTGTACTTTGAGGGCTTTTAGCAAATGCAAATGGAGACTTGTGGGTCATTGAAATTGAATCTCGCACAAAATCGCCACAGAGGTGACTCAGAGCGATCGGAGTTGACTTGTATATCTTTATATAGCAAGGAATTGAAGTGATAAGCAAAGGTGCTTTTTGGAGCTAATAGTTCCTATAATATAACTTACTATTGATGCCAGTTTTGCCAGTCTCGGTGCACGGCTGGTTAAAAAACACGATTGCCCTTTGGTGCAGAGAAATTTGACATTTAGGCGAAATCGTTCTATTCAGTGTTGCCAAGTCGTACGTTATTTAACATACATACGTTGTTTGGGCCTTTTTTGGAACCTGTCCGTTATTTGTACGTTATTTGGCTGCCGTACGTTATTATAGGTTTTTATGACAATGTTTATATAAAACTTTAAAAGTTTAAATCATTTTGTATCATTAATAATATATTTTCACCTTTTATCTGAGGCTAACAATTTATTGGCAAGTTAAAATAGACAAATCCATGAAAATATCAAGACAGAGATAATCGGAATTCTTAAATGAAAACATGAATATGAGCTTGTTTCAGATTTCGGTCTTCTGTGGTGACTTGTGCACACCCAACAGTTAAATCCGTGATATGACCGTGAGTTTATTTCTATTTATGGTAGTGTTTTATACCATTGTGAATTAATGTTATCTAATATAAATGCATGTTCAGCAATTAGATGATCTCTGTGCAATCGCTTTGGTGGCATCTTTATGAGTCGTTGTGCGTAACATGCATTTGTAGGTTTTTAGCGTAATGAACGTATTATGGTTAAAAATCTCAAAAGTAAAGAAACGTTTATGTGTGGGTTTATGATATAGTTTCTGCTAATTTTAATGTTTTTAACATTGCTTAATGTAAAAAATGTTACTTTGTATATCATTAGTTTGACAGTTGCAAATCATTTTTTGTTTAGGTTTTGATGTCGTTCACAAGGGACCTGAAGGCGAAATCTGTTACAAGTTGGGCAGACGCTTAGCTGTCAAGCTCACTAACACATTTTGGTTGTAAGTCATATTTATAAAGGTATGTATTGAAAAAAGTCAAATATTATATAAAAAAAAAGAAAAAAAAAAACAGTGTGATTAAGATTATTTCTTTTCACAGACGATTCTATTTTACCTTGTCATGTATCAAATGTAGAAATACAACGTTATAAGGCACGTTTATAGTGGAATATAAACGTTCTGTGAAGGTTGTGCTGGGTCGTGACATTATAAAGGTCGTGCAGTACTTACTCTCACGTGACTTCTTGTCGCTTAACTACACACTGGGCTCGATGGAAATGCTGCAGTGCAAGCCAAATCCCATGCATGTCACGTGACCACCTACACTCGTGCTTCCCGTTGTAGTGTCACCTGACTACCTACTCGTGTGCTTCCTGTTATCACGTGACCACCTACTTTGTGCTTCCTGGTGTACGGTCACGTGACCACCTACTAGAGTGCTTCCTATTGTAGTGTCACGTGACCGCCTGCGTCCGTGCTGCCTGTTGTAGTGTCACGTGAGCACCTAGATCGTGCTTCCTGTTTTAGTGTCACGTGACCACCTTGCTCGTGCTCCCTGTTGTAGTGTCACGTGACCACCTACTATAGTGCTGCCTATTGTAGTGTCACGTGACCTCCTGCGTCCGTGCTGCCTGTTGTAGTGTCACGTGACCACCTAGATCGTGCTTCCTGTTTTAGTGTCACGTGACCACCTTGCTCGTGCTCCCTGTTATAGTGTCACGTGACCACCTACGTTCGTGCGTGCTGTTTTATTGTCACGTGACCACCTACGCTCGTGCCTGCTGCTGAAGTTCACGTGGCCACCTACTGTCGTGCTTCCTGTTGCAGTGTCATGGCCGGAGGGAAGAGTGAACTAGAGCGGCTGCTGGACTACTTCCAGTCTGAGACCGAGCAGCTGGATATGCTCCAGACCATTGATCCATCCCGGATCCCCGGACTGTACTATATCTCCATGATCACGTATGAGGGTGTGCCTATTCTTCCGCCCGTGGTGAGTGTGCCTGCGCAAATATATACAGTTAACCCCTTCGCCCTGCCCCCAACCACTTCAACCAATATCCGACATATTGACTGAGCCTACATCTTTCAACATGTAATAGAATCCCGTTCAGTAAATGCCCTGTAATACGGAATATCGTCTAATTATAGTTTCAGTGGTGGTTCCCATGACGTCGGTTTAATGAGGTTTTAGTGTACTTCCTTTTGTTCCAATAGCAGTAGGGGGAAAGGAAGGTGATATGGCTTTAATCAGAATTTCCTCTGTCAGCTTTATGGAAACAAGTTAGGTTAAACCTAAGATACTTGTGTTGGTAGATTATTCAGTGGGAAAGTAGTCACTCTGCCCGCTAAATTCATCCGCGCGAACAAACACGGGCGCATCGCATCCTTGTCTATTCTTCCGCGTCCATCTCTAATCAGCTATCGCATAACGTCTTTGAGGAGTGGTGAGCGAAATATATAAGTCTATATAAATTATAAAAATAAGAAAGATAGAAGGGGGGGGGGGGGAAAGACTAGTTGCACTGCGGACGGTTGCGGTTGGCAGATGACGCCGCTGAGGCGAGAGGAAATGCTGGTGTACAAGAGACAAGCCGTGCTGGCGGAGGCGCGAATCCGGGCCCAGGCCAGGCAGCGGCTCCTGCTCAAGGTGCAGACGGTCATGGACGAGATTGAGGTATCACCCCCCCTCCCACCCCTCCACCGCCTAAATGTATAATGTTGTGAAGGTAGAAGCTCGCCGTCGATCAGATATTTTACGTGTTTTTTCTTAAATCTTCTTACAAACTAATAGTGAGAATCCGTAAAGAAAGCTCTACCTCCTGTCAACCCACCCCCACATACGCCACCCCTCCCGCTTTGCGAGTGGGTTCGTCCTTTTTCCGCCCGCCCATCTCCTCCCTCATCTCCCCACACTAAAAAGTAGTTCACTGAATTAAAATTTTCCAAAAATTTCCAAAGGGTATGTGATACAATGCCTGCTTAGTTATTGTATTTTTTTGTTCACAGAAGAAGCACGGTAAAGGGAATGAGGGTGTCGGTGCGGACACGGATACTTTCGATCCCGGAATTAACACGTTCCTAGGCAACAGTCATCCATCCATTAACCGAGAACTGAGCGCTTCTAACCAAGAAGGCCAGGCAACGCACAGCTGGTTGACAGGGTCAGCGGTTGCCATGGAGCCCGGGGGAGCCTCGGGAATGCCGCTGTCCTCTGCAGACGGCATTGCATTCGCGCCAGATTCTCAGGACAGACCAGCAGACCAAACGGCAGGTATAGGCTCCATCGACGTGAAGCATAACAAAGAGAAAATAGTCAGTAAATCTATTTTCTTTTTTAAAATCAATAATGGATATACACAGTGGATTTCTTTTCTTTAGAAATTAATATCTAATGGATTTTGACGAGATTTTCTAAGAAATTAGGCTGAACTTTTGCAGGTCTGAATTTATTTTTTTGAAAGCCCCTCGACACATAATGCATAGATTGCATAGAGTTTTTGTTGTTAAGATATGAATTCTAAGTGGAGTATGGTGATCTTTCAGTCCCGGAGGGGAGAACTGACGAAGATGAAATAAGTAGCAGCGGGAGAGAGGCGGACTCCGAGGCAAGAAGGTGGGTCTTTGCTGTTCTTCGCCTGCTTGTATTATTAGCGATATTCCGTGCTTAAATACTCGTTAAAACACGCACCGAGCGATAGCTGCAAATGTTACGGTCTCTGACTGCGTGTATTTTACAGCTTTGCTAGTCTCGGTTCACACACAAACCGCCCTCGAGAAACGCATCACGTGACACTGGTGAAAGCGTGACGCACTCTTTAAGCGTTGCTATGCAACACAAAGATGATGTCACAGTGTTGTGAAATAGCAGAGAGAAAAAAATCCACTTTATTTTGGACCGATTTTTTTGTGTTATAATAGCGATAGATCATGGGGCTGGCGTACTGTTTTGGATTCAGGCACTTGTAAGTAATCTCACCGCTGTGGGGTTCGTTCACATACCCTCCAGGCGTGCCCGAATCCAGTGCGAAGTACCCAGCCCCATGATTAATCCCTCACACTATTACGAGTTGCAATAAAACTTTAAGGTGCGGGTTTTGTAAGTGAAACAACTCACTAGTTCATACACATAACAAATGGGCCTATATTTTAACCTAAACTGCACTTGCTGATGTTTTGTCGCGTTTACCGGAAATCCATATTTTACCGGATGTTGAATATCAGTTGGAGGATAACCACATATGGAGAGCGCTGTTGTTAACAGTAAGCGAGAGAGTGGGGATGATTGTGAGCTGGCTGCACCGAGTATGAATTCAGTAGGAGATTTGTGGGTGGATTACACAAGCCTGTACGAAACGTCTTGTTTCTGTTGTCAAAAGTGACCAGTCAGCATCGGACCAAGAGTCGTCAAGGTCGTCTAGGTCGCAGGCCGAGAGCGAGAAAGACGAATCAAAGGAGGACTGGACGGATCAGCGAGATGACAGTGATCCGGATATGGCGGGCAGCTCTAGTCAGGGTTAGTGTCCCTAGTCACGTGTATGTATGACTACTCAGGTGTATGTATGACTGACAGCGCTAGTTAGAGTGGGTTAGTTTCTGTGGTCAAGGGTATTTATGGCTGACAGTTCTAGTCAGGGTTAGTGTCTCTAGTCATATGTCTGTATGACTAGTCAGGTGTATGTATGACTAGTCATGTGTGTGTCAGGGTTTTAGTCTCAAATCAAGTGCATTTTTGACTAACAGCACAAATCGGGCCGAGTGTCCCTAGTCCTGTGTATTTATCATTGGTAACGCTAGTCTGGGTTAGAGCCTCTAGTCCGCGTATTTGTGACTGGTCATCCCACCAGTCATCGTCAAGTAACCCTAAGCAGAGTTTTGTACTGGATTATGAAATGAAGTTAAATCGAAAAATTTCACATGTAGAAAAAAGAAAACGTAAAGGGTGAAGAAATGTGAGCAAATGTGTGAAAGTATGAATTACAGTAGTCGTTATGTCTCCCTGACCATGGTGGCGTGTTGGTCGTTATGTCTCCCTGACCATGGTGGCGTGTTGGTTGTTATGTCTCCCTGACAATGGTGGCGTGTTGGTCGTTATGTCTCAATGACCATGGTGGCGTGTTGGTCGTTATGTCTCCCTGACCATGGTGGCGTGTTGGTCGTTATGTCTCCCTGACCATGGTGGCGTGATGGTCGTTATGTCTCCCTGACCATGGTGTCGTGCTGGTCGTTATGTCTCCCTGACCATGGTGGCGTGTTGGTTGTTATATCTCCCTGACCATGGTGGCGTGTTGGTCGTTATGTCTCCCTGACCATTGTGGCGTGTTGGTCGTTATGTCTCCCTGACCATGGTGGCGTGTTGGTCGTTATGTCTCCCTGACCATGGTGGCGTGTTGGTCGTTATGTCTCCCTGACCATGGTGGCGTGTTGGTCGTTATGTCTCCCTGACCATGGTGGCGTGTTGGTCGTTATGTCTCCCTGACCATGGTGGCGTGTTGGTCGTTATGTCTCCCTGACCATGGTGGCGTGTTGGTCGTTATGTCTCCCTGACCATTGTGGCGTGTTGGTCGTTATGTCTCCCTGACCAAGGTATCGTGTTGGTCGTTATGTCTCCCTGACCAAGGTATCGTGTTGGTCGTTATGTCTCCCTGACCATGGTGGCGTGTTGGTTGTTATGTCTCCCTGACCATGGTGGCGTGTTGGTTGTTATGTCTCCCTGACCATGGTGGCGTGTTGGTCGTTATGTCTCCCTGACCATGGTGGCGTGTTGGTCGTTATGTCTCCCTGACCATGGTGGCGTGTTGGTCGTTATGTCTCCCTGACCATGGTGGCGTGTTGGTCGTTATATCTCCCTGACCATGGTGGCGTGTTGGTCGTTATGTCTCCCTGACCATGGTGTCGTGTTGGTCGTTATGTCTCCCTGACCATGGTGGCGTGTTGGTCGTTATATCTCCCTGACCATGGTGGCGTGTTGGTCGTTATGTCTCCCTGACCATGGTGTCGTGTTGGTCGTTATATCTCCCTGACCATGGTGGCGTGTTGGTCGTTATGTCTCCCTGACCAAGGTATCGTGTTGGTCGTTATGTCTCCCTGACCATGGTGGCGTGTTGGTCGTTATGTCTCCCTGACCAAGGTATCGTGTTGGTCGTTATGTCTCCCTGACCATGGTGGCGTGTTGGTCGTTATATCTCCCTGACCATGGTGGCGTGTTGGTCGTTATGTCTCCCTGACCAAGGTATCGTGTTGGTTGTTATGTCTCCCTGACCATGGTGTCGTGTTGGTCGTTATGTCTCCCTGACCATGGTGGCGTGTTGGTCGTTATGTCTCCCTGACCATGGTGGCGTGTTGGTCGTTATGTCTCCCTGACCATGGTGTCGTGTTGGTCGTTATGTCTCCCTGACCATGGTGGCGTGTTGGTCGTTATGTCTCCCTGACCATGGTGTCGTGTTGGTCGTTATGTCTCCCTGACCATGGTGTCGTGTTGGTCGTTATGTCTCCCTGACCATGGTGTCGTGTTGGTCGTTATGTCTCCCTGACCATGGTGTCGTGTTGGTGGTTATGTCTCCCTGACCATGGTGGCGTGTTGGTCGTTATGTCTCCCTGACCATGGTGGCGTGTTGGTCGTTATGTCTCCCTGACTATGGTGTCGTGTTGGTCGTTATGTCTCCCTGACCATGGTGTCGTGTTGGTCGTTATGTCTCCCTGACCATGGTGGCGTGTTGGTCGTTATGTCTCCCTGACCATGGTGTCGTGTTGGTGGTTATGTCTCCCTGACCATGGTGGCGTGTTGGTCGTTATGTCTCCATGACCATGGTGGCGTGTTGGTCGTTATGTCTCCCTGACCATGGTGGCGTGTTGGTCGTTATGTCTCCCTGACCATGGTGGCGTGTTGGTCGTTATGTCTCCCTGACCATGGTGGCGTGTTGGTCGTTATGTCTCCCTGACCATGGTGGCGTGTTGGTCGTTATGTCTCCCTGACCATGGTGGCGTGTTGGTCGTTATGTCTCCCTGACCATGGTGTCGTGTTGGTTGTTATGTCTCCCTGACCATGTTGTCGTGTTGGTCGTTATGTCTCCATGACCATGGTGGCGTGTTGGTCGTTATGTCTCCCTGACCATGGTGGCGTGTTGGTCGTTATGTCTCCCTGACCATGGTGTCGTGTTGGTCGTTATGTCTCCCTGACCATGGTGTCGTGTTGGTTGTTATATCTCCCTGACCATGGTGTCGTGTTGGTTGTTATGTCTCCCTGACCAAGGTATCGTGTTGGTCGTTATGTCTCCCTGACCATGGTGGCGTGTTGGTTGTTATGTCTCCCTGACAATGGTGGCGTGTTGGTCGTTATGTCTCCCTGACCAAGGTATCGTGTTGGTCGTTATGTCTCCCTGACCATGGTGGCGTGTTGGTCGTTATGTCTCCCTGACCATGGTGTCGTGTTGGTCGTTATGTCTCCCTGACCATGGTGTCGTGTTGGTTGTTATATCTCCCGGACCATGGTGTCGTGTTGGTTGTTATGTCTCCCTGACCAAGGTATCGTGTTGGTCGTTATGTCTCCCTGACCATGGTGTCGTGTTGGTCGTTATGTCTCCCTGACCATGGTGGCGTGTTGGTCGTTATGTCTCCCTGACCATGGTGTCGTGTTGGTCGTTATGTCTCCCTGACAATGGTGGCGTGTTGGTCGTTATGTCTCCCTGACCATGGTGGCGTGTTGGTCGTTATGTCTCCCTGACCATGGTGTCGTGTTGGTCGTTATGTCTCCCTGACCATGGTGTCGTGTTGGTCGTTATGTCTCCCTGACCATTGTGGCGTGTTGGTCGTTATGTCTCCCTGACCATGGTGGCGTGTTGGTCGTTATGTCTCCCTGACCATGGTGGCGTGTTGGTCGTTATGTCTCCCTGACCATGGTGGCGTGTTGGTCGTTATGTCTCCCTGACCATGGTGTCGTGTTGGTCGTTATGTCTCCCTGACCATGGTGTCGTGTTGGTCGTTATGTCTCCCTGACCATGGTGGCGTGTTGGTCGTTATGTCTCCCTGACCATGGTGTCGTGTTGGTCGTTATGTCTCCCTGACCATGGTGGCGTGTTGGTCGTTATGTCTCCCTGACCATGGTGTCGTGTTGGTCGTTATGTCTCCCTGACCAAGGTATCGTGTTGTTCGTTATGTCTCCCTGACCATGGTGGCGTGTTGGTCGTTATGTCTCCCTGACCATGGTGTCGTGTTGGTCGTTATGTCTCCCTGACCATGGTGTCGTGTTGGTTGTTATATCTCCCTGACCATGGTGTCGTGTTGGTTGTTATGTCTCCCTGACCAAGGTATCGTGTTGGTCGTTATGTCTCCCTGACCATGGTGTCGTGTTGGTCGTTATGTCTCCCTGACCATGGTGGCGTGTTGGTCGTTATGTCTCCCTGACCATGGTGTCGTGTTGGTCGTTATGTCTCCCTGACCATGGTGTCGTGTTGGTCGTTATGTCTCCCTGACCATGGTGTCGTGTTGGTCGTTATGTCTCCCTGACCATGGTGTCGTGTTGGTTGTTATATCTCCCTGACCATGGTGTCGTGTTGGTTGTTATGTCTCCCTGACCAAGGTATCGTGTTGGTCGTTATGTCTCCCTGACCATGGTGTCGTGTTGGTCGTTATGTCTCCCTGACCATGGTGGCGTGTTGGTCGTTATGTCTCCCTGACCATGGTGTCGTGTTGGTCGTTATGTCTCCCTGACCATGGTGGCGTGTTGGTCGTTATGTCTCCCTGACCATGGTGGCGTGTTGGTCGTTATGTCTCCCTGACCATGGTGGCGTGTTGGTCGTTATGTCTCCCTGACCATGGTGGCGTGTTGGTCGTTATGTCTCCCTGACCATGGTGTCGTGTTGGTCGTTATGTCTCCCTGACCATGGTGTCGTGTTGGTCGTTATGTCTCCCTGACCATGGTGTCGTGTTGGTCGTTATGTCTCCCTGACCATGGTGTCGTGTTGCTTATTGCAGGTCTACTGTTACTCAAAAAGAAACTCGAGGAACGATCGGAAGAGTTACTGGGGCCCGGCTCACGCCTCGTTCTGAGCTCAGACAACAGAGACGCGTCTGCTTCGGCGACTTCCGGTCAGGGAATGGAATTAGCTTACGGCCATTGTTCCATAGAGAGCAGTCTTACCGGCAGTGGATCAGATGTACGGAAGGAAAACACGGTTGCCAAACGATTGCCTACGTTTCTGCGAATCCAGGAGAGTTTATCACGGAAGTTGAACTCGGGCACTGCAGGTCTGCCGACGTCCATGGATGCCACGACCGTGCGTGACAGGGCGAACAGCGCCGGAGGGAGCGACGTGGCCGAATCGTCTGTGACAGCTCTGGCGCACCCATTGGCTGAAGGTCACGTGATCATGCAGAAGCTGGCCTCTATGACGTTACAGCAAGGGACACAAGGTGAAGTTGGAGATGCGCGGACGGAGGAAGCAGAGAGCGTGTCTTGTGCGTCAAATCTAGGAGACGTTTCAGGGAAATTCACTCGTCCCGCAACAAGCAAGGAAAATGAAGACCTGTGTGAGGACAGTGACGCGTTGGGTGTGCGTGGTTCGCCCATTCCTGCAGCACACACTGGTACTCCAACGCAGGATAATGAACCGGGCTCAGTTGTAGACGATGCTGTCAACTCTAAGCCGTACACTTTTGCTGACGTCACAGAAGCAGCAGCAGGTGAGGGAGGCACCGGTGGTACCACCGTGAGTGCGGAGGGTGGTAAGGAAGCAGAATATGTAGAGGGTAACGCGGGAACAGCAACGAGCACAAGTAACAGCCTGGCGAGCGGGAACACATTCGGCAGCGACGAGATGAATAGGACGGTCATATCACAGGAGGAATCCAAGGTAACCCCCCCCCCCCCCCCGCTCCCCCACTAAAAATCCGAGTAATGCCCCTCCCTCCTCCCCCCCGAAAAAAAAAACAAAAAAAAAACAAACATATATTTGAAGAAAATGTCCTAAAAAAATCAGGAAAACAGCTTGCGAAATTTCCCGAACGGATACTAGAATGAGACTTCAGCGTGGAGATGGTCATCTTTATCCAACTTGACAGCCAGACAGACAGACTTGACTTGACGGAGCGATTTTTTCGTCTCAGTGTGTGGTTATTAGTAAAATATACAAACAGCAGAAAAAAAAGAACAAAATGCTAACTTTTAAGGAATTAAAAGAGGGTGAAGAATTTTAATGATAATATTTTGTTATAAAAAGAAACACATAAATGTTCAAAATGCTGTAGCATTTATTTAAATAGTGTGATGAACACCATTCGTAATACAAACTCGGCACAGCGAAAAAAGCTGTTAGAACAGTCTGCGGGAGAATTGTTCTGTAAAAACATTTAATTATTTTTTTAGAGTCGAAATACGACGGTAGAAACCGTCCGGAGTGACGAATCGATACCGTCTGACATGAACAGTGAAGCTTCGGCTGCCCAACGAGGGGATCCGCCGTCTTCCCGGGACCAGCCTGGGTCGGGCAGCCCACAGGCTGAGGGTTGTGAGGCGGAAAATGAGGGGGAAAATCCGTCCTTGACCGTGGCGGCCATTCAAAACACTCCGCCGCACGATAGCAACAAGGAGAATCGCAACCCCAAGCTACCGCTACTGAGCCGAGTGGCCTTAAATGTGGATCTCACACCGGATTGCACTCCGCACAAGGGAAAAGCCGAGCAGTTTTTTGCACAGCCTTCTCCCGATACGTGGATTACCAGGATGCCGACGGAAGAGCAACAGGTATTGGAAACTATGGACCCGTTCAAAACGTCGGATTTGATCCCGATGGAATTGGCTGCTAGTCCTGGACCCACGAAAACCCCGAATTTATCCACCATATCTTTTGTTGATTCTGAAGCAACTGTTGATAGGAAAGAATCCACAGTGAAGACAATGGCCCAGCTGCCTGCCACCCCAGGGGATGCTTGTAGTGCCAGGGACGATCAGCCCAATTCCATAACCGAGCCGTTTGTGAAATCCGTGGACACACATGAGATACATACACACAGCACGGAGCTTGCGCCGTATATGGCTACATCCGTGGACACGCTAAGGAGCTCGTTGTCGACTTTGCCTCACGGAGGCGAGGACAGACAAATGGTAAAAAGCAAAGAAACTGGTGCAAAGAATGTTCAAAGTGGTGTTCCACTGACAGCCATGGCAAATGGAAGGGGAAGTGATACGGAGTCATCTCCCAGGCTGAGAGGATCTTACACGCTAGACCATCCATCGCCGGCCTTAATTGCCGCACATCCTCAGGATATTTCCGAGTGTACGGCGCCAAAAACACCAGACTCGGTACCGAAAGAGGAACCCGAGAAAACTAAATCACAGCTGACAAGCAGTATGGAGGATTTACGAATCCGACCGGTGCACCGGAAACTGGATTATGCCTCAGAGAAGCGAGATCTAAACAGCAGCGCGACGGACGATCTAATAATCACGCCCTTACCCCCTGAAAACGAGCCGGCAATTCAGGTCCGTGAGTTGCGGAACTCGCAAGGTCAAAATCAAGGTCAACCGTTCCAAGCACAAGGTCATTCGATGCACCAGAGTCAAGGGAGGAGTCAGCGCCACCTGCTGGAAAGTCACGTGTCGCCAGGTCACGTGTCGCGAAGTTACGAGCCGCACGGTCACGTGTCCCAGGGTCACGTGCCGCAAGGGCTCGTATCCCGAAGTCACGTGCCGCAGGGTCACCTGTCCCGAAGTCACGTGCCACTGGGCGTGCTCGGCGTGGACGAGCGCGAGGCGGAGAGGACCGGGAAGGAGGCCCACTTACAGCGGTACCTGGACAACCTCAGCCAGATGCCGTCCGTGGCAGTGGGCACGGCCGCCGCTGCTGCCGCAGCTCAGGGTCACGTGACGCCGACCCTGGATGGCGCGCACTACCCTGGAGCGTGTGGCGGCCAGTATGATGCTGATGTGGAGGACGCGGACTTTGAAGAGGAAGGGAGTGAGGAGGCGGATTTGGGAAATGAGCAGCACGTCCTGCAAGTGAGTTTGTTCACCATTTTTGGTGAGTTGAAAGAAAAATTATGTCGGCAAAAAAGGGAAGTGTTATCAACAGAAAATAAATTAAAAAAAAAAAATTGAAAAATCCGCAAAAAGCCATCACAAAGTGCGTAATCTTCTGCTGCCATTATAAATAAAACTAAATTCTAAAAAAAAACAGCAACATTTTTGTTCGATTTGATATTGGCAGCTGCAGCAGGAGCAGTTTGAGCAGGAGCGACAGCAGCTGTTAGAAGAGCAACGGCTGCAGCTGGTGCAGCTAATGGAAGAACAGGACAAGCAACAGCTGATCTTCAAGCAGCGCATGAATTTACAGAAACAGCGCCGCAGGTTTCACTTTCACTTTCGGGTTTCACTTTCGTTTTTGTTTCGGTATGTCACAGTACATGGGTGGAGGTGCTGAAGGTTTAGAGTTAATATCGCCGATAATTAAAAGATTACAGGTGTCATTTTTCAGTTACTTGGCGCGTGGTATAAGCCAAATCACACTTTTTGTGTTTCGAATAAATGCGCAAGAATTTTGAAGTTCGACTGCGAGGGGACCGGGTGAAAAATGAAAGAAATGATAGAAAAATATAGAAGAAATATAGCAAAAACAGCTCATAATCGGAACATAAAAGAAATTGAAACTTAAAACTCTTTGTTTAAAATCTTAATTAATTTTTAAAATAGCATACGGGTTGTTAAAAACAAGATTGCTCTTTGGTGCAATAGAAATTTGACATTTAGGCGAATTCTCCCTATCATTTCTTTCATTTTTCACCCGGTTAGTTTGTATTCGAAAAGCAGAATTTTGCGCATTTTATTTGGAACGCCCAAAGTGTGATTTGGCTTATTAGGGAAACATAGCTTTCAGGCTTTTTCAGCTCTAAGTTTTTCTTCTTAGCATTTCAAAGTGTGAAATGAGTACCTCAGCCATCATTTGCTGGTTGCTAGTGAATCATCGTGCCCTAGCTTTCCGCTGTGACGTCAGATCACTGAGTGTTATAAGCGAACTGCTGTGTGACAGAAACTGGTACTGACCCAGGCTTTTATGTTTTCAGTTTCCCCCAGGACACGCATGCGCGGTGGCGACACAGCCCGGCCGGGCAGACACCGCTTCCGGACGCGGGCGGGCACCGACCTCCCACTGCCCTCCCACAGCCTGTCAGTGCTGGCAACCAGCAGCACGGCGCCGCCAACCATGCCAACAGTGGTGTCAACCATCCCGCCAGCGCGGTCAATCAGCACCAGCTGCTGGCCTCGCTGGTCCAACTCCTGGGGGCACACTCCCTCGGCGGTAGCTTGAATCCCGCTCTCTTACAGGGGCTGTCTCCCCTCGGGCAGGCAGAGGCTGGGTCTGGCCCTGCCAGTGTTGGGGGTTATGGGCCCGGATCACCACAGGCACCACAGTTAAATACCGTACATGGATATCCGAGTTTTCCAAACACCACGGTTTCCACGCACAGTACGGAGTATGGAAGATCTCGTACGAGTACTGCGGAAAATCAGTATAATTTCAGGCCGGATAGTCAGTTGTCATCTGCGAGTACTGTGACGTCACAAAATGTTCATAGCAGGCCAAATGACCCGACAGTAACGTCACAGAGTATTTATAGTACTGGACGTGACGGTACTGTTTCTCAAGCAAGTACTTTACCGCAAGATTATTTGCAGAGACCATTTTCAGCGCCGGTGGGTCCCGTGGATTATTTGCGAGAGGGCGATGTTCAGAGCACGAGCCCGGCGGGCCCGGCAGGAGTGTATTACAGCCCTTCGGCGATAGCCAAGTTGCTATCGCAGGCAGGTCTGAACATATCATTCGATGGCCGTCCGTCGGAGCAAGCCGAAGGATATTCACGTCAGAGGGATCCGCGCGACGAGGTGTGTAAATCACCGGCTGTTCTGAATGCAAGTAGGTCAAAGAACAGCCCGCTGCCGCTGCCGTTACAGTCAGTGTTCAGCGCCCCCTTGCAGCGTAATGCCGCGGATACCTCCATCCAGAGCAGCGAGAGGTCGGTGCACTTTGCACCCAGTCCCATGCACGTCACGGCGCACGAGGGATATGCACACCATGGCTATGGGGATATTAGTCAGAGTTATTCGCAAAACATTAGTATTTATGACCACGTAAGTAAAGGACTTTTTCGTAGTATTTAAAGAAAAAATGGTTTAGAAATTAGATTTTGATTATTTTTTACTAATCCGGCCAGTTTTACGTCATATATGTGTATGCCATATGTAGTTCAGTAAAAAAGTAAAATTATGAAGCATTTAGGGTGAATTTCGCTCAGGCCCAAAAAAGCACGCAGCCATAGAGTGGGGGGGGGGCCCACTGTTCTAGGTCTGGGCCTGGCATCTCCAGTAGAAACGTCTTATAGTTTTGAAATTTACAGTGGAAATGCAGAACATTGAAGATTTTTAACTTCTCGTGATGAATGGCCTGTGATATTGCATATGACTCACAGACATCGGTGTTTGACGGGATTTGCCTCTTGGGGGGGTGTGGGGGGGGGGGGGGCTGTGGGAGTGCACATTACTACACGCATCGATGTTTTACAGGGGCTTGCTTCATGAGGTGGAGAGGGGGGGGGGGGGAGGGGTTGGGGTGGTGGGCTGTGGGAGGGCGGACCACTCACACGCATTGGTATTTTACAGTATTTGCCTCCTGAGCTGAGCGACAAGTTTAAAAAACTGACGGCATTGATCAAGGGCTACCTGACGAGACGATTGCTCAAGACGGAGAAGGTACAGGGGCTCATCAAAAGTATCAGCGTGAGTACTCTTACCTTTTGGTATCAGCGTGAGTACTCTTACCATGCAGTATCAGCGTGAGTACTCTTACCTTGCAGTATCAGCGTGAGTACTCTTACCTTGCAGTATCAGCGTGAGTACTCTTACCTTGCAGTATCAGCGTGAGTACTCTTACCTTGCAGTATCAGCGTGAGTACTCTTACCTTGCAGTATCAGCGTGAGTACTCTTACCTTGCAGTATCAGCGTGAGTACTCTTACCTTGCAGTTTCAGCGTGAGTACTCTTACCTTGCAGTATCAGCGTGAGTACTCTTACCTTGCAGTATCAGCGTGAGTACTCTTACCTTGCAGTATCAGCGTGAGTACTCTAACCTTGCAGTATCAGCGTGAGTACTCTTACCATGCAGTATCAGCGTGAGTACTCTTACCTTCTGGTATCAGCGTGAGTACTCCTTACCTAGCAGTATCAGCGTGAGTACTCTTACCTTGCTGTATCAGCGCGAGTACTCTAACCTTGCAGTATCAGCGTGAGTACTCTTACCATGCAGTATCAGCGTGAGTACTCTTACCTTCTGGTATCAGCGTGAGTACTCTTACCTAGCAGTATCAGCGTGAGTACTCTTACCTAGCAGTATCAGCGTGAGTACTCTTACCTTGCAGTTTCAGCGCGAGTGCTCTTACCTTGCAGTATCAGCGTGAGTACTCTTACCTTGCAGTATCAGCGTGAGTACTTTTACCTTCCAGTGTCTGGTTTAATACTCTTATTGTACTGTACCTGGGGGAGTAACTGTTATTACACAGTAGAAACACGGCGTATAGAGCTTGTTTTTACCTGATAGGACACGGCGAGTTTTTCGTTTCGCTGCCAGCAGGAGAGTAAATCAAGCGTGGCGTGTAAAATTTCTTTTGTCTCGCTGCTACTATTGTTTATTACGTCACAGGACAAGTTTGCGCTTCGCCTTCAACAAGAGACCAAATGCGTCGTGTAGAGGTCCCATTAGTTCACCTGCTGTTGATGTTTGTTACGTGACAGGACACTGCGGAGTTTGCGCTTCGCTTCCAGCAAGAGAGCCCCATCAAGAGTTGGCTCACTGCTGTTGATGTTTGTTTACGTGACAGGACACTGCGGAGTTTGCGCTTCGCTTCCAGCAAGAGAGCCCCATCAAGCGTTGGCTCACGGCTGTTGTTGTTTGTTACGTGACAGGACACTGCGGAGTTTGCGCTTCGCTTCCAGCAAGAGAGCCCCATCAAGCGTTGGCTCACTGCTGCTATTGTTTGTTTACGTGACAGGACACTGCGGAGTTTGCGCTTCGCTTCCAGCAAGAGAGCCCCATCAAGCGTTGGCTCACTGCTGCTATTGTTTGTTTACGTGACAGGACACTGCGGAGTTTGCGCTTCGCTTCCAGCAAGAGAGCCCCATCAAGAGTTGGCTCACTGCTGTTGATGTTTGTTGCGTGACAGGACACTGCGGAGTTTGCGCTTCGCTTCCAGCAAGAGAGTCCATCAAGCGTTGGCTCACTGCTGATGTTGTTTGTTTACGTGACAGGACACTGCGGAGTTTGCGCTTCGCTTCCAGCAAGAGAGCCCCCATCAAGCGTTGGCTCACGGCTGTTGTTGTTTGTTACGTGACAGGACACTGCGGAGTTTGCGCTTCGCTTCCAGCAAGAGAGCCCCATCAAGCGTTGGCTCACTGCTGTTGTTGTTTGTTATGTGACAGGACACTGCGGAGTTTGCGCTTCGCTTCCAGCAGGAGAGCCCCATCAAGAGTTGGCTCACTGCTGCTATTGTTTGTTTACGTGACAGGACACTGCGGAGTTTGCGCTTCGCTCCCAGCAAGAGAGCCCCATCAAGAGTTGGCTCACTGCTGCTATTGTTTGTTTACGTGACAGGACACTGCGGAGTTTTGCGCTTCGCTTCCAGCAGGAGAGCCCCATCAAGAGTTGGCTCACTGCTGCTATTGTTTGTTTACGTGACAGGACACTGCGGAGTTTGCGCTTCGCTCCCAGCAAGAGAGCCCCATCAAGAGTTGGCTCACTGCTGCTATTGTTTGTTTACGTGACAGGACACTGCGGAGTTTGCGCTTCGCTTCCAGCAAGAGAGCCCCATCAAGCGTTGGCTCACGGCTGTTGTTGTTTGTTACGTGACAGGACACTGCGGAGTTTGCGCTTCGCTTCCAGCAGGAGAGCCCCATCAAGCGCGGCGTGTACAACGAGCAGACCGGCGCCTTCAGGAGCGCATTATGACGCAGCTGAATGCGCACATGTACGCCGTGCACGATCTCTTCATCAGCGCCCCCCGCCGGCGACAGGATGGAGGTCATCCGCCAGGATCGGCAGGCGCGCAGAGAGAGGATGTTCAAATCGCAGGTGAGGGGTGGGGGGGGGGGAGGGGGGGGCTTGTGAGACAGGGTGGAGTTGCTACCCCAGGCGAGGGTGACGAGTGAGGGAAGGGTCGAGACGGTCTGTTGGGGAGAAAGATGCGTGTCACTGGATTGAGGTGCTACGCCTGGATCGGCAGGTCCGGAGAGAGGGTGTTCGAAACGCAGGTGTGGCCGGGGGGGCGGTGTTGCTGTGAAGGAGGGGAGGGGCATGTGAGACAGGATCGGCAGGCACGCCGAAAGAAAATGTTCGAGACGCACGTAACAGGGGCGGGGGTGGCGAGCGAGAGAGGGGTCAAGGGCACCTGTGAGAGAGTGTGACGTGTAAGACAAGCTGTAGGTGCTGCGCCAGGTCGGCGGACGGGTGGGCATATCCAAGGCGGTACGGAGGGGAGGGGAGGGGCGGGGGGGGGGGTGTGTTAGGGATGGCAGCAAGGGCTGGGTTCGTCGATCTCTCTGGTTATGTTTGCAAGCTGTTTATCTGATCCCATCATGTGAGGTATCTCAGGTGCTCGGAAAAGACTCCTTCACAAAACTGACTCCGCTTTGTCCCGCAGTCAGATCGTCTGCAATCTGATATGGTCGGTATAAGTGCTGCCAGTGATTGGGATAAGCGTACATCCTGCAGCATTGCTGCATTCAAAATACAAAGGATGCATCGAGTTTTTCCCGAATGCATCCGTGCTGCATCGAGAATTTTGCTTGAAAAAAAAGAAGAAGAAGAAGACGTACAATAGTTATGAGTTAATGTGTTTTTTAGGCCTTTTGAAGTTAGGATGAGGGCATGCATGGGATTCGTTTGGGATGCATCGAAAATTTGGTCGATACAGCATTGCTGCAAACACGATTTTGCTCATCAAATCACTGAGTGAATTAACAGAAAATAGCTCTGCTCCTTTGGTTCCTAGAAATCCTTATCAGAAATGGATGAATATCTATGGCTTCTGTTAAGAACGTTTTAAAGCGCACCGATAACATTAATTACGAGTCATACCACGGAGTTTTATTTGAGATATTGAAAACCCGGAAGTTGTGCTGATTGGTCGTCTTTGTTTTGAATAGACTCTGCAGACAGCCAATGAGAAGAAGCTGAGCGCAAGCCACAGTCAAGTCCATGGGCAGAAAGCAGAAGGCCATGTAAGGGGTTTTAATAACCATTTAATTCCCTCCGCCATCAGAAAATAATTTCAGTTACCGCCTTAAGCTGAATACAGTGCCATTTTTGTTTTCGCGACCTATAGTTCTAAGTGATACCTAAGGACGAATCCAGCGCTTTGAGCTTGAAGTGTACTTTTCTTGGCGCGATACCTTATGTATTCAAGTATTTCATTTACATAAATCTATTTATTGGGTAGCGTGGGAGAGATCTAATGGCGTGTTGTAGGCTGGCGGAGTCTTCTGTCCCGCCGGAAACCCGCCCCAAGTCGGCGCCACCGCCATCTACCTGCCGCCACAGAACTACAGACGATAGGTGAGTCTCAGAGTCTCACATAACAAGGGACTGGGTGATGTTTTTTTTTTTATCTTTTTTTTTATCTTGTTTTTTTTTTTGTTTTAACTTTTTTTTTCGCTTTGGTAACGGGATGACGTGTGGTGCGCCTGGAGGTAGGCGGTGCTTTTGTTCCCGCTGCGATTATATTCAATTTGTGTGTACCCTATTTTATGTTTTTTTTTGTTCTTTCTGATAACGCGCACCAGAGATGTGTTGTTTCCACACAAGAAACAGGGCGCGAAATTAACGTTTTCTTTGGAGGGTCTACCTGGCCTTCGCCCCAAAAGCCCATAGGCCCATAAGTCCTGAAGCAATTTTCAGATAAATGTGTTGAAGATATTTCTACAGATGTCATGCAGGATTGACTGAAGAAACATTTTTGTAGGCCCGTAGGGCCTCAAAATCTGGAGGACCGAGCAGGAATCTTGAGGCTTTGGGTCTTCAGTCCGTTAATTTCGTGCCCTGCAAATAAGCAATCATAATAGCTGAACCATATACAATAGATTAAAATAACTTACCCCTGTTAATATTAATAAACGGTTGACATGCATTTTGGCGAAGTGAAGCGTTTTACTTGAGTGACAGAGCTACTGACGGTGTGTTGTTGTGAATGCAGTGGCTCTATACGAAGACACTACCAATTCCTTTTGAACAGGGCTCTCAAACCTTTGCAGTCGAGAACAAGTCCCATAAAGCCACTGAAAAGCACCAATCGGTAAGTGCCCCCCCCCCCTCCTTTCTCTCTGTCTTGCTCTCTCTTGCTCTCTCTGTCTGTACTCGGTCAGCCCTCTAACCAGATTGTGGTGTGTAGATTGCAATCAGTTTTGTACAGATAAAATTTTGAAATAAACAGATTGAACTAAAAGTCATGATGCAGGGATTGGGGATATTGCTTCACAATTAAAGTTATAAGAGATGTGACGTTAGATATCGGCGGCTACTGTTGATATTTTCTGCTCTGCTTGCTTTTCTTTCAAGTTACCCACCCCCTTCCCCCTATCCATACCCCGCACCTCTACCCCCCCCCCCAAAAAAAAAAAAAATTTCACCTTTCTCGATTCGCACACTTCCCTCAGAAGGAATTTCGTGGAAGTTTTTTTTTTTGGAAGACTCCACACATTTTATGTTGAAGTTATATAAATGTATCGTGGAGATAATATTAGGCTATCAGATTTACTGGTAATAGAATTGTTTTTGCTGATTTTTCGGTTAACTGTGATCAGATTTAGTCAACGTAGAACAGCTGCTAAGGAAATCCTAAATAAAGTGAAGGAAGATAAATAAGAATGACGAAGCAAAGTAGTAGTAGTAGTAGTAGTAGTAGTAGTAGTAGTAGTAGTAGTAGTAGTAGTAGTAGTAGTAGTAGTTAAAAGCACTCAAGTTATCTTTCGTTCTTTTGTTGTAGTGTTCAGCA